>OY992876.1:399407116-399927116 GCA_963921405.1 Cepaea hortensis
TCCACGTTAAACGTCTTCTGTGTGCAAGTTGTTCACGTTAAAAGGCTTCTGTGTGCAAGTAGTTCACGTTAAAAGTCTTCTGTTTACAAATGTTTCACGTTAAACGTCTTCTGTGTGCAAGTTGTTCACGTTAAAAGTCTTCTGTGTGCAAGTAGTTCATGTTAAAAGTCTTCTGTGTGCAAGTAGTTCATGTTAAAAGTCTTCTGTGTGCAAATAGTTCACGTTAAAAGTCGTCTGTGTACAAATAGTTAACGTTAGAAGGTTTCTGTGTACAAGTTGTACACATTAAATCCTCATTGTGCAAGTAAATGACTGCAAATTGCGACGACTATATACTAGAATACAAGGGCGTTATTTTCCGTAGCAATAGTTGTTTAACTTTTAACTCTTTGTGTCCTGGGCAGGTGTTACTGTTAACTGATTTTGTATCAAGAAAATCACTCAACATTTGTCGGCCACAAATTAATCAAATGGGTAAAACTGCAGTAAAGATGTCAGAAATGCTGTGTGTAAATGAACACAGATGTCAGAAATACAATGTGTAAATGGAAAAAAATATGTCAAAAATACAATGAGTAAATGAACAAGATGTCAGAAATACAGTGATTAAATGAACAAAGATGTCAGACATGCAATGAGTAAATGAATGAATCTGTTAGAAATGCAGTGAGTAAATGAACCAATATGTCAGAAATACAATGAGTAAATGAACACAGATGTCAGAAATACAATGATTAAATGAATCCTTTAACTAAAGTTAGTTGCATGTCCTTTACATGACGTCATGGTCAATCCCAGCATTTTTGGCTGCTTGTGATTTCTTGGTAAATTTACTTTTAGTAGTTTGACATTACTTTCTGCACGACTGGCACTCATACTATTTTAATAACGAAGACACAAATAATAGATTGCACGATTTATTGTCTGGCATATTTCGCTGCATCTCGTTAGGTACATACTGCAGAATTCACACAACATAAAGTAACATAACTAGATAAATCCTTCAAACCAGACGAAATTACAGTCCCTAAACTCAAGGTATTTATCCAGCAAACCTTTTGAGGGGATAACATAATGCAAAGTCTACAGGATCGGCACATTACAGCAGTCGGCTGAACATTATGTGCTGCAACTCCAGTTATTTGGTACAGAACCATACCTATTCCTACCCCGGCAGTTAAAGAATATGTCCCGCTGTACGCCAAATCCAATTGCATTCACCAATTCCCATGCAGATGCCAGTCTACTTACATCGGCAGAACAGAGCGGCGGTTGAACAACAGAGTGGTTGAACACATACCAAATTAGATTGACAAGATACTACACACAGGCGATGGGAGCCTAAGAAGATCGAAATGCTACAAACTTCCAGCTTCATCGATTGCACGGCATATGATGGAAACCGGCCATGTGATTTATAGAGACAGTGCCTTTCATGTGTTGTTTAATAGCCAAATTAGTCGCTTCTTAAAGTTTGCAGAAGCCATAATGAGTAATCTACATAGGCCAGTTTTGTGCAAACAGTAAGACATTATAGTCCGTTTAAAATTGCCGTGGTAGACAATTTACATTACTGTGCGAACATGTGTATATTTCAGCTTGTAGGATTTATCTAGTTATTTTACCTTATGTTCTGTAAATTCTGCAGTGTGTACCTGTCGAGATGCAGCGAAATATGTTAGGCAATAGATCGTGCAATCTATTGTTAGTGTCTTCGTTATTCAAACTCATACTATTGTATAAGAACCAGAGCAAAGCGGTGTGCTTCCACATTTCCCTCAGCTGTGTTTCGAACGTAGATAACTCATTTGTTTCGCTGACTCTTTGTTTCAACCCAGTCATACATTCAGATGTTATGTTTTTCCCTGTCGTAGCATTGAGGTTCGCATATGTCAAGCACTTCATTAATAAACATACATGTATTGACTGGCTCTCATAGAAGTAAAAGATATTTAAGCACAGGGTATGAGACTTCACCAACTAAGCCACGGAGATCCGCAGGTCAGATCCCTTCCTCGACGCATTCACTTTGCCATTTCTAGAACTTTCTAAAATTTAGTTCAGTATTTACGATGAGTGACCGTGAGGATATGAATTAGTTAGTTAGTTAGTCGCAGTTCCAACTTCACAGCAGCGGGTGGTCCCCATTATGCTCCGTTCCTGTGCCAGTGAATATCACACAAAATGCTCCCCACTGCCCAATGTGAAAAGTGGAGAAGACAGGAGTCTCGACAAACAACAGCCCGCACAGATACACTGTGCATAATGCCGCCGCCAGAATGTCAACACAATAGTCCCCCACAAAACACCCAGTTCATTTCTGATGGAATCGGCAGTCATTTTCCCATCTGGATGTTTCCTAGATGTTCACCCACACAGTCCACGAAATACAGTTCATCGTCAATGGCAGTGGCAGTCAACTAGAAGCCCAGCACCACGCATTTCTGCATAGGGCAAAAACCGGTCAACTCTGGGACATAGCCATCTGCCATCGCTCCGAACATGCAGTCACGTTCCAAAATACCTCGGGCAGATTCAAAAGCATTTCACACGAAACTCACAGCTCACAGTGTCGCGCCACGCACTCACTCAGTAGCAGGGCGACGGAACCATCAAGCCTCCTTAGTCGCCTCTTACGACATACGTGGTAGGCTGCAGTGTTGCTATTCTTTGCTTCCCTTATGGCAACACACGGGAAGAGGATATGAATGAGATACATGAGCCAATGACAGCAGAGACAGAACCTGAACCCTCATTAGATGAAATTGCATGGGCAATAAAGAACCTGAAGAATGGTAAATCACCTGGACGTGATGAGATACCACCTGAACTACTTAAAGTGGGAGGAGAAGAAAGCATACAAATCTATCACGCACTATGTTGAAAGATATGGAAATATGGTATTTGGCCAAAAGATTGGAAGAGAACTATCTTCATTCTAGTACCCAAAAAAGGCAACCTGAAATTATGCAGTAATTATAGAATTGTTGCCCTGATCAGTCAGTCGTGCAAGTATAATTCTACTAAAAATCATAATGGGAAGACTTCGTAAGAAAATGGAAGAAGAAATTAATGTGGTTCAAGCTGGATTTAGACAAGGAAGAGGAACAAGAGATCACATATTCAACATGCGTTTAATAATAGAGAAGTGCAGAGAATTTAATGTAAACCTATTCTCATGTTTTGTGGATTATTCAAAGGCATGTGACTGTGTACAACATCAGAAGCTTTGGGAAATCATGAGAAATATGGGCTTTCCATCACAAGAAATACAACTCATAAAAATGCTCTATCTAGACCAACCAGCAGCGGTTAGAATAGATGGTGAGACATCAGATTGGTTTGACATCAAGCAAGGAGTCCGTCAGGGGTGTGTGCTGTCCCCCTATTTGTTTAACCTGTACACCGAAAATATAATGAGAAATGTAAGAGATGATATAACCAGGGAGCAATATGATGCCCTAAATATCGGTGGTCTTGACATACCAGAGATTCAGTATGCTGATGATACAGTGTTGCTATCCACAACACAGAATGGTATAGAAAACCTAATAGCCTCAACCCAACTGAATAGTGAAAATCACAACTTATATCTTAACATAGCAAAAACAAAGATAATGCATACAAATAAAGCTGCTGCTGTGGAGAAAGAAATATATGTTAATTGGGAAAAATTGGAGGTGGTGGAAAATTTTGAATATCTTGGGTCATTGATTACCAATAACAGTGACACAATGAAAGAAATTAAACGACGACTATCAGTTGCTCTTCAAAGACTAAAACAACTGAATAAATTATGGCGTGGGACAGACAGAACTATAAAAATTAGATTTTTAAGAGCGTGCATCTTTCCCATTGCAACATACACCTGTGAGATCTGGACACTTGCTAAACAAGCTTACTAAACAAGCTGAACAGTGCATACATGCATTTGAATATAAATGTTACAGACGAGTTCTATGAATATCTTGGGTAAAGAAAAGAACAAATGCATCCATACTTCAAGAGCTGAATATTGAAGAAGGTTGGCTATTAAAGACGATAAAACAAAGAAAATTGAAATATTTTGGTCACTTGAAACGCCACGAAAATTTGGAGAGAACAATAATGGAGGGGTAGGGGTATATGCCTGGGAAGAGAGGAAGAGGAAGGCCAAAGAGAAGATGGGTGCAGGGTGTGGCAGATGATCTCCAGATGGGTGTATCGGACGTGGCTCATCTTGTTTATGATCGAGAGGTTTTCAGGAAGGTTGTTATGAGAGCTATGTTCTGCAAAGGACATGTTATTGAATGAATGAACTTCCATCCATCCATCATGTGCCATGCCGGTAAGCGTGGGCGGTCATGTTTTGCCATCTCACTCGATCAGTTCGGCCTCGTTCAACCTGCTTCTTCGGGGTCGGTTATAATTGAGGTCCGCTTTTTGTGAATTTTAATTATCTCTTCTTTTTTTGCTCTCTTTCAAGTTTGTCCTAAACAGGACTGGGTATATTTTCCCCTCTGTGTTCGTCGAGTACGGTTGGGTCTTTTGGGAGTCACGCTGACTGGCATTTTCTTTATTGCGTTAAGTTGGTCTTGGTGAGGGTCGGCCTAGAGAAAGATCTGCCAGATTCAGTAGTGCCTAAAATTACCGAATACCCCCACTTTATAATGGGTCATTCGAACCCCGAGTTGATTACTGTGAAGAAAGGAATGTTTCATGTGGAATAGCTATTCTCGCTTCAAAGGTCACAGATTGTGAGAATTGTATGGATTCTTTTGTCCTGACCACGTGGGAGTACGGGGGAATGAACAGGCTGATAGGCTGATAGGGAGTGCACCTTTCGGTGATAGATTATCTATGGACAAGGGAGTGGTGATAGAGCGCCTGTTGGACTAGGTGGAGAAGGTGGGGGAATAGACTGAGAACCCATATGTGGAAATAATGAGATTGAGGGGGATCGGTGGGGGTTCTGGAAGAATCTCAAAACTAAGAGGGGAGACCAGGAGAACTTTCAATCAGGTAGCGGTGGGCACGATTAGTAGTGTGATTCTTCACTGGCTGTAGAATGAAGGGACGGAGCACGTATGGGAATGTCCTGAGTGCAGTGATGTCGGTTTTTAGCAAGCAAACTATGCTACCGTGTGTCTTCTTATTTCGTTGAATGCCCATGAATGTGAGTGTATAGTTGCCATGTTGTTTTGATGACCTAAAGGCTTCTCCAACGAGGATTATGTTTGCGTTCAGTGTATTATTTATTACTTTGTACAAATTGTTTCATTTCTATGACGAGGCCGTATAGAAGTAATGAATGAATCACCGAAAAACGAGAAGTAGATTGTGAGCTTTACTAGAGCACGATTACAAGAGACAAAATGGACGTTGCGGCCAAAGCCTTCGTCAGCAACAGAACAAACAAATAAAACTAGACAAACAAACACGCGAAAGACGCTACATGAAAGTATTAAGGGTACTCATCTGTATCCTAGCTTGAGTGGCTATTCGTGGATGAAATCAACCGTATAGAAGTAGCACTGTTTTGAAGATGTTCTAGCGGCAATAGTTGTTATCGACACAGAATGTTCTAGTTTGCCTTTCAAAAGGGATGTTTTCAAAGATGTTCTAAGAGTAATACTTGCTTTTCTAAAGCGATGTTTTCAAAATGTTCTAACAGTTATATACGCTTTTCAAAAGCGATGTTTTCGGAGATGTTCTAACAGTAAGGGACATTTTTTTTTAATTTGTTCTCGCAGTAATTAATGCTTTACAAACCGGACATTTTTTTTAAGATGTTCGTAAAATAAAATGTATTTCACAACAGGGCACTTTCGAAGGTGTACTTACAGTAATATATGTTTTACATTCGGGACACCTTTGAAGATGTTCTTGAAGTAATATACGTTTCACAATAAGAACACATTTTGAAGATGTATTTAAAGTAATATGTGTTCTACAATAAGGTCACTTTTGAAGATGTACTTAAATTAATACATATTGTTTGAAAGTGACACACTTTAAAGATGTTATAATAGTACTACGTGGTGTTCAATTAGGATACTTTTTAAAGATGTTCCACAGAAGTATATGTTTTTCAATGGGGACACGTTTTGAAGACTTTTCTATGCGTTTTTTTTTCTTTCTCAACAGTAACACCTTTGAGGATGTTAACACAGTAGTACAATTTTTTTTTTCTTTCAAAATGAACACTTTTTGAAGATGTTCACACAGTACGAGAGTAAGTTAATAAGTAAGTCACAGATGGCTGTAGAAATATAACTAAATAGGATAACAATTTGAAACTAGTTTATTTTTATACATACATTGTCCCTTTATTTCTGAACATAATTTCCATCAACATTGATGCACTTATCTCATCATTTTATCAGTCCTCCCAAACCGGCTGCATAGAACTGCATGCTTTGTTTTCATTTACCTGCCATCCCACAGAACTGTGTGACTTACTTATTGACTCGCCCTGGTAACGTTTACTACCCAACTATGCACAGCTTTACGAGATAAACATTTGTCAGCATAAGCACTGTAAACCCACCTTGGCGGGAGACATTTAGCGAATGACGCCGAAGTTGAATATGAAGTGAAAACGTGGTTTAGAGAACAGAGCACGCAGCTCTGTGCAGCCGGTTTAGGAGGACCGATAAAACGATGAGATAAGTGCATCAATTTTGGTGGAAATTATGTTGAGAAATAAAGGGACAATGTATGTATAAAAATAAACTGGTTTCAAGATGTTATCATATTTAGTTATTTTTCTACAGTCATTTGTGACTTACTTATTAACTTACCCTCGTAATATATATATCTCTCCCCCCCCCCCCCCCCCCAGAAATGTCCCCTCCAGGGGCATTTTTTTTTTTTAAGATGTTCTAACCAGTTTTTTTTTTTTTTTTTTTTTTTTTTTTTTCTCGAAAGAAACACTTTTTTCTGACAGTAATAGGTGTGTTTCAAAAGGGACCATTTTTTAAGATGTTCTAATAGTAATACATGTTTACTCAAAAGGTCAAAGGGGATTTTTTAAAATTTCTAACAGTAATAGATGTGATTCAAAAGGGACCATTTTTGAAGATGTTCTAAAAGTAATACATCTTTTTCTTTAAGAAGACACTTTTTGAAAATGTTCTGACAGTAATACGTGTTTTTTATCTTATTTTTGAAAATGTTATAACAGATTGCTTTCTTGAACAAACACTTTATGAAGATGTTCTGACAGTAATTCGTGTCTTTCATAAGGGATTAAAGATGAATTCAAGATGTGTTGATGTGATCATCACACTGTGCCTTGTCGGCTAGAGTGAGCGATCGGGTTTCTCCACACATTGCAATCTCCATCGGCACGGATTAGTTCGTGTGTTCGTGGCTCCCTTCACATTGTCTTCCTCTATCTCTCTTTCCACAAATCTTTCCGACTGTCACACCATGTTCCAGTTTTTGTCTTCTCTTAAGGTGGCCAAACAATTATGACTGCTTCTTTCTGATGTTTGTGATAAGTTGTCTTTGCAACGTAGCTTCTCTCATAATGTCCAGATTGCTCATTTTGGCTATCCAATGAGTTTTCATCATTCTACTATAAAACCACATCTTCAAGGTTCCAAATCTCTAAAGCTCTACATCTCTTAAGTTTCCACATCTCTAAGGCTCCACATCTCCACGGCTCTACATCTCTTAAGTTTCCACATCTCTAAGGCTCCACATCTCCACGGCTCTACATCTCTTAAGTTTCCACATCTCTAAGGCTCCACATCTCCAAAGCTCGACATCTTCAAGGCTGCACATCTTCAAGGCTCCACATCTCTAAGACTCCACATCTCCAAGGCTCCATACCTCCAAGGCTCCACATCTCTAAGGCTCCACAACTCTTTGGCTCCACATCTCCACGGCTCCACATCTCCAAGGCTCCATACCTCCAAGGCTCCACATCTCCAAGGCTCCATACCTCCAAGGTTCCACTTCTCCAAGGCTCCACTTCTCCAAGGCTCCACACCTCCAAGGCTCCACATCTTCATGGCTCCACATCTCCAAGGCTCCATAACTCCAAGGCTCCACAACTCCAAGGCTCCACATCTCCAAGGCTCCACATCTCCACGGCTCCATACCTCCAAGGCTCCACATCTCCACGGCTCCACATCTCCAGAGCTCCATATCTCTAAGGCTACACATCTCTAAGACTCCACATCTCTAAGCCCCATATATTCAAGGCTCCACATCTCCACGGCTCCACATCTCCACGGCTCCATACCTCCAATGTTCCACATCTCATCTCCAAGGCTCCACATCTCCAAGGCTCCACATCTCCAAGGCTCCACATCTCCAAGGCTCTACATCACCAAGGCTCCATACCTCCAATGTTCCACATCTCCAAGGCTCCACATCTCCACGGTTCGACATCTCCAAGGCTCCACATCTCCAAGGCTCCACATCTCCACGGCTCCACATCTCCACGGCTCCACATCTCCACGGCTCCACATCTCCACGGCTCCACATCTCCACGGCTTCACATCTCCACGGCTCCACATCTCCACGGCTCCACATCTCCAAGGCTCCACATCTCCAAGGCTCCACATCTCCAAGGCTCCATACTTCCAACGCTCCACATCTCCACGGCCCCGTACGGTCCAGTGGCGTCACTGGGGTTGGTGTCACCCAGTGCGGTAAACTCTTGGTGTCACCCCTCTAGACTTTCACCATGGTCTTCTTCCGAGTGTTCCTGTACCATATATAATCGCATATAGTAATGTTTGTAAAATAAGTCAAAAGGTTAATAAGGACATAAGAAAGAAAACAAATTGAACAATATAACTTCAATACTTCAGGTAAAACTTAAATAAAGAACTTCGACAAACTCGGACAAAGTTAAATTTTTGTTATTTTGCTATGTCTGCTTTGTCAAATTTGCAATTTTTTATTTTGGTGTCACCCCTTGATGGTGTCACCCGGTGCGGCCCGCACCCCCCGCACCCCCCCCCCCCCTAGTGACGCCCCTGCCCGTACCTCCAGGGCTCCATACCTCCAAGGCTCCATACCTCCAAGGCCCCATACCTCCAAGGTTGGTGTGATCGAATACACAAAAATATCCAGACCGGGAAATTGAACATAGTGTAATACTGCACAATCCCAGAGCTGAATATCCTGATGATAATGACGATGGTTGTAGTTTTTGTTTTCGTTCGCCCGCTTTGAATTGGGTTGAGTCAAGAGCCAACATTACATCACTCGGGACATTTCCATACGTGCTCCGTCCCGTTAAGTCAGGTGAACGGATTGATGATTGTCATTCAAAACAGACAGGGTTCGAATTAATAAATCATGATTGTCATTGCAAACAGATTGGGTTCGAATTAATTAAACATGATTGTCATACTAAACAGATTGGGTTCAAATTAATTAAATATGATCGTCATTCTAAACAGACTGGGTTCGAATTATTGACTCATGATTGTCATTGTAAACAGATTGGGTTCGAATTAATGAATCACGATTGTCATTCTAAACAGTGGTTTCAAATAATGATACACATTTTAGCTGGGTGTACCTGACAACCAAGGTCAGTTTTAAACAGTCGAATCCGCCAATACTTAAAAAGCACGCTATAAGTGTTAAGGAGATGTGATTGTCATTTCCATCAATATCAGAAGTAATTGGCAGTTTAGAAGACAGAAGGTTGTGGAAAGACATAATCACCAACGACATACGGCGTGAACTATAAGATGATTAAGAGGAAATATTAGTTATAAGATCAACTACATATTTCATGGTGAATGAATTTTCTAGAATATTTCCTATCCACGTATGATTAAACCGTCACAAAGCTTTCGTGATCAAATTTATTTACTGTTACTTAAAGCTATCTATTACATTTTATTATATCTCTTCATTAGGAGCACATAATACGCAATAACTGAAGTACAAAATAATGTTTTCCTGTTGTGAATTTGTAATGAAAACACAAATAATAGATTGCACAGTTTATTGCCTGGCATATTTCTCTGTATCTTGTCAGGTGCATAACTAGTAATACAGAAACATGTTTGACATATAATAAAAGGGATATAATTGCTATATCAAACATATTTCGTACGAATAAAGAGATGTGATTGTTATTTCGGTGGGTTGGAATAGAGGTGATGTGATTGTCATATCAAAATAATAATTAAACTATGTTGGAATAAAGTGAAGTGATTGCCATTTCAAAAAGATTAGATAACTTCAAATCAATATGATGTGACTGTCGTATCAAAAGGATTGAAATCAAGTAAAGGTGGTGTGTTTGTCATTTCGAACAAACTGAGTTTGAATAAATATATGTGATTTCATTGTGGTTTCACAAAGACTAGATTCATGTAAAGGTGGTGTAATTGTCGTTAGAACAAACCAAAGTTCGAATAAATATTATGTGATTGTCATTTCAAACAAACTGAGTTCGAATAAATATGATGTGATTGTCATTTTGAACAAACAGAGTTCAAATAAATATGATGTGATTGTCGTTTTACAAAGACTGGATTCAAGTAAAAATGACGTGATTGTTATATCGAACAGAGTTCGAATAAATATGTATTAAACAGAACAATAATTTGGGGGAACCTTTTGAGACCACTAAGGCAGTAAATAAACACATGGTTTGTTAGGCGTTCATAAAATTAGAAGAAAGAAGTAGGTATTAGATCATTCCACATTGAGTGCGTCCTCTAATCCCTACTTCTTTCTTCTACTCCTATGAGAGCCTACCAATACATGTTTTTTTTTTAATGAGCTGTCGAATAAATATAATATGATTGTCGTTTCAAAAAGATCGTATTTAAGTAAGGGTAATGTGATTGTCGTTTCGAACAAACTGAGTTCAAATAAATATGATATGATTGTCGTTTCACAAAGACTAGATTAGAATAAAGAGGACGTGATTGTCACTTCGAATAAACTGAATTCGAATAAATATGAAGTGATTGCCCTTTCATAAAGACTTGTTTCAAGTAAAGACGATGTGGTTGTCATTTTGAACAAACTGAGTGCGGATAAATATGATATGATCGTCGTTTCAAAAGGACTAGATCGAGCAAAGATGATGTGATTGTCATTTCGAATAAACTGAGTTCGAATGAATGTGATGTGATTATCATTTCACAAAGACTAGATTCAAGTAAAGATGATGTGATTGTTGTTTCAAACAAACTGAGTTCTGATCAATATGATGTGATTGTCGGTTCAAAGAAGACTGGATTTAAGTAAAGGTGATATGATTGTCATTTCGAACATTCTGAGTTCGAATTATTACAGTGCCGACCGTTTACTTTGTCTTTCCTGTGGTTTACAATATTATCTAATTATTGTTATTTGTATTTTAATTCTTAGTGGAGTATGTGAACATTCATGTGTGTGCTTGTGAAGATAACTAGCCACGTGATACCGCTGTTTATCCAGACACTACAGTATAATGCGAGAAACATACAACTGTAAAAGTATTAGCAGGTGAGAGTGACCGCTTCCCTTCTTGGTCTCTTTTTTTCACCCCAAACCTCCCCCCCCCCTTTTTTTTTCTCTTCCCCCCCCCCTCCCCCGCCCCTCGCCTTTTTTTCAGTTTAAAACTTCGCTGCTTGCTTGCCTTTAAAGAAAAAGCTCGCAGTTGGATCTACTGTGCAGGTTGAGCAGCCGCGTCACTGCGAACTATTGAGGCTCTGCCCAAGACCAGGAGATTTGTTCACAACAAAGACGAGCAACATCTCCTTAGGGGCGGAAGCTCCTGGGTCGTCTGTATGTGTGGGTGTGTGTGTGTGTGTGTGTGTGTGTGTGTGTGTGTGTGTGTGTGTGTGTGTGTGTGTGTGTGTGTGTGTGTGTGTGTGTGTGTGTGTGTGTGTGTGTGTGTGTGTGTGTGTGTGTGTGTGTGTGTGTGTGTGTGTGTGTGTGTGTGTGTGTGTGTGTGTGTGTGTGTGTGTGTGTGTGTGTGTGTGTGTGTGTGTGTGTGTGTGTTTGTGTGTGTTCATTCTACCCGTCCATGAGTGTGACATGATGGCAGTAGTAAATGCGATTTTAAAAAGGTTAAGTGGGTAATGAACCTACGACAGGTCTAGCAAACCGGTAGGGAATTTACTTGATCCTAGAAACATATTGCTCATGTATCATGAAGGGAGAGGGAGGAAAGGTGCTAGTCACAGGCACTGAAACTTCACTTTCCCCTCTCTACGACGCCTGACGGCAAAAGTGGGAGGACGAAAAGCAAAAACTATAATTAATTAATAATAACAATAATCCTCATCATAATGATTATAATATTGATGATGATGATGATGATGATGATGATGATGATGATGATGATGATGATGATGATGATGATGATGATGATGATGATGATGTAGCGACACCGTTTTGATAGCAACGAGGACGTAGCAGTCAACCCCAGCATTTTTTGGCTGTTCGTGATTCCTAGGCAAGTGTACATTCAGTAGTTTGCCATTGCTTTCTGAACGACCGGTACCCATACCATTTCATAAGAAACAAACTAAGGCGTTTTAGCGTACTGGGCTTATTTTTGTGTGTGGATTAGCGTTCCCTTGTACCAGTGTCTCTCACCATCAGGCAAAACCACTCCGACTTCTGAAGTACTTGTAATTTACGTCCCCAAGTCAAGGACAAGGAGTCAACATTTTAGTCCAACTGATCAGAATAAGAAATGAACCGGCTTCCTCGGCATAGCACCGCTCCTTCAATGAACATGCAATTTTGTATTTTTAATCAAGGCCCTTTATTCCTTAATTCAGTCGCTGTTTTTCATGTTGCTGTGTTTACTTATTGTTGTTTCCTGATGAAGACTGTTCGCCGCTACGTCCTCTCTTTCCGTAATTGTATTGTGTTAAGATGCCCAACATTTCTTGTTTTAATATTTAAAAGTTAGTTGCATACCCTTTACAGGACGACGCAGTCAACCCCATCATTTATTTAACCGTTCGTGATTCCTGGGCAAGTTTACGTTCAGTAGTTTGCCGTTGCTTTCTGAACGACCGGCACCCATACCATTTCATAAAAAACCAACGCAAGGTCTGTTACCAAATCGCCTGCAGCTGTGTTTCGAACGCGGTATGCGGGATTGCGAACTGCGTCCGTAACACCTTCGCAATGGCAGAGCCGGCTTTTAATACAGGGTGTATTTTTAATGACTGCAATGTTTGAAAATATTTCCAGTCCAAGTTTTGTATTCCCCCTCTGTAAAGTTCATGTATCATAATAGGTAAATATTAAACTTGGACCGGCAATATTTTCAATCACTGCACAGTCATTAACAATACACTCTGTATTATGGACCTATTATTGTTTACCTGTTAGAATAAACATGCTACGGCAGTATCTCCCGCTGGATGACCTCTTCCTTGTTATACCAGTAGTATTATTTCAAGCGGTTGGCGTGGCCGAAAGGACAAAGGCGCTCTAGCTTTTAAACTTCCGATGCGCTGATAGTGCATTGTTCATTCCCCACACCGGTCATTTGGACTAAAAAGTTGAATTCTCATTCAAAAAGCAACGGCAAACTATTGAACGTAAAATTGCCCTGAAAGTCAAGTCGGGATTGATTGCAACGTCCTGAAATAGATATGAGCATTAGAGGTCAGCATAGCCGCGAGGTTTAATGTGAACGCGCTTACACTTCCAGTGCGCTGACATTGGGGTGTGGGATTCATTCCCTAACACCGGTCTGGTGGATTTCAACGTTGACTTCTCGTTCAGAAAGCAATATCAAACTCATTCATTCATTCATTCATTCATTCATTCATTCAGTCAGTAGCATGTCCTTTGCAGAACCTCGCTCCCATAAAAACCTTCCGGAAAACTTCTCGGTCATAAGCAAGATGTCCCGCGTCCGATACACCCCTCCGGAGATCAACCGCCACATCCTGCACTCATCTTCTCTTTGGCCTTCCTCTTCCTCTCTTCCCGGGCATACACTCCTTCAATATTGTTCTCTGCAAACTTTCATGACGTTTCAAGTGACCAAAATATTTCAGTTTTCTTTGGTTTGTCTTTTGTAGACAACCTTCGTCAATATTCAATTCTTGTGGAACTGAATGTAAACTTGCCTAGTAAATCAACTTTCCTGCAAAGGACGGGCTACATGTTTTATTCGTATTATTTCAATATCGCCTGTGGTTTGCTATGTTTTGCGTATCCTTTTACAGGACTTAGCTGTCAACAGCAGCATCTTTCAGCTGTCTGTTGATCTCTTGGCAAGATTACGCTCAGTAGTTTGCCATTGCTTTCTGAGCGGCCGGCTCAGTATCCGCAAAGTCACGAGCGGGGGTCGAACCACCTCAGTTCTCGCTCCGCTGCGAGACTCTGCGTGATAAACGGGATTACAGAGAGAAAGTGTTGTAACCCCACAGCCAGAGAGACCGGCTGTGGTTTGCTGCCAGTCTTCAAATACATTAATAGAAGAGTTCGTTTTGGGGAAATTGAACATGGATAGTTATGTCCCCTTTATTCCAGGCGCTAGCGTCATGGCCGTTTTACAACGTTCTTTCAGCACGGAGTACTTGATTTAACCAAGAACTCTTGTCAGGGTACTTGCGGATTTGTTGAGAAATGTACATTTTTCATGGACACTTAAATGGTGATTTGAATGTTTGATGTTTGTTGTTTTTAATTATTACATTTTTATTGAATAATATTACTTTGTTAGGAAACTGATGCTTATATAAAGTATATCAAGGTGTATATAGTTTTGATACAAGCCACTGTGGTGTTGAGATTAGTGCACTTGCCTGCCAAGACAGTGGCACAGGTTCAATGCCTAACACAAGCAGGATTGTTTTGTTCCAACCACTGCAGTACTGCCCAGTCTGCTATCATGGCGCGGAGGGATGACAGCACACGAATTGATACATGCCGTTGGAGATTGCTAGAGTAGAGAGGCATGATCGCCCACGCCAGTCGGCAAGGTGATAATTGCTCTGGGGTCGATCCAGCCTTATATAAAACAAAAAATTTAGGACAGTTAATTGCAGGACGTCTTTACATGACGTCGCAGTCAACCCCAGCATGTTTGGGGCTGTTTGTGATTTCTTGGCGAGTTTACATTCCGTTGTTTGTTTTTTTTTAAAACAGGGATACTTTTCTTAATTGTCTGATTCTCTGGGAAGACGGCCATAAATATATATATATACTGGCCGTCTGAATCGGATGAAGAAGCTTATTACAGTACGGTTCCTCACGAACCAGAGGAATAGTGTGTTTAGCCAAGAAAATTTGAATCAGATGTGAGTAATGGACTTTCTCATGATAAAGAACTAATCACTCCCAATCTTCGCATCTAATGCAGACTTTCTAAGCCAAAACACAATATCCTTCTGCTTCATCAGACTCCTTACTCTCCTGACAAAGTTCCTTGCGGTTTTTGGCTGTTGCTCAAGTTGGAAATGTCGCTGAAAGGGATCCGACTTGACCCACTATAATACATGTGAAACAGCATATCCAATGAAGACTTTCTCGACTAAACACAATGTCCCTCTGCTTCGTTAGGCTACCTACTCTCTCGATAGTGTTTTTTTTTTTTTAATTGATTAAATGTCATGGGGTGATTGATCGACTTAAGCGACTTCCCGTACCTGCCATCGTCACCAAAATATCACCAAAATGCTGTCTTTGTGTTATAATACAATATGTCTGCTACCATATCAACAATTTGTAAGCCATAACTGTGGCACACTTCTATTTCTCTTCTCCGTCTTTCATTTGTGTTAGTCCAAACCAGCTTTTTGTTTGGGACAAAATCTGTTAACAGGCCTCGTATATTACGAGCGGTGTTGAGGAGCCTAAGTCGCTATTTTACTACAGACGAAAATGTAAATCAGTGTGAATGAATGAATGAATGTTACTGTCTTATACTTACTATTTAATAAATTATTTACACCTAAACATAAATGTAACGATGTTTGTTATTTGTTTACACCATTAGTAGTGAGCACCTAGATGTGGTTTTATAGAAGAATGCTGATGTGGACTGCAGCCACAAGGTTAGGATCGGCTAGCCTCTCCCAGGCTGGGTGAAAAGTGAAAATTAGTAGCCTGCCGATGACCCACAGACTACATAAGTCAACCCCCACCTTCACGTGGTGCCATGACCGCAATGTCATGGGCTAACCATAGGGGATGGACTCCCTATGGTCATATTTTTGTCCTAAACCTGCGACTGGCCTAGCAAGCCGGCAGGGGATCTTCATACTGCTAGAAAAACTGAGAAGTATAAACGGATCAAAAATAGATGCAACGAGGGAAACAAACTCATTGGACAAATGGCACCAATACTAAAGAACAAACATGTATCAATAACTATTAACAAAGCACTTTACAACACAATCTTCCTACCAATTCTATGCTACCAATGCCAAACCTGGACAATGACAGAAAAAGAGAAAAGAAAAATCACAACAACAGAAATGAGATTCCTGAGAAGAATACTCAATGTATCAAGAAGAGATAAGATCAGAAATGCGCTGCGCTATATTTTATTAGAAGGCAGCAAGTCAAATGGTTTGGCCATGCAAGTAGATTACCAACTAACAGTATACCACAACAAGCAATGATGTACAGCATAGTGGATGGAAGCAGAGGAAAAGGCCAACTACGTAAACGATGGACGCAGGGAATAGCAGAGTCCATGGGAATGTCAATACATGAAGACCATAAGCGGGCACTCTCACGCTATTTATACTTCACCTCGTCACCGCAAGGTATTAAAGGAACATGATGAGATGAGATGCTGAAACTTAATTGGACAACCAAAATGAGAAATCAGGACGTTTTCATGGAAGCTGAGTCGTAAAGACAACTTATCACAAACATCAGTAAGAGGCAGTCATCGTTTTTGGCCACGTTATGAGAAGACAAAAACTGGAACATGCGACAACTGGAATGATTTGCGGAAAGAGAAACAGATGAAGACAGCATGAGAAGATTCTTTACAATCTTGTGTCATGGCACGGAAAGGAGTCAACACACGAATTGATCCATGACGTCGGAGATGGTAATTTGTACATGATCGCCTACGCCAGCTGGCAAGGCACTGGATGTTGAGTAAGCAACTGGGCTTAAATGGGAGTAGATTACGTGATAATTTTATGTGCGCGGTTGGACGAGAGTTCGATGCTTTAGTTCGTCGTCCGCTAAGAGAGGAAATTAATGGCCACTTATTTCTTAGTTAGTCGGTCGCGGCTCCAATTTCACTGCAAAGGGTCACCCCCATAATGCTCCGTTCCTCTACAACTGAATATTACACAAAATGCTCCTCAATGTCCTATGTGAAAAGTGAAACAGACGGCAGTCCCGACAAACCAAAAGCACGCATATAAAACCGCTGCCAGACTGCCAACACAACAATCTGCCACGAAATGTACAGTTTATCGACGATGGGAGCAGCAGTCACTAGAAAAGCAGCAGCTTCACACACGTGACCACCTGTTTCTCCGTGCTATCACATCACGGACCCGTAGCAGGTTACTACTGGATACATGTTTATGTTTTTGAGATAAAGTACAGGACCTCTTCACGCCATGAGCTGAATTGAGTATATGGTGCTAACCCCATATTTTTAGACCCTGCGACATTCAAGCAAAACAAGGTCACAATGAGAAGGCCACGATATACCCTGTGATGAAATGAAGAGGGTGTAGAAAAGCGTATACGTTGTTCATATTTTATAAAGAAAGTTTCATACAGAACTGTACATGACTCATGCAACACGTATAACATTGGCACCTTGCTGTCTTGAGAGGCGATAGTTTGTTACATTGTGCTACAGAAACATGTATAATAACTATAACCCACGGCGGTAAGAACAGGGATGGAGTTATACCTTTCCATGGCACACAGCCTGGGTTGAATTGTAGAGATCATGAGTTGCCCATGCAGCATGATCCATCTCTCGGCCTGCCTAGTTTACTCCAGAGGAAAGGTAACATCAATACATCTGGAACAAAATAAGCTGCAGAAGCTGCTGGATCAGAAAGCAATCCTAAAACTGTCTGCCTGTCTCGGCTTCCACCCTAGACCAATTGCTGCCAAAGGCTCAGGGCATGGTTTGCCCTGCATGGCATTCTGTCTTTTTGGTGATGTGATGAGAAGAGGGGTATTGGAGAACATCGTGACAACTGGAAAGATCGAGGGGAAGAGAGGCAGAGGCAGAACAAGAGAAATGATGTTAGATGGACTACGACGGTGACATGGAGGTATATCATCAGCAGAGTTGATGCAGAACACCAAAGACCGAGATCTGTGGAGAGACATGAACGCCTACGCCAGATGGCAGGGCTAGTTAGTTAGTCGAGGTTCCAACTTCACGGCAACGGGTCGTCCCCATTATGCTCCATTCCTGTGCCAGTGAATATCACACAAAATGCTCCCCACTGCCCAATGTGAAAAGTGAAATAGACAGGAGTCTCGGCAATCCAACAGCCCGCACAGGTACACTGTGCATAATGCCGCCTCCAGAATGCCAAAACAAAATTCATCCACGAAAACCACAGTTCATCGTCGATGGACTCGGCAGTCACCAGAAAGACCTCATTGGGTTTTCTCACATGGCTCGGTATTTTACCGCAGGGCGACCCACCGAAAGTTTCGCATAAAGCATGAACTCCGAAGCTTCAGCGCCGACTCCCAGGAGTCTCCTGAAAAATATACTCGTGAACCGAAAAGGCAAATCAGTCAATTCAGCAACAACCGGTAGTCATTGTTCCGAACATGCAGGTCAATGTGCAGGACAGTTGTAAAAGCATTCCACGCGAATTTCACAGCTCACAGTATCGCCCACGCACTCACTCAGTAGCAGGGCGACGGAACCATGTACTACCAGTCCAACATGAGGAAAATACGATTGCAAACCGTAGCTACAAGCATTAACACGCCACAGCCCTTAATGGTTCAATGCCTAACCGCCATCTTGGCGACCGGAAGTCGATACCAGGGCACTTGATGATGGTGATATTTAAACAACTTATCATTATTGCACGTCGGATAAGTTCAGAAGTTCTCAGCTTCGAGATCATCGTCATCATCGTCATCATTATCATCATGTGTCATGCCGATAAGCGTGGGTGGTCATGTTTCGCCATCTCACGCGATCCCAGAGTCGTGGATCAGCTCTGTATTCTTATCTAGACCTTCCACATGGCCAAGCCATCCAGGTATTTACTTCTCTGCCTTCCTCTCGTTCGTTTTCCACTCAGTCTTGTGATCTGTCACCAAGTTCTCTAGTTTATTTCTTCTCATAACGCGCTCAAACAATTGTGATTGTCTACGTCTAATTTCTATAACCAGTTAACGGTTTTCATGTGCTTCTTGTAGGACTTGCTCATTGGTTGTTCTTTCTGCCCATGGTGAAAACACCATATAGACTCAAACCTCCATCCATCCAGTGCCTTGCTAGCTGGCGTGAGTGATCATTCCTCTCCACAAATTACGATCTCCGACGTCGTGGATCAATTCGTGTGTTAAATCCCGTCCGTGACATGACACAAGACTGTCAAAAATCTTCTTATGCTGTCTTCCTCTGTTTCTCTTTCCGCTAATATTTCTGGTTGTCACAACATATTCCAGATTTTGCCTTCTCATAACGTGGCAAATCAAACAAACAATCAAACAAACAACGATGACTGTCTCTTTCTAATGATTGTGATATGTTGTCTTTGCGACTCGGTTTCCGTTAAAACTTCCCGATAGCTCATTTCGGCTGTTGAATTAATTTTCAGTATTCTTCTATAAAACAAAATCTCCAAGGCTTCCCGGGATTGTTTTCGCCTATTTACTAATTGTCCAGTATTCGCAGCGGTATGTTAACACTGGTTTTGTGTAACATGCCATAACTCTTTTCCTGACTTTCAAACATTAACCGTCATGTATATCTGGTCCTCTGCAGAACGTCACTCTGATCACGACCCAAAGCAACGTCTCCCAGTCTCTTGCCGTGTCTCTAACCTCGTGCCCAGTGTCATTCACGGGACATCATCAATATGTGCTATGCCGATAAGCGTGGGCGGTCATCTTTTTTTTTTTCACCGTCAGTCAGGGAGGTCACTCACGTATGAACTCCGCATGGAGTAATGTTATGTCGTCTCCCTTGAAATTTCGATGCGATTATACCATTACCCCTATCCCGTTCAACTTCAGAAGAGAAGTTATATCAGGGAACATCCCTGGCTCAGATTAATAACCATATGACCGAGATATGGCTTAATTAATTAAGTGAATCGATACGATTATCTCGGAACCATCATAACATCTTATTCAAAGTGCCTTGAAAAACAACAATCGCTTTGGCAAAAGTAGCCTGTTGCCAGATGGAAAACATTTTTTTTTTTTTTTCCGCGTTTCCATCCTGTTTCAGGATATTGCGGTCAACACCAGCATCTTTCAGCTGTATGTTGATTCCTAGGCTAGATTACGCTCATCAGCACGCCACGACTTTCTGAGCGACCAGCTCCATACTCTCATAAGTCACTTTTGCGATTCGAACCACTGCTAATTCTCATCGCGTCACGTGACGAGAGTATTCGGGGTTAGCGGAGAAAGCTGCTAACCCCTCGGCCATGGAGCCGGCAGATGGAAAACATACTGACCAATAACAAAATGTCATTTGCAACGAGAAAAAGTGTTGAAGTGCTACATAGAACCTGCACTTTTGTATGGATGTGAAACCTGCACAATGATCCGGTAAACTGAAAAACATCTAATGAGATGTGGTTTCTGAGGGAAACGCAAAGAATATCATGGATGGATAGAAAAACCAATGAGCAGCTCCTATAAGAGGTAAATGATAACCGTAAACTGATTAGACGAATTAGACGTAGACTTTTAACATTTTTGGACACGTTATAAGAATGAATAAATTAGGGAACTTGGTGATAATTGGCAAGATTGAGGGTAAAAGAAACAGAGGAAGGCAGAGAAGTCAATATCTAGATGGCTTGACCACGTGGCATGATCGAGACAAGACCACGGAGTTGATCCATGACTCTGGTGATCATGCGAGATAGCCAAACATGATCGCCCGCGCTTATCGGCATGGAACATGATGATAATGTATTTGTTTGACGCTCATAAAAGTAGAAGAAGGAAGTAGACTAGAGGACGGACTAGACAACATAAAAACTTAAAGCTATACTTAAAAAACACTTACCGACCCTACGAATTGTAGCTTTGAATTTTTATGTTGTCTAGTCCGTCCTCTAGTCTGTACTTCCTTCTTATACATCTATGAGTGCCAAACAACACATGTGTATTTATTTATGAACTGTCTTAGTGGCCTCAACGGTTCCCCCTATTGATATTTCCATGCCCATCTACAAGCTGTTAGGGATTTCTGTTTGGCTTTTCACACTCCATTTGTGTTTCATTTCTTTCTATGTAACTCTGACGTAGTGAGGTCTTCATCGCCTCCACGGCGACTAGTCATGATATCTGTGTATGGCCTGATATGGGAGTCGCGGTGGTGTAGTGGCTTTACGCTGGCCTGCCTGACTGGTGATCATGGACTCCATCCGCATCGAATCGAATTTTTACAGTTAGCTTCTTCCAGCCTCAAATGGGTACCAGTAAATTCGTTGGGAAGTAAACGCGGCGGAAGTGATACTGACAGCAACCGAGTGGCGGTTGGTTTATAAACAATAAATACGGGTATGGCTAAATATGCGCAATGTGCCTCACAGCGTGAAAGAGGGTCCTTCATTTTATTTTAAAGTTATGGCCTGAAATAGCTCAAGTGGCACACTGCATGACCTGGGCAGAATATCCTGCTGTGTTCTTTTATGGTATGTTAATTATGTTGTTATGTTATGTTGTTATATTATGCTAAGTTATGCTATGTAGTTACGCTATGTTATGCTATGTAAGTACTTTACGTTATATTATGTTATGTTATGTTGGTATGTTATGCTATGTTATTTTGATATGTTATGTTGTTATGCTATGTCATGTTATGTTGGTATGTTATATTATGCTATGTAGTTAGTGTATGTTATGTTATGTTATGTTATGTTACGTTGTCAGATCGACATTGGGTATTCCCATGCGTGCTCAGACCCCCGATGCAGCAGCCATCTCAACGTGTCTCTACTCACTATCACCGCTCCCATGAGGAGTTGATTATAATGTCTCCTCGCTTGCACTCTAAGACGGCTTTGGCGAACTTAGCCAGGCTTCACTCCCAGTTCGTGTCATCGAACTAGCGTTAGAGACTCGTCGCTATCGACCAGCCACGTCCCTACGGCATTGACGATATAGTCCCTGCTCATGCTTCATTCTGCGTGTATTGGTGCATTGTTTGCCAGCTGGTCCGCCCGTTCATTGCCCTTTACGCCGACGTGTCCGGGTGCGGAAATAATGTGAGGATTGACTTTCGAATTATGTTCACCTATTCAGCATAAAGACTGCCGTTTGCAATATTCTATAGCATGTCCATGGAGTCTGATACAATGTGTGTCTACTTGTCCTGATGCCCATGCGAACACTCTGGAGGCGATGGTGATCTCCATTGTCATGCTTGATGACGTTGTCAGGTACCGCTGTCCTCTTTGACTGCCCCCCCCCCCCCCCATTCCTTGTGCTGTGTGTGTTCACGCTGATCTTGACTCGCGTTTCACAGACCCATCTGTGTAGATGATGTCTCCGGCGTGTGGATGCTCCGGACCGATCCAATTCGTAGTGGGGAAACAAACACGAAATTGTGATGATTCATAGCGCAGTTTAAATTTTCCTGGTATTAGTCGACTTCCACTGATGCATGCCTGGCAGCGTTGCTCTTTTCCATCATCCTCCATTCCTTCCTTCGCCGACGACATCCTCGACGCTTTCTCCATCGCTACTTGATATACCTTTCCCTACAATGGCTTTATTTAGTATGTTTTTATTTTTTTAGTAATATTGCTAGTAATTTTTCCTTTTTATTTCTTATTGTTCTTTCTTAGTTATCCCTATTTCTAATATCGACTGCCACAAGTTTCTCGCTGTTTTATGGTCTTTGGTTGCTGTTTTTCCTATCGTTTTCCCATTGACTGTTGGTTTTATAGTTTTTGTTGGTATATTATTCTTTCTTAGCTATCTCTATACCTAGTATCTAATGTTCAATGTTCATCGATGGATTCTGCTCTATCAGTAAACATTAAAAGACTACTATGGTGCAAAACCAAAGAAAGAAAGAAAGAAAGAAAGAAAGAAAGAAAGAAAGAAAGAAAGAAAGAAAGAAAGAAAGACCGAAGTGGCGGAGACCAGGCCTCTGCAGCATCTCCCTAGTGAAGTGACAACCCTAGAATAATCATGCATGTCTACGGGTGTTGGTCCATTCTTCTCCGTGCTGGCCCTCGTCCATGTTGCAGGCCTGCTTAGCTGATTTATTGCCGAAGGATAATATCTCGCCAAATGTTACCTTCTGTTTGGAGAGTAGAATGATCAGGCGTGTCTACGGGTGTTGGTCCATTCTTCTCCGTGCTGACCCTCGTCCCTAGAATGATCATAACAATATAAAATGACACAAAGTAGTGCAGCTTTACATAACAGAATTAAGACACATACAGGACGTTGCGGCGACTAGCCTTCATCAGCAAACAGACACATTCACAAACACAACATACAGTCAAGGAGATCTCCTGTGACTACATCAGAAGGTGACGACAGGACGAGAAGAGCAAAAGCATGAAAAAATCAAGGCAATGAAGAGAAAATGAGAACTGAAAAAAATTTTAATTGAAAAGAAATGTTCATACTCACCTCACAGTTCAGATCTGCAAGCAACTCTGAAAATCTCCGATGTATTCTGTTTATACCCGGTGCTAGGTGTTACGGCTCAGTGAGCACATTGAAAGAAGGGGGTGGAGGCAGGAGGGCGGGACGGTGACCAGTCTGGCAGGGGTATCTGAGCAATCTGAGTGGATGCACCAACGAAGCATGAGGGGCGCAAGCATGATGGTGGCACTAACCAAAACCCCACTATGTACTCCTATATGTTATTGTGAGGCGAGTCCTAAAGTCTGGGTGGACTAACATGCGTGAACGCACATACACACATATACACCGCTCAAACAGACATATTCATATTGTATGTGGGCATGTGCAAGGTATATGTAAGAGAGAGAGAGAGAGAGAGAGAGAGAGAGAGAGAGAGAGAGAGAGAGAGAGAGAGAGAGAGAGAGGAAAAGTGTCTGCGACATACGATAGTTGGCAAGGTACTTTATGATGATGAAAATGAAATTCGTTCGTTCGTTTCTTTCTTGGACTCAACGATTTAGATTTATTCCGTTAATAGCTGACAGGGTGCGACTTTTTAATGTAACGCGGGTAGGAAGGGGACATGGCTCAATATTTACTTCCTGTCCTGCTTATTGTAATGGCTGATTTGTTGATCAACTGTTTTAACTTTTCATTTTGTTTCCACCGCTTTTTGAAACTGTACAGCCAAGGAATACTGAACGTGGCTTTCATCAATGGGATAGTTTGACTTCTTTCAGTTGTCGGTTTAGAATGAAATATGGGGAACAGTAATAAATCGTCATTGCGCAAAACTCAATCGGTTCCCGATACACAGGTGATCAAATCATTTTAAATTAAAAAAAAGTTAATTTATAATTATAAATAAACTATTATAATTTTATTTTAATTTTAAATTTAATGCAGTGAAAATGTCTATATTGCAAAAATTATTGCACAAGTATAATATTGTACTTAGATGACAAAATAAAACCTAGCCATACATGATACTACATTTAAATCTCTACATCTGTTATAGTTCAAATTAATTGCATATCCTTGACACTACTTACAGGACATCACAATCAACCCCAGCATTTATAGTTGTTTATGATTTCTTGGCATGTTTATGTTCAATAGTTTGCCATTGCTTTCTGAACCACAGACACTCATACCTTTGGAAACCAACGCAACGCAGTCTGCTTACAAATTGCTCGCAGCTTACTTTTGAACGTGGTAGGATTACGAATTGCATTCGTAACTCCTTCACCACAGAGGTGGCACATCTGTTATAAGTGAAGATTTACTAATGATGCTATGATATAAGACTGTCCAGCATCTTCTCTCTTGGACTCCCCCCTGCCTCTCCCACTTTCCCATGGTGACGACATACTCCAGCTTTCTCCGTCTCGTGACATGCTCAAAGAATATGGACTGCCTTCTTTTGATGTGGGTATCCAGTTGTCTTTGTGGGTAAACATCTTTCAAGATATTTTCATAACTTTTTCTGTCCCTCCTCGGTGTTCTCATTAACCTCTTTGTTCTTTAAAACCACATCTCTGTAGCATCCACATAATTCCTCACTTACCTGCTAATTGCCCATTATTTGCTTCTGTACATCAGGATTGGCTCAATCTTATATATAAATTAGGATGTGCGTATGTATCTCTGTATGTATGTATGTATGTCCTTTATGCGCTCGCGAACGGCCCATCCGATTGAGATGAAATATTCTACACGCCTTCCTTTCATTCCAGAGATGCCAACTGTCGTAGTTTTTTTTTCTTCTTCCTCCTCCTCCCTCCTCCCTCCTCCCCCTCCCAAAATACGTACGTCCAGGAAATGGTCTTCTACATAGACACTTCTCTCTGAGGTCCGCGATAACATATTAACCTGGTGGGATGGCAATCAATCATCCTACTACCTCCTCCCTCCTCCTCCCTTCTCCCTCTTCCTCCTCCCTCTTCCTCCCTCCGCCTCCTCCCTCCTCCCACTCTCTACTCCTCCTTCCTCCCACTCTCTACTCCTCCTTCCTCCTCCCTCCTCCTTCTCCTCCCTCCTTCTCCCTCTTCCTCCTCCCTCTTCCTCCCTCTTCCTGCTCCCTCCGCCTCCTCCCTCCGCCTACTCTCTCCTCCTCCTCCCTCTCCCTCCTCCTACTCCCTTCTCCTCCTCCTCCTCTCTCCTCCTCCCTCTTCCTCCTCCCTCCTCCTCCCCCTCCTCCTCCACCCTACTCCTCCCTCCTCTTCCTAATCCCTCCTCCTCCCTCCTATTCCTCCTGTCTCCTCCTCCCTCCTTCTCCCTCCTCCTTCTACCTCTTCCTCCCTCCTTCTCCCTCCACCTCCTCCCTCCTCCTCTCTCCTCCTCCTCCCCCACCTACGTTCTCCTCCTCCCTCCTCCCTCCTCCTCCTTCTCCCTCCTCCTCCCCCTCCCTCCTCCCCCTCCTCCTCCTCCTTCACCCTCCTCCCTCCTCCTCCTTCACCATCCTCCCTCCTCCTCCTCCCTCCTCCTCATCCTCCCTCCTCATCCCTCTTCCTCCTCCTCCTCCCTCCTCCTTCTCCCCTTTCCCCCCTCTTTCTCTTAATCCCTCCTCCTCCCTTCTCCTCCCTCCTATTCATCCCTACTCCTCCTCCTCCCTCCTCCTCCTCTCTCCGCCTATCTCTTCCTCCCTCCTCTCTCTTCCTCCTCCCTCCTCTCTCTTCCTCCTCCCTCCTCCTCCCTCTTCCTCCTCCTCCTCCCTCCTCCTTCCTCCTGCTCCCTCCTCCTCCCTTCTCCTCCTACCCCTCCCTCCTCCCCCTCATCCGTCTTCCTCCCTCCTCCTTCTTCCTCCCTCTACCTCCTCCCCCTCCTCCCCCTCCTCCTCCCTCTCCTCCTCATCCCTCCTCCTCCATTCTCCTCCTCCCTCCTCCTCCTCTCTCTACCTCCTCCCTCCTCCTCCCTTCACATTCCTCCTCCTCCTTCTTCCTCCTCATCCCTCCTCCTCTATCCTCCTCCCTCCTCCTCCTCCTCCCTCCTCCTCCCTTCACATTCCTCCTCCTCCCTCTTCCTCCTCCTCCCTCTCATCCTCTTCCCTCCTTCTCCTCCCTCTTCCTCCTCCCTCTTCCTCCCTCCGCCTCCTCCCTCCTCCCACTCTCTACTCCTCCCTCCTCCTTCTCCTCCCTCCTCCTCCTCCCTCTTCCTCCCTCTTCCTGCTCCCTCCGCCTACTCTCTCCTCCTCCTCCCTCTCCCTCCTCCTCCTCCCTCTCCTCCTCCTCCTCCTCCTGCGATCTCCTCCTCCCTCCTTCTCCCTCTTCCTCCTCCCTCCTCCTCCCCCTCCTCCTCCACCCTACTCCTCCCTCCTCTTCCTAATCCCTCCTCCTCCCTCCTATTCCTCCTGTCTCCTCCTCCCTCCTCCTCCCTCCTCTTCCCTCCTCTTCCTCCTCCCTCCTCCATTTACCCAAGACAGACAGACATACAGATAGTCGGGAACGGGATCTTATATGACTACTTATATGATTTAAATGAGATGCTCTCCACCATGGGCTGGGCCGGGTCAGACAGACAGACAGACAGACAGACAGATAGATAGACAGACAGACAGTCGGGAACGGGAGCTTATATGACTACTTATATGAATTAAATGAGATGCTCCCCACCAGAGTCTGGGCGAAGCCGGGCCGTGTCAGCTAGTATAACTATAAAAACAACTATTGTCCTCACCTCGATTAAAAGATAAATTGCAGAGAATATGCTTCATCTTGTGAAATGCTGTTTTGCTGGGGTTATTCTACATTTTAACTTCCTTAACCCTTTACAGGGCACAGGTTTTTCCAATTTCTAACTCTAAACGGGCAAGATTTTTGAGGGTTTTAGTAAGATTTTAGGTCATGTTAGTAAAAAGATCATAACTAAGTTGTTAGTGAATGGATTTTAGTGAAATAAAGAGCAAAATGAAAAGAAATGCATGCAGATTAATAATTGTACTCACATGTCATATGAATAATCCAGTCTTGTTGGTATAATCCACATATGAACACAAAAATTTACAAAATATAACACATTATTTGTGAGTGTCAGTCATATATACACTATGTACAAACACTGCCAACTGCTCACTGGCCTCCAAAATGCTGGGGAAAACAAGTGTCCTTGCAGTAGTTCACTTGGCACACATCACAGCCATACGAACTTTCAATGGTTCGTCCTGCAGGGGTACGACGTTTGGCGTGACTGCACGCCACACAGGCTTTCTTCCTGCCCTCAAACCTCATGAGCTTGTGGTTGTGGACACTTTCTGGAGCTACTGCTTGGCCTTTCCTCTTTGCTGCAGCCCTCTTCCTGCTGGAGAATCCTGCGATTAGTTGCTTACATACATCCAGACGGAAGTCCAGAAGGGCGTAGCGTTTGCTGGGCTTTGCTGTGGACTGCTCGAACAGGATGAAAGCATTGTTTATGCATGAATCGAAGACAAAACTGACGAGGTAGCGCCAGTATTTTCTGCACTTCTTCAATGTAGAGTAATACCCCCTCATTTGATCTGCCTTGTCCACCCCTCCCATGCATTGGTTGTAGAGTTTGATGACAGCAGGGCAGGACACAGGCTTTCTGGTGCAAGTGTGCCGGTCCCATCGCTCAACAGTGGTCAATGTGTGTGAGGTATTGTTGGAGAGCATGAAGACATCCCTTTTATCATGTCACACAGTAGCAAGCAGATCCTCTTTCTGGAAGACTTGATGGTCCCCTTGCGTCATTTTTCTTTTTCCTCTGAATGCCAGAGGCAGATCTTTCCGGTTCTTTCTTACTGTTGCTGCCGCATAAGTTTTCTCTTGGAGAAGGTTAGTAAAAAGCGCAACTGACGAAAAAAAGTTATCAAAATAGAGGTGATGATACTTCCCCAAAAAGGGGGCAGCAAGCTGCATCACTACATCATGGCCCAGTCCATGCTGAATGGCACCATCTATTTTGCCACGGTAAACAGAAAACTGGAGGAGGTAACCAGTTGCTGACTCGCAAGCACACCAAACTTTCATTCCCCATTTTGTTGGCTTGGCTGGTAGATACTGTTTTAGTGCATTCCTGCCTTTGAATGGCACCATTGCCTCATCAATGGCAATTTCTTTCTTAGGTTTGTAATGTTGTAAGAAAGTCCTATTAGCCATGTCAATGAGAGGCCGAATTTTGTGGAGGCGGTCACTGCCGTCAGCTGTGTTGTTGTCAGCCACATGTAAATACTGCTCCAGCTTCTTGAATCTCTTCAGCGGCATCACATTCTTCACACCTGGCATTCCCAACATATCATCTGTAGACCAGTACAATTCCAAACGAGGAGGTTTGTAGATCCCCAATAAAATGAGCAGACCAAAATAGGCCTGTATTTCGGTTGCATTGGTTGGAACCCAGCCTCGATCACCTACTCGCTCGATCTTTCGCCTAGCATACGTATTTGTTTGATCGGCAATCATTTGAAACATTTGTTCCTCGAAGAGTTGAAGAAAGAATGCACGCTGAGAACGATCGTCAGTTGTTATTGATAAGTTGACGCCAGTTTCTTCACTAAATTCTTCGATATTCAGTGTTGTTGTTGTGTTGCTCCAACCGTTTGCGTCGCGAGACTGCCCCGCCCGACTTTCTTCAGCGACATTTTCTGAATCAGATTCACTTTCTTCAGAGTCCGAAAGATCTGAAGTGTGCACGCTACACACGCTGATATCACTGAGATCTAACTCCGATTCATCGTCACTTTCGTGCGTTTCAATGTCACTTAAATTGAACCCTTCGAACTCGCCGCTGTCGCTTGAAGAATTGAGGAAATCCATTTTCATTAACAACTCACAAAAATCCCGAAAACTAATGAACAATCTGATCAAATTTAATGAAAACACTTGCAAACGTTACCCACGCTTTCACTCTATCAGCAAGACTGGTAGAAAGGAACAGGAAGTCTCGGAAATTCGCGAGATCGCATTTTTAAAATGACTAGTATTCAAAGCCGGAATCAGACGCTATGAGCGTTTTATCGCATCGGCCGGAATCGGACGCTATGCCTTGTAAAGGGTTAACACATCTTCCATCTGCTGATTGATCTTAATAAAGCCGGCACCAGCACCATATGTCCAGTACACTCCACAGTGTAAGAGAGTCTATTTAAGTGTATAATTAGAGCCAGGGTGACTAGCATACTTTTCTGGTAGTCATGTGTTCAAAACCCCATCGGGAGGTCAGCATGGCCGATTGGGTAAGTGTGTATTTAAACATCCGGTGTGCTGATGCTGAGATAAAGGGTTCAACCCCTACACCGGACAGTTGGACTAAATTGTTGACCTGTGCAATTTTTGAAGCACAATGTAACAAACTATCCTCTGTCAAGTAGTATAATGCAACCAAAAATTAAAAACTTGGGGACGTAAATTACAAGTACCTCTGAAGTCGGAGTGGGTTCGCCTGACAGCGAGGGGCACTTAAAAGGGAAAGCTAATCCACACGCAAAATTCAGTCCAGCACTACTAGAAGTAGTGTTATGGACTACACTTGAGTTCAAAGCGAGCAAGCGTTAAATAAAAACCCCTCATTGAGACCCAGCCTAAAATGAGTACCAGGAAATGCCATGGGGAGTAAAAGTGGCTGACATGATATTGACCTTCACCCCTCTTGGGCTGATTGGTCTGTTAAACATGGGACTAGCATGGTATATCCAATATACCTCAATGCACGCATACAGGTCCTTTATTTTGATTATAGTGTAAATTTTTTGTTGTTGTTGTTAAATGTTGCATATCCCTTATAGGACGTTGCAATCAACACCAGCATTTTTTCAGCTGCTGTTTATGTACTAGGCAAGTTTTACGTTCAGTAGTTTGCCATTGCTTTCTGAACGACCGGCTCACATACTCCCCATAAGTTAACAGCGTGGCGCGATCCGCTGCCGCATCTCACAGCTACTGTTTTCCCAACGTGGATATACGGGATTATGAACAATGTCATTAACCCCTTGGCCAGGGTGTGATTACAAAAGTTATTTATGTTTTTGTCACTGAAGAGACCAGATGTCCTGTTCAGGTGTAGAAAAATCCACAGCATCCAGTCCCCATCATCATCACCATCATCCATTTTTTCTGTCAAGTGTCATGGGGAGGAATAATTGGCATTCCAGCACCCGATGGGTGGCACTGGATAGTGTTGTTCCATGTGATTTTAGAATGTTTCGGTCTCAGTGATACCTAGAAATGTGTACCTAGCTACTAAATTTCCAACTGTTTATTTAGCTCGTTTTTGCAAACTAATCTTCTGGCTCCTGAGAAAAATAGCCTGGTACCCAAATTACTTTTAGTTTTTTAATTTTTGGTTGCATTATACTACTTGACAGAGGATAGTTTGTTACATTGTGCTTCAAAAATTTCACAAAGCCTAGGCTGAATTGTAGAGACCATGTGTTGCCCGTGCAGCATGATCCCTCTCTCGGCCTGCCTAGTTTATTCCATAGGAAAGGTAACACCAATACATCTGGAATAAGACAAGCTGCAGAAGCTGCCAGATCAGCAAAGCAGTGCTCTAACTTTCCACCTGTCGGAGCTTCGATCCTAGACCAATTGCCAACCTACGCTTAGGGCCTGGCCCTGCCATGACATTTAGTCTTTAGGTTGCATTTCCTCGCACCAGGATAAGGCTTAAACCCTCCTAATTGCGCTCCTCAACCTGAATCTGTTGGCACAACACAGAGTGTCAGGTTTGGTAAGCGCCGCCCAACATTTGGCACTAACAGAAAGCATTCAGTACCATTTACTGTCATACAGTAGCTAAGTCATATCTGACTAAGACCTGAGTTTCATTATATATGAATAGAAAATTTATAGAGCTTTCATAATTAACTAGAAAGTTCCGTACTCGACAGAAACTAGCCCTAGATGCTCCGGTGTTTGATAAACGGAAGTCTGTGAGCCAACTGCGACTGAATCAACCTAATGAGAAACCTGGCAAGTCTGGGAAAGCTGGAAAGAAGCAAAAGCAGCATAACAGTGAAGAAATCCCACAGCTAGCTCCGTCAGATGCAGCCTTTCTGCCAGAGTTTCCACTTCGCGGGGAGTTGGAAGATGAGGATTTTCATGTAAGTTTTAGTTAGAACTGAGTTGCATATCCTTTACATTCGACCTCAGTATTTTTGGGTTGTTTGTAATTTCTTGACAAGTTTACGTTCAGCGGTGTGCCATTGCTTTCTCAACAATAGCCACTTAGACCATTGTATGGAAACCATCGCAAGATAGTCTGCTTCCAAATCTCCTGCAGCTGTGATTCGAAAGTGGTATGCAGGACTGTGAATTTCATTCGTAACCCCTTCGCCTAAGTGCCGGCAAGTTTTAGTTGGAGTAAGTAAATTTAACAAAAAGGCAGGTCAGCATGGCCGAATGGATAAGAACGAAAGTTCTTAAACATCTGGTGTGCTGATGCCGAGGTAAGGGGTTCAACGCCTACACCGGACAATTTGACTAAAATGTTGACCTGTCCTTGACTTGGGGGCGTAAATTAAAAATACCTCTGAAGTCAGAGTGGGTTAGCCTGATGGTGAGGGACACTGTTAATAGGGAAAGCTAATCCACACGCAAAATTCAGTCCATCACTACTAGAAGTAATGTGTATGAACTACACTTGAGTTCAAAGCGAGCGAGCGCAAAACAAAAAATATTTAACCAAAGCGATAAGTGCCTTACAGCGACACAGTCTGATTTGTACACAAGAGGAGTGTTTCATAGTTTGTCAGCAGATTATCTCCCCTGCACATCGAACCACTCTGTCCATAAATGTCCAGATTCCCTTCCTCAGTAGCTCCTCAGCATGTAGCGGTTGATGATGCCAGTTCTATGTTGGTTGACTGTTCTTCCTTAGTTGGTCTCCTGCATATTGTTAGTTGCATGTCTTCTGCAGGATGTCTCAGTCAACCCTAATATTTTGTTTAGCTGTTTGTGATTTGCTAGGCAAGTTTGGGTTCAGTAGTTTGCGTTTTGAACAACCAGCACTCATATCATTGTTAAAAATCAACACAAGCTGGTCTGCTTCCAAATTGCCTGCAGTTGATATTAAATGCAGTATGTGAGGTTTGTGAATTGCATTCGCTACTGAGTTGAGTGCGTGGAGCGACACTGTGAGCTGTGGATTTTTGTGTGGAGTACTTTTACATCTGTCCATGGTTGTTTATATTGTGAACTGCATGATCAGAAAAATGGTGGCTCATAGGTTGCTGAACTAACTGGGTTTACCTTATGCAGTAATGTGTGGCTTCTGGTTTTCTAGTGACTTCCATCGACGATGAACTGTATTTTCGTGGCAGACTTTTGTGTTGGCATTCTGGTGGCGGCCTTATGCATCATAGTATGCCTGTGTGGGCTGTTGGTTTGTCAAGACTCCTGTCTGTTCCACTTTTCACATGGGGCAGTGAGGAGCATTTTGTGTGATATTCACTGGCACAGGAACGGAGCATTATGGGGAGGACTCATTGCCGTGAAGTTGGAATCGTGACTAACTAACTAACACACAAATTTATGTTACAGGTTCTTGGTGTCATAGCAAGGGGTGCATACGGGAATGTCATCAAAGTTCAAAGAGAAGACCAGAAACAATTTTATGCTGTGAAAGTCTTGGACAAGGCTCAGATCATTGAGGAAGGAGCCATACGACAGTGTAAAGACGAGGCTACGATACAGGTACCAGAGGCCATTTGTTTCTTTTACATCATTTTATCCATCCGTTGGTCTGTTCTGTGCTGAACACCCCCCCCCCCCCCCCCATACTTCTGGTCCAATATGGCGGGTAGACTGTTGAGCTGTTAAAGCCTCTGGAGTGTTTTTGCTTCTGGTTACGGTTTGCTGACGCATTTCCTCATATTGGACTGGTAGTACATGGTTCTGTCGTCCAGCTATTAAGTGCTTGGAGTGACATTGAGCTGTGGATTTTGTGTGGTAAGCTTTTACATCTGTCCACGATTATTTGTACTGTGAACTGCATGTTCAGGAAATGGCGACCAGCCAATTCCTGAACTAGCTGGTTTTGCATTATGCAGGAATGCATGTAAGACTGCTGCTTTTTTAGTGACAACCGCTTCCATCGATGATGAACTGTAATTTTCGTGGCGGACTGTTGTGTTGGCATTCTGGCAGCAGCCTTATGCATGTATGCCTGTGCGTGCTGTTGGTTTGTCGGGACTGCTGTCTGTTCAACTTTTCACAAGGGACAGTGAGGAGCATTTTGAGTTACCCTTTGCCATAAAGTTGAAACTGCAACTAATGTCTTTAGAAATGTGTATCTATCGTAAGATTGATCCACTGCCGCTGTTGCCATCATGTGTATACTATCTAACTTACCTTGAATCAATGAGACATAACTCACAGCCGCACAAGATTCCGTACCAGATGCTCAAGTGATAAATAACGACCATGACAAATCAAGGGTGCATGACTAGGTTAACACTTTACGGGGCAGATGTTTGTCTGTTTTGTAGCCCTGAACGGGCAAGAAGAATTTTGAGGTTCGGTAAAATTTCAGGTTACGTTAGTAAAGTGTTAGTCAATCGATTGTACTTAAATAGAAAACAACAAAATGAAGTTAAAAGCATGCAGAGTATTTTACTCACGTGAATAACCCCGGTAATCCACACATGAACACAAATATTTACAAAATACAACATATTGTTTGTGATTGTCAGTCATTTATACGGCAATTTACAAACACACCAGATTTCTTTAGTATGATCTAACCAAACGTAGAAGGCGAACACAAATTTGTTTCACACTGCCAGAATTAAGCGTGTTAAAATACCCAGTGAAACTAAGAAGTCTTACCAATGATAAACAGACATAGAGCAAGAAAGTCTTAAATGCTATTTGAGAAGAACATTCTACAGAAGGCAAAGCAAGGACATTCTACCGATGGCAAAGAAAGGACATTCTACAGATGGCAAAGAAAGAACATTTTACCAAAGACAAAGAAAGGACATTCTACAGATGGCAAAGAAAGGACACTCTACAGATGGCAAAGAAAGGACATTTTACCGAAGGCAAAGAAAGGACATTCTAGAGATGGCAAAGAAAGGACACTCTACAGATGGCAAAGATAGGACATTCTACAGATGGCAAAGAAAGGACATTCTACAGATGGCAAAGAAAGGACATTCTTCAGATGGCAAAGATAGGACATTCTACAGATGGCAAAGAAAGGACATTCTACAGATGGCAAAGAAAGGACATTCTTCAGATGGCAAAGATAGGACATTCTACAGATGGCAAAGAAAGGACATTCTACAGATGGCAAAGATAGGACATTCTACAGATGGCAAAGATAGGACATTCTACAGATGGCAAAGAAAGGACATTCTACAGATGGCAAAGAAAGGACATTCTACAGATGGCAAAGAAAGGACATTCTACAGATGGCAAAGAAAGGACATTCTTCAGATGGCAAAGATAGGACATTCTACAGATGGCAAAGAAAGGACATTCTACAGATGGCAAAGAAAGGACATTCTTCAGATGGCAAAGATAGGACATTCTACAGATGGCAAAGAAAGGACATTCTACAGATGGCAAAGAAAGGACATTCTTCAGATGGCAAAGATAGGACATTCTACAGATGGCAAAGAAAGGACATTCTACAGATGGCAAAGAAAGGACATTCTTCAGATGGCAAAGATAGGACATTCTACAGATGGCAAAGAAAGGACATTCTACAGATGGCAAAGAAAGGAAAATCTATAGATGGCAAAGAAAGGACAATCTATAGATGGCAAAGAAAGGACATTCTACAGATGGCAAAGAAAGGACATTCTACAGATGGCAAAGAAAGGACATTCTACAAAAGAGATAAATGTGCTGGATAGTTTGGCATCATGAGATGGGGAACATCAGCATCAGAAATGATTGATAATTTTTCCAGTCAGGTCATCAAAATGTTTTCCATTGTCTCTCTTCTCTTTACATAACCGAAGAACATCATTTGTCTCCTTCTTATATTTGTATGTAATTGTAATGTTCTGTTTTCATAAGCCTTTTCCAGACAATTATTGTTAGTTACTCTGGCAGTCGAAGGTGTTTGGAATATTCATTGTAGAAACAACCTACAAGGTTGTTTACCAGAGAAAGGCATTCAACAGAGTAGACGGGTACATTGTTTCAGAAGATGATTGAGTTGAGTTGAGCTAAGAACTGACATCACTGCACTCAGGACATTCCCAAAGCCACCCCGTCCTCTCATTCAACAGCCAGCGAAGATTCATACTACTAATCATTCCCACCGCTATCTGATTGAAAGTTCTTCTGTCTTCCCTCTCAGTTTTGAGATTCTTCCAGAACCCCTGCCGATCCCCCGCAATATCACTTTCCACATAGGGGTTCTCAATCTGCTCCCCTGCCTTCTCCACCTGAAGATAATTTGCTGCTGTATAAGTAAAGGACCTTTTTACATGTCTAAAGGCACACCGGCATATGGTGCTACACCCATATTTTTATAGACCAAATGAAACTCGGTGGGTGATGTCAGTATCCCACCCTCCATCTCTACTTCCCAATACATCCTTTGTACCTATTTTAAGCTGGGTCAGTCTGGGAACCCAGGGATATCTTAGGACTGAGAGTTATGTCTCATTGAAAATCTGATCTAAGATTCTTTGTGTGGAAATTGCTGTTGTATGTTTATATGTGTATGTGTTCTATTGTCAGTGTTTTATGTATGCAAGTTGTGTACTTTATTCTGTATTGCATTGTGTCTGGAGATGTATTCGGTTCTGTGTGTTTTTGTATGCATTTGTTGCTCTGCTATGTTCTGTGTTATTGTATAAGTTAGTTAGTCGATAGATCATTCACACTGCACATCGAACCATTCAGTCCATAAGTGCTCAGACCCTCTCCTCAGAAAATCCTACAGTGTGAAGCAGCTAATGACATCAGTTCTGTGTTGGTTCTTAGGCTTCCTGCATAGTGTTCTTGCTTGGCCACACCTCTTTTAACTTGCAATTCTCGCAGTCTGACCATGGTTGTAGATTCACAGTCATTATGTGGTTCTCATGAATGACTTACTTCTCATAGAGCATTCAGTATATCAGCCTTGTTGCCAAGTAGCAGGACAGAGAATATGACGCAAAAGTAAATTTGCGACGAAATCGCGAAACCAATGTTTAGGAGTATCTGACGTAGAACGGAGAACACGTCAGGAGAATTGTCAACAACAACAAAAACATTCGGATCACAGAGCTCCACCAGAGAAGCAGCACGTTGAAGTTGTCTGGAACTTAGAAAGATATTTACTATCAGGACAACCGTACTCATGGCCAACACATATTAGAAAGGAGAACCAGAATAGTATGGCATCTTACATGGCAATCGAAATATCTTTGACAGATGCGGAATATTAGAATGAAACTTAGAATGTCACAGCAGAAGGACACTTTGGCAACCTTGCAAATGACAGAAGGACTGCGATACGGACTTGATAGTTCTTAGTAGCTAGTATGGTCAACAGTTGATGACTTATAATTAATGTTATTATGACCTTCCCGTCTGGAAATAACAGACACGGTCGAAACCAATTATGATTTCATGAATTTTCTGATTGATCATGCAGCACGAGAATATGGGCAAATAAACTTGGCCTCATCAATTAGATTGCCGGCCTTCGAGTCCTTTCATTGATGTTCAGTTGATACTTCGTTGACATTGCTGGATTGTTTCTGCAAACCCTGGATCTTTTATATATGAGCTTATTCTGTTGAAGTTATGCAGGACACATTTCAGCACTTGTCCATGGCTCGTTCATCCTCCACAGTAGCCTTATGTGCAAGTCTTTCAGCCTGCCTATTTCCTTGTTATTGTATAAAAGCTTTTGTTACTATATTCTGTATGTTATTGTATAAAAGCTGTTTGTTACTCTGTTCTGTGTTATTGTATAAAAGCCCTTTGTTGCCGTTCTGAGTTTTATTGTATAAAAGCTCTTTGTTGCTCTGTTTTGTGTTTTATTGTATGAAAGCTTGTGTTAGTTAGCCTTTCCTCTTGAGCCTAAGTCGGCGCATAGGGCAGAAGTCATGGCTCTCCATGTCTGGCGGTTCGCTGCTACCTGTTATAGATCTTGGATGTTCACTTGACCGTTGAATGAGCCTTCTCTGATGATGGTTCTACGTAGGGTCTCTCTTGGTCTTCCCCGTTTTCTTTTCCCTACTGGTTACCATATGAGGGCTTGGTAGGGGAGTCTTGTCTTGTCCATTTTTAGTACATGGCCGATGTAGTTCCAACGGCGTTTTCTTATAAAATTGGATACAATATCTTGCTTAGTCTCTTGTCTTATTTGTGCATTGGTTTTGAAATCTGTCCACTGAATGTTTAGAATTCTTCTAAGACATTTGTTCTCAAAATTGTCTAATTTTTTATCTAAAGCTGCCGTTGATTTCCAACTCTCACATCCATACGTTAGCACTGGGATCACACTAGAATTGAAGATTTTAAGTTTTGTATGTTGGCTGAGTGACTTTGACTTCCAGATGTTTAACAGTTTATTGAAGGCACCTGATGCCAGTGAGATTCTAGATAATATTTCTGGTGTTGAGTCCCCTGTAGATGTCATTTTGCTTCCTAGGTATGTGAAGCTGTTGACTTTTTCAAGAACATGGTTGTTTAATTTGGTGTCGTCTGAACTGTTGTAACTGTTGGTAAGATCAATAGTTTTTGTTTTTGTGGTGTTAATTTGGAGACCAATTTGTCCTGAAACATTTTGGAGATGGTTTATTTTCTCTTGGGCATCTGGGTGTGGTGAACCCAAAAGCACTATGTCGTCGGCAAAGTCCAGGTCTTCTAGAATTTTGTCAACCCAATGGATACGCCTTTTTGTGTTTGTGCATTTGCGCATGACCCAATCGATAGCTATTCCAAAGAGCATCGGTGACAAGACACAACCCTGTTTCCACTGAGAACCAGTCAGAGTTGCCTGATTCTGTTCTTACGCAGCAGCATGTCTCTTTGTAGAAGGATTTTATGACGTTGGTATATTTGGTAGGGAAACCATAGCTGTTAAGTAGATTCCAAAGTGAAGCTAGCTAGCTAGCTAGTCACGGTTCAAACTTCATGGCACAGGGTCACATGAAATACTCCTCACTGTCCCATGTGAAAAGTGGAACAAACTGACAAACCAACAGCATGCATAAGGCTGCTGCCAGAATGCCAACATAACAGTCCTCCGCGAAAATTACAGTTCATCATCGATGGAAGCAGTAGTCACTAGAAAAGCAGCAGCTTCATGCACATTACTGTATAATGCAAAACTAGCTAGTTCAATCACTGGTTGCCACTATTTTCTGAACATGCGGTTTACAATACAAAACCGCGGATAGATGTAAAAGCACTCCACACAAAATCCACGGCTCACAGTATCATGCCAAGCACTTAACTCAGGAGCTGGGCGAGGGAACCATGTACTACCAGTCCAACATGAGGAAAATGCATAAGCAAGCCGTAGTCAGAAGAAAAAAAACACTCCAGAGGCCTTAACAACTCAACCGCCTATCCGCCATTTTAGACCGGAAGTTAATATAGTTTATTTCATTTGTTATGTATTCATTCATTCATTCATTCAGTAGCATGTCCTTTCTTATGTATACATTTTAAAAATACCATTTGTACATTTCAGTCCATGGCGGGAGAACACTTCTTTGCTGTCAAGGCCCACGAGTACTGGCAGTCAAGTGGGAATTTGTACATAGGTGGGTTATCTTCTAACATTTATATTGGTCATATTATTATCATCATCAAGTGCCATGCCGATAAGTAAGGGCGGTCATGTTTTGCCATCTCACACGATCACCAAAGTCGTGGATTTGACCATACATGATTTTCTGGGCATGTGTAAAGAAAGTAGTTTGCCATTGCTTCCCTTCTTAGCAGTGACCATACTGGTCGATGACTGTAGCCATTGTCTGCAAACACGGATATTAACTTATAGCAAACACATTAGTTGATAGGGAGCTAAGCTGATGATGTAATGAGTGCAGTCAGTCGAGTGCGGTTGGATGCCAGCATTCCTCACCTCACTAAGTGAGGGAAAAGACTGGCCACCTTTTTCCTCTGTGCATTTAGGCCTACAAAATATGATATCACACTATCCACAGGACTTATGACATTTAGAGTCTGCAGTTCCACTGGTAATGTTTTCATTTAGATATTCACATGCCCTTTCACATTACACCGGCTCCGTGGCGAAGGCGTTACGGGCGCAAGTTTTTAATCCCATATATTGCATTTGAAACACAGCTGTGGGCGATTTGGCAGCAAACCGCCTTGCGTTGGTTTTTTATGAAACGGTTTGAATGCTAGTCGTTCAGAAAGCAACGGGAAACTACTGAACGTAAATTTGCCATGAGATCACAAACAGCCAAAATATGCTGGGGTTGACTGTGATGTCCTGTAAAGGATATGCAACTTTTTAACCGACACATCACAGATCCACGACAGGTCCGTGCTTCGAGATGTGTTATATTCAAGAGGGGGCTTCAAATGGACACCGTAAATAATTTGTTGTTGTGTGTGAATATATGCTGAAAAAGTAAAGCACAAATGTATCAATTTTCGATGCAGTCACCACTGCATTCAGTACAAGTCCCCCAGCACCGTTAAAGTGCTTGGATTCCTGTAGGAAAAAATTATCTTGGTCGCATGTGTAACCGCTCTGGGGTCATTACTCGGTGTGCCTGATCCGGTCATGAACAGTCTGTCATAGAAGTCACGCCATTTTGAAACTTCCTACTCCATTCATACACTTGCTGGACTTACAAGCATGCATCCTACTCCATTCGTACACTTGCTGGACTGACAAGCATGCATCGCCATAATGAACCTTCATTCGCCGATAAATTTCTATAGGTTTCACCATTTCCATGATTAAAAAATTGATAACGGAGCTCTGCTCCTCTTTGGTGCATGTCAAAAAGTGGGCCTGCCATCTTTAAACTGTCTTTATGACGTCACCGTGTTTGTCTCTACTGTGATGTCATGTGCTTGAAACTCATGACACCCTTAGCAATAATATTGACAGGTTACAAGACGATGGCATGGTTATTGTAATTTTTATCACACGTTTAAGGTTTTCATTTGAAGCCCCCTTGTATATATACCTGTACATATACACAAGGAGACTGTGGTAGCCTAGTGGCTAGACACTCGTTTACTGAACTGCTGGTCATGGGTTTTACCAAATTGGCCTGAGTCGCCAGGTTGACCCAGCCTAACATGGGTGTCAAGAATGTATTGGGAAGTAAAGGCGGCCAGTACACTGCTGATCCCACTGATTGCTGATTGGCACAGGACCCTCGTCCAACCGTGTTCATATCATTGTTCTCAAAATGTCCTAACCATTGCACTAGCGTGCCCCCTTTCTTATGGTTGTCAATAATGTTCTGCTTTCATTATCCTTTCCCATGCACTTGTTGTTAAATGGTTAGTTGCATAACCTTTACAGGACATAGCAGTCAACCCCAGCATCTTTTGGCTGTCTGCGATTCCTGGGTAAGTTCACATTCAGTAGTTTGCCATTGATTTCTGAACAACTGGCACTCATACCATTATATGGAAACCAATGCAAGGCGGTGTGCTTCTGTATCACCCGCAGCTGTGTTCCGAACGCTATAGGTGTTGTTAAATAGATGCCCAGAAAATAGTGGTCAAAGAAGAAGAAGCTTGTAGCTTTGTTGAATCTGTCAGACGCATGATCATAGTTTGCTGTGTTCGGATATCTCAACCCAGCAGGTGTAGTTTCCAACTGTTGTTATGTTTGAATGTCTACAGTTCTGGACTATGTCCCACACGGAGACATGTTTACACTGTGGACCTTCCACGGAGCTTTCCCTGAGAAGCTGGTCCAGGTCTATATTGCCGAGATGGCCATGGTTATAGGTAAGGTCAAGACATGAACTGCCGCTGTATTCCCTCCCCTACTTTTCTCCTTTTCTTTTTTTTTTAACCCTTCGTGTTTCTTTTTTTTTCCCTTTCCCTTATTTCAATTTGCTGTCATTCTGTTCTTTCTATTTTTTCCTTACGTCAGTTGTCCCTAGTCTTTATGACTTTCATTTTCTCTCGCTCTGCTTTCTATTTCCTGTTCATGTTTCCCACCACCACCCCTCCCCTTCATCTTGTCTTATTTATTCTCATTCCTTCTCTTCTCTCCTTCTTTTTCTTTCTCTTCTTTCTCTCATCCTTAATCCCGTCCCCTTTTCTCAGCCTTCTCTCTCTCTCTCTCTCTCTCTCTCTCTCTCTCTCTCTCTCTCTCTCTCTCTCTCTCTCTCTCTCTCTCTCTCTCTCTCTCTCTCTCTCTCGGATGATGCTCTGGAATTCTGGATGAAAACATTTATTGTTGTTTTTGATAGACATGTGCCAATCAAGGAAGTTCGAGTAAAACACCACGTCAAGCCACCTTGGATCACCCAGGAAATACTTGAAATTATGAGAGACAGAGATAAAGCACATAAAAAGCGGGATCTCAGCGCATACCGTACTCTTAGAAACAAAGTTCAATATACCATACGACGGGAAAAGAAAAATTACTTTAAGAACTTAGTAATGGATAAAACAAATAGTAAGGATATATGGAAGGCAATTAACACCTTGACAAACAAGTATAACTTCCGAAATCCTTTACCATCAAATCATATTACATGCGACCAATTCAGTAATTTTTTTCAAACTGACATAGACCAGTTGAAGGCTTCAATACCTAATTCTCCTTGCAACTTATCTTTACTGTCATCGTTTTGCGAGAATAGATGCTCCGGCGATATTCTTTCCGACATACCGCTAATGACAATCACTGAAGTATTCACATACCTCAGTAACCTAAAAAACACAACCTCATCCGGGTTAGATGGAATCAGCAACCGGATTCTCCGTTGTGCTGCGCCAGTGATATGTATATCACTAACCTATGTATATAATCAGTGTCTCACCAAAGGCCACTTTCCATCAGCTCTCAAAATCGCTAAAGTGTACCCTCTTCTTAAATCTGGTTCATTGGACAATGATCTCCCGAACAATTACAGACCCATTTCCTTACTATCATCACTATCTAAGCCACTAGAAAAACACATCCATAAAGTAACATTACAGTATTTAGTTCGCAACAAGCTTATTGTTGACAACCAATCAGGATTTCGACCAAAATATTCTTGCCATACGGCCCTAACAAACATGATAGAAAATTGGCACCAGAATATAAACAACAACAGTCTATGTGGAACTGTGTTTATTGATTTCAAGAAAGCATTTGATATGATAGACCATGTTATTTTAATTAAAAAACTTGAGACAATGAAAATTGGCCCTAATGTAGTCACTCTAATATCATCCTTTCTATCAAACAGAAAGCAAGTAGTATCACATAATAAATGTCTGTCTCATACCACTACCTTCAATATTGGAGTACCGCAAGCTCTATTCTTGGCCCTCTATTGTTTGCCATATATATTAACGATCTACCTTTGCATCTTTCGTCGTCCTGCGATCTATTTGCAGACGACTGTACAGTGTACACAAATGCTGAAAACTGTATTTTATTGGAGTCGTCTTTACAACAAGAATTAAATAATGTAGTTAGGTGGAGCTATTCAAACCGTATGCAAATTAATATCACTAAAACAAAATCAATGTTACTAACAACCAGACAAAGACTTCAAACTCTAAGCTCACACACATCACTTCAACTTCACATCGATAACATGCCAGTAGAAAGTGTAATTGAGCACAAAACATTAGGCATAATCATTGATAGAAACCTAACCTTTAATTCCCACGTTCAAGCGCTTATTAAACAAACAGCGAAAAAAGTCTACCAACTCGCCAAAATTAAAAACTTCCTTGATGAGGACACAAGGAAACTATTCTATACTTCTCATATACAGACACACTTTGACTACTGCTCTACAATCTGGGATGGTTGTTCTAATTCAAACACCAAGCGACTTTACTCACTCCAGAAACGGGCCATGAGTCTAATTTATAACAAACATTTATCTGACAATCCTAGCCTGTATAAACGCCTTCAGTTACTACCACTCCGCAAACGCCTGCTTTTCAATAAAGCTAAACTAATTCACAAAATCCTGCATCGGAATGCCCCAAATTACCTTTGGCCATTGTTTAAATATAATGCTAGACACAGTAAACGTTTAAATATATTACACATTCTGAAGCCTAGGATTGACTTATACAAAACAAGCTTAACGTACTCTGCAGCTCAGCTGTGGAACTATCTTCCACAAGAAATCAAAGACATCAATCCCTATTCATATAATCGCAAATTACTCGAACACTATCTCAGTACGGATTATCTTCCCCCTTAATAATAGAGATAATAATAATAACAAAACCCTAGTATAACAGCCAGTCCCCTTTTGGTAGGCCAGTATATTCCACATGGCTAATAACAAGTGTCAGACCATTATCTAATTTTACTGTGTCGTGTAGTTTTGATGTTCGCATTTTGCCCATGCCTTTATAATGCATATCTTTTATATTGTTGCTGTTCTCTGTTAGCCTTGAATGATGTGTGAATGAAATAATGTATGAAAGAGAGTGATAGAAGGGCAGAATGTTAGACGGGCCTGCGTGCCCAATTCTTAACCCTTTGAAAATAAAGTTTGTTCGTTCGTTTGTTCTCTCTCTCTATCTATCTACTGTCTGTCTGTCCATCTCTCTCTATCTACTATCTATCTGAAGGTATCTCTCTCTGTCTCTCTCTCCTGTCTTTTTTTAAGGTAAAACTACCTAAAACACAACGCAGGGTAGAACTACCTAGAACACAACCTAGGTAGAACTACCTAGAACACAATCTATGGTAAAGCTATATAGACCACAACCTAGGGTAAAGCTATCTAGAACACAACCTAGGGTAGAACTATCAAGAACACAACATAGGGTAGAACTATCTAGAACACAACCTAGGGTAGAACTATCTAGAACACAGCCTAGGGTAGGACTATGTAGAACACAACCTAGGGTAGAACTATGTAGAACACAACCTAGGGTAGAACTGTCTAGAACACAGCCTAAGGTAGGACTATGTAGAACACAACCTAGGGTAGAACTATCTAGAACACAGCCTAGGATAGGACTATGTAGAACACAACCTTGGGTAGAACAACAGAGAACACAATCTCGGGTAGAACAACAAAGAACACAGCCTGGGATAGAACTACCTAGAACACAACCTTTCTTCTTCTTATTTCATTTGCTTGAAATATGTGTATATCTGCAATGTTGTCTCTTGTATGAATTTAACTGTCTTTTTCAGTTCACACAGTGGTCCATAGAGTTTATCTTCCACTGTCGTCTCTCTAGGCCAGAAGGTTTGCCTAGATATGTTATATTTTGGGCAGTCTTGGAGTATGTGCTCTGCTGTCTGCGAGGCCAATCCACATGTGCACATGGCTGTTTCACCAATCTTGAATTTTGTATACATGTGGTTGCGTAATCTATTGTTTCCTGTTCTGAGGCGCAGAATAATAACTTGTTCTGGTCTGTCCATAACGTGGTAGTCATCTTGAGCAGGTTTTGGTGGCTTTCTGACTGATTTGATCATTCTTTTCTTTTGGTGGTATATAACGGGCACATCAGGCTGTTCTTCTTTGACTCCTTCCTTAGCCAATTGATCAGCTCTGTCGTTTCCGGGTACTCCACAATGGGATGGTATCCACTGTATGGTGACCTTATGCTGACTGCTAAGTTCAGAAAGTAGTGTCCTTAGCACTGGCAATTTCCCAGACAGGAGCGCCTCGAGTACTGATTTTGCATCTGTCAGTAGCACTAAAGGTTGTGTACCATTGCTGGCATTTAGTAATTTCTCTGTTGCTATCTTGATTGCCTCAATTTCAGCATCATAGTTATGGCAGTACTTTCGTCAGTATTCTGGCTGTGTCCCTAGTATTATTTGGGTATTCTATGTACACTCCAGCTCCTCCATTTCGAACAGCATTTTGTGCCAACCCATCTGTGTAGACTCGGATCCAGAGGTCCTGTGGGTATTCTTCATCAAGGAAGCTAAGAGTGGCTGTTCTGCACTGCACACTGTTCTGTTCTTCCTTGTCAAATATTCCTCTCACTTTTGTCTGGATTTGTAATGATAGTCTATGCTCATCTTTCCATGGAGTTCGCTCTGGAATAGTTGTTAGGGGGATACCAACTGTGGGCAGATCGGTGGTTTCTCTGCAGAGTCATTTGGCCCAGTGGATAAAACTACTTCTTTTCAACCACCCTATAGCTAGGTTTTCAAATCTGTTCTTCATAGGGTGGCCTGGCAAGCTGAGGAACTTTTCTGCTTGTATTAGCGTTTTCGTATCTCTGCGCTCACTCAGTGCTTGTGTCCTCCCCATCTTCTTCATTTCCACTATAGGGGTTGATCTCATCCCTCCTGTGGTGACTAAGTGCTTGATTTTGCACCTTGTCCAGCTCTTGTAGTGTGGTTTTTTATGCTGAACACCCTGCAGTTGACCCATATTCCAGGTGTGGTCGTATGCTCTGTTGGTAAACTTTGCTAAGTATTTTCCCATTGGCTCCCCATGTGGTTCCACTTAGCTTTCTCAGGATGGCTATTTTCCTTCTGGCTTTTGCTACTGCTTTATTGATGTGCTTTCTCCATGTCAGCCTGCCATCAAATGTTACTCCAACGTATGTTGGTTCTTTATCTTCTCTTAGGGGTGTTCCATTTATCTGGATGATCCCTGCCTTTTGTTTTGAAGAGAGGGTAAATAGAGTGGTGCTGCACTTGTCAGTGTTTATGCTGACACACCATCTATTTGCCCATGCAACAAATGTATCTATAGCTCTTTGTAGCAATTTGGTGGCCACTGATGCATGTTCATTTGTGTAGAACACAATCTATGGTAAAGCTATCTAGAACACAACCTAGGGTAGAACTACCTAGAACACACCCTGGGGTCAAACTACCTAGAACAAAACCTAAGTAGAAGAACAAATCACACATCCTAGGATCTAAGAGCTGACACACCCTAGATGAGATGACCAAAGGGCATGCCCAGAGCATAAAAGCTTCCACACTTTGGCTGCTCTCATGAGAGATACCCATGCATGTTTAATGGAAAGACTAACCATGTTACAGCGTGAGGCAAATTTAGTGACTGATAGATTGTGAAACATGTTACATCTGTGAGTTGTGGGGTACATTTAGTGACTTTTATATGATAACAAAGTATCTCTGCACCCGAGGGTAGAACCAGACCAGCAAAGACAGAATGTTTTTCTGATACATTTGATTGCAGATTCATGTCATTAGCAATTCATCCATTCATTCGGTAGCATGTCCTTTGCAGAACCTTGCTCCCATAACAACCTTCCTGAAAACCTCTCGATCATGCAGTTTCATATTCCATCTGGAGATCCTCTGCCACATCCTGCACCCATCTTATCTTTGGCCTTTCTCTTCCTCTCTTCCCGGGCATGTATCCCTCCATTATTGTTCTCTCCAAACTTTCTTGACGTTTCAAGTGACCATAATATTTAAATTGTCTTTCTTTTATCATCTTCAGTAGCCAACATTCTTCAATATTCTGATCTTGTCATATGGATGCATTTATTATTTTCTGTATCCAAGATATCCTAAGAACCCATTTGTAACATTTATATTCAAAGGCATTTATGCACTGTTCAGCTTGTTTAGTAAGTGTCCAGGTCTCACATATTGCAATGGGAAAGATGCCTGCTCTTAAAAATCTAATTTTTGTAGTTTTCTGTCCCACTCCATAATTTATTCAGTTGTTTTAGTCTTTGAAGAGCAATTGATAGTCGTCGTTTAATTTCTTTCATTGTGTCACCATTGTTGGTAATTAATGACCCAAGATATTCAAAATTTTCTACCACCTCCAATCTTTCCTCATTATCATATATTTCTTTCTCCATATTAGGTTTAATATTAGGAATTCAGTTGAAATAATTGGACAGTTTGAATGGTAAAATACACATAAAATTGTTTCCTCTTTCAGATTTCCTTCATAATGCCAGTGTCATTTATCGAGATGTTAAGGTAAGAAAAATCATGGATCTGACAGATTTACAAAGTTGTGACATTCTGAGTGGGATATCTATAGTGGTAGCAACAAAAGCAGAGCTGGGAGATCGGCATGGCCGAATGGATATGATCGCTCATTCTTCAACATCTGATGTGCTGATGCTGAGGTGGGGGGTTTAGGGTTTAACTCCCACACAGGGCAGCTGGTCTATAATGTTGACTTCTTGTCCTTGACTTGAGGATGTAAATTACAAGTGCCTAAGAAGTCAGAGTGGAGTCACCTGATGGCGATGGACAGTGGTAATAGGGAAATCTAATCCACACACACAAAAATCACTCCAGTTCACTAGAAGTAGTAGCACGTGTATGGTCCACACATGTTTAAAGGCAAGCGAATGAAAACAAAACAACAATAAATGTTGAGTTAGGAACCGACATCACAGCATACATGCTCTGTCCTCATCTGCAACAGCCAGTGAAGAATCCCAATAATAATACTATCAGTAGCAGTTTGATTATTGTCTCCGTCTGGCCTTTCCTCAGAGTTTTGAACATCAGCCAGATCCTCTGGTCACTCCCTGCAACACCATTCTCTCCAAGCATATATAAATGGTGTATCTGAGGCAATAAACTTCCCTTGTGTACACAGAGCCAGTGAGGGAGGGAAAGGATGCAACACTGTGACCTCTCATGCTTGTTGTAAGAGGCAACAAAGGAGGGTTGGCATGACACTGGCTACAGCATCCTGTAGAAAATCTTAGCTGCAAATACCAACCAGTCATGAACAAGTCTACATAGGAGTTGGGATAAGTTGGTTGTCGACCTATGTTCCATTGGGACATGAAAGGCATAATGCCAGAGAGCGCCTTCATAGGGGCAATCTTTATTATTGTACTCTCCCTGGTCTGATATAGTGTTGGTTATGAAGCCCCTCACTACCTGCAGGAGCTGATAGGATTCACTTGAACTCTATGTGGCTTCTTCCACTGCCTCTCCCTTCCGAGGATTCACTTGAACTCTATGTGGCTTCTTCCACTGCCTCTCCCTTCCGAGGATTCACTTGAACTCTATGTGGCTTCTTCCACTGCCTCTCCCTTCCGGGAACTGTATGCTGAATGTGAAACCACAACTCCCTGTTTGTGACCATCTCAGTATTCTACTTAGTTAAATGCCACTGTTAGTCTTATACCTCTGATCACTCAAACTTCACGCAAGTAGAACACAAAACTTGACGGTATTTTCCCAGTGTATTTAGCTACTTACACATAATACAATTCACATATTCAATCTCAATTACACGAGTAGTGGCACAATCTTGGCCGTACTACTAAATCTAGAACTACGTCTATACTCGACTGGCTCAAGCCCGACTGATTGCCTCCAGGAGACATTGTCCCCTGCTCAACAACTCGCCTTGCTGTTTTCATGCAAGGCATGATTCTCAATCTTCTCGTCTTTACGTTAGACTGTACTGAGTGACATAGGACCTTGGCACTCAAGAAGAAAAGAGAAGGGGCAGTAAACACCTCTATGTATGAGGTACATGACACAGCTTGTTTCAGAACTCTGTCCTTATTCCAATCCTATGAGACAAGCAGGCAAAGAGAAATGTCATCATTCAGTATATAGCACTTCATTATTTACTGGCACCATCTGTGTTGACAGATTCTTTGGTACTCTTAGAATTCATAGCTCCAAACTTTCAACCCCACCGAATGACATGAATGGTCATCATCATTCTTGATGGACAAACACCACATTGTGCTTAAAAAAAGCATAATAGTCATAACACATGGAGGAGATCAGGGATGGAGTTACCTCTCCATAGCACAAGGCCTGAGCTGAATTGTAGAGACCATGAGTTGCCCATACAGCATGATCCTTCTTTTGACCTGTCTAGTTTACTCCTATACTTTTGTATCAGTCAAGCTGAAAAACACCTGATGGCTGTGTAAATGTGGTTTCTGAGGAGAATGCAAAGAATACCATGGACAGACAGAAAAACCAATGAAAAAGTCCTCCGAGAAACAAATGACAATCGTACACTAATTAGAGAAATTATAAAATATAATTTGGACATGTTATGAGAAGAAATATATTAGAGAACTCGGTGACAACTGGCAAGATTGAGGGAAAGAGATCAAAGGGAAGACAGAGAAGTAAATAATTGGATGGCTTGGCCACATGGCATGGTCGAGACAGGAACATGGAGCTGATCCACGACTGATGATCGAGTGAAATGGCGAATCATGACCGCCCACGCTTACCGGCATGGCACGTGATGGATGGAGGTTGCATTTCCTCGCACAAGGATAATGTGTGTACCACCACAATTGCACTTCTCCGCCTGAAGCCGTTGGTACAATGTGAGGTGTCAGGTTTGGTGAATGACACTCAACATTTGTCGCAGAAACCATATCTCTGATGCTGTGTTAATTGTAAATTCATAATCATTTCCATTATTGGGTAGTTGATTCCCATATTATCCGTCTACAGATGGAGAACATTCTGTTTAATGCCAAAGGTCACATTCAGCTGACAGATTTTGGGCTGGCCAAATGGCTGCAGGGAGGAGATCAGACCCGAACTGTCTGTGGGACATTACAGTATATGGGTGAGTTGTGAGAGGGATATTTAGTGACTTTTATATGAAGTTTGTGAAACATATTGCATGTGGGGGATATATAGTGACTTTTATATGAAGTTTGGGAAACATATTGCATGTGCGGGATATTTAGTGACTTTTATATGAAGTTTGTGAAACATGCTGCTTGGGTGAACATGTTGCATGGGTGAGTTGTGGGGAAAATTTTGTTACCTTTATATGATAGTTTATGAAACATATTGCATGTGGGGGAATTTAGTGACTTTTATATAATGGTTTGTGAAACATTTTGTTTGGTTGAGCTGTGGGGCACATTTAGTGACTTTTATATGATAGTTTGTGAAACATATTGCATGTGGGGTAATTTAGTAAATTTTATATGAAGTTTTTGAAACATTGGGGCACATTTGGTGACTTTTAAATGTTAGTATATGAAATATAATACATGGGTGCAGTGTGGGACAAATTTAGTGACTTGTAAATGATAGTTTGTGAAACAGTGCATGAGTGTATGATACATTTTTAATGACTTTTATATGGTAGTTTGTTAAACAGTTTATGGGTGAGTTGTGGGACACATTTAGTGACTTTTAAATGATAGTTTGTGAAACATTGTGGTGGGATGGAGAGTTGTGGGACACATTCAATGACTTTTAAATGATAGTTTGTGAAACATTGTGGTGGGATGGGGAGTTGTGAGAAAGTTTAGTAACTTTTTAATGATGGTTTGGTAATCATTACGGTGGGATGGGTGATTTGAGTTTCCATGTTTGTGAAACATTACAGAATAAGTTGTAGGACAAAGTTTAAAAACTTTAAATGATAGTTTATGAAACCTTACTGTGGCATTGGTGAGTTGTGGATCTCAAGCGTAGTAACTTTTACATGATAGTTTGTGAAACAATTTTTTTTTGGTTGTGATGCAAAGTTTATTAACATTTGAAATTATAGTTTATGAAACATTACGATGGGAGAGGTGAGTTGTGGGTCAAAGGTTAGTAACCTTCAAATTATTTGTTTTTCTTGTGCATTTGTTTGCTTTGAACTCGAGCAAAATCAAGTGCTACAATAGTAAATGCACTGGACAGATTTCGTGTGAGGGTTAGCTTTCCCTATTACCAGTGTACCTCGCCATCAGGCGAACAACAGTTAACCCTTTTTGATTTGCCAGATTTTTATATTGGTTAGAAATAACTATAACAACTGTTTTCACTTGTGCAGCTCCTGAGGTCCTGTCTGTGTATCCATACAGCCATTCCGCAGACTGGTGGTCACTGGGCATCCTCATGTATGCCATGCTGGCAGGCAGGGTATGTTTGAGTTTTCTGCTTTCACAGTTCAGGCATGTGTTTTCTGTTTAGGGTAGACTTATTCAAAGACACATATTGGTAGGTAGGGTATGATTTATTTCATCGTAGTTTTCTATGTGACTTAGACTTGTTCAAAGACACATATTGGTAGGTTGTGGTATGTTTCATATCATTGTAGTTTCCTGTGTGACATAGACAGATTCAAAGACTCATATTGGTAGGTAGGGTAAGTTTTACATCATCATAGTTTTCTATATGACTTGGACTTGTTAAAAAAAAGCATATTGGTAGTTAGGGTATGTTTTAAATCATCGTAGTTTTCTATGTGACTTAGGCTTGTTCAAAGACATACTGCTAGTGGTATGTTTCATATTATTGTAGTTTTCTCTGTGACATAGATTCAAAGACACATACTGGTAGTAGTGAGTTCCATCGTGCCACGACCGGAAATGAAAACAGAAATCATGTACGGAATCATATAGCCATGATTCACAGTGTCTCCCAGTTCACGCTAGTTCAGACCATGCATTCTGTCGACGTCATTCATTCATTCAAATCTCACGTGACAATAACACACGTCATCCAGGGTTTTCCAGGAAAGGTATGCCTAATATTCAGTGCACAGCGATTGGTTGAAATCATCATGACCTTTTATATAAATAATAATATATTTTATACTTACTGTAATAAATTTTTTTTGTTGGTGTTTCTGATAGAATTAATTCAATTATAGATGTATTTTTGAATTCTGCATACAATTTTAAATATATCTGGAAAGTTTTAATCGCTTTAACTCGCTGCCGGGTGGATGTAAACAACATTTTCTGCGAAGATGTTTTTGGTTCTTTGCGCATATATATTGGACTGGCATGTGCACTTTGTAACACTATTCTGGTATTCCTTATAGGATTAAATAAATTATAGATGTAGTTTTGAATTCTGCATATAATTGTAAATATATCTGGAAAGTTTCATCGCTGTTATAGCTTCAGCTGTGGATGAAAAATAACATTTTCGGCGAAGCGTGTTTTTGTGAATGGGTAAACGCATGGCATGCACCATGGCAACTGCGCATGCGTGTATCGATCGCTATGGCACGTTACACTTTCACTTTTCAACACTTAAAACATGCAATTTGAACTACTAAAGTTAAAGAGAACACAAGTTTAAAGATTATTAATAATTTATTTGTATACTTGTGCTATCTTTTAATCATTTAACATGACGGAACATATTTTTGAAGTCAGTTTTCATAATCCGTCTATGACCCGTTTGGTTGAGATCAACCTCGCACGCGGAGAAAAATGAAAACGGCAGATTGAACCATAAATAACTTTTTTTCTGATGCTTGCATTAGAAAACCGTCAATTGTAGATGGATCTTCGAATTCTGCATCAGATTTTTCAGAAATTTGGAAAGTTTCATCGCTAACTTGCTTTAATTGTGGTTGAAAAACAGGCGAAAATATTACGATCATGTAACCCAAAACGGCGGCCTGGCTATATAAATATTTTGGTAGAGAAAGGATTGTGTTCTCGCTAGCGTTGTCGTAAGCAGTCCGCCTGTCACAAGGGAGGCCAGGGTTCTGTTCCCGGCTGGGCATTTTTATTTTTTATTTTTCACAAAATTATTAGGTGATATAATAGAAACTTAAACATTACGAACTAAAATATTATATAGAACTAAGAGACTGGAAGTTTGTGAATACAGTGTGCTCTATGGATCTGTGCAAGCTGCCGACTGCCAGGGAGCGCATCCCACAGAGGCAGCCGAATAATCGCGATCGGAATCAATGAATCCAATAGATGTCTTTGTTTAATGTGAATTTTAATTGCCATATAAAATATTGCCCCTGAATCAGTATAGTTTCATCGCTAAACTTGCTCAAATTGTGGTTGAAAAACAGATTTTCCGCGAAGATGTGACTGTGAATGGGTCATGACGGCCGCGCATATCGATTACGCTGCACTTTTTCAACACACAAAACGTGCGATTTGACCTACTAAAGTTAAAGTGAACACAAGTTTAAAGATTATTAATAATTTATTTGTATACTTGTACTATTTTGTAATCATTTAACATGAGGGAACATATTTTTGAAGCCAGTTTTCATATGACTGTTTGAGACAATCTCGCACACACGCACACCCGCTGGAGGAGGTAATCGGAGGTAATGGGACACACTGGAGAGCTACACTTACGGGTGAATAGCATAAAAGATCGCAACTCATCTCACCTTCACAATATTGTGAATATCTTCACTTAGAAGTGACATACAGGCATCATTGAGGTACTATTAGGTTTTGAATTTCAAGGCCTATCTTCTGTGGCCGTCTCATTAGTAAATTCTCAAATTTAAAATCGTGATAGGGCTTACTACTGGTAGGTAGGGAATGTTTTACATCATCATAGTTTTCTGTGTGACTTAGATATATTCAAAGACTCGTATATTACCACAGTTTTCTGTGTGACTTAGTCTTATTCAAAGACACATACTGCTAGGTTGTGGTATGTTTCATATCATCACAGTTTTCTGTGTAACTTAGATGAATTCAAAGACCCATATTATGGTTCCGTCGCCCTACTGCTGAGTTGAGTGTGTGATGTGACACTGTGAGCTGTGAATTTCATTCGGAATGTTTTTACATTTGTCCACGGTTGTTGTAGCATGAACTGCATGTTTAGAACAATTCTGGTCAGCCTGTCGCTTGGAATTGACTGGATTGCCTTTTCTGTTCACGAGTGATTTTTTTTTCTTGGAAACTCCTTGGGGTTGTCGCTGGAGCTCCGGTGTCGCCACCCTGCCAAAATGGACCAAGCCATATGGGATCAGTCCCGGGGCAATGAAGTCAATTCTCTCGACTTTTAATGTAGTAATGTGTGGCTGCTGGTTTTCTACTGACTGCCGCTTCCATCGACGATGAACTGTATTTTCCGTGGAGGACTTTTGTGTTGGCATTCTGGCCGCAGCATTATGCACAGTGTACCTGTGCGGGCTGTTGGCTTGTCGAGACTCCTGTCTGTTCCATTTTTCACATAGGGCAGTGAGAAGTATTTTGTGTGATATTCACTGGCACAGAAACGGAGCATAATGGGGATGAACCGTTGTCAGGAAGTTGGAACCGCGACACACTAACTAACTAACTAAAGATCCATATTACCAGTTTTCCATGTGACTTAGACATATTGAAAGACCCATATATAACCAGTTTTCTGTATGACTTAAACCTGTTCAAAGACACATACTGCTAAGTAGGCTATGTTTCATATCATCGTAGTTTTCTGTGTGACTTATACCTGTTCAAAGGCATATATTATCAGTTTTCTGTGTGACTTAGACCTAAGACACATATGCATTTTCTGGGTGACTTAGATTTATTCAAAGACAACAATGTGATAGGTGGAGTATGTTGTATATTATCACAGTATTCTGTGCATTGGAAATCAGCTGCAGATAATTTAGAGGCAGACCGCTTTGTGTTGATTTTTAACAATGGGATGAGCGTTAGAAAACAATGACAAAATACTGAACGTGAACTTGCCTATTAAATCACAGTAAAAAAATGCTGGGGTTGATTGCCACATATGGTAAAGGGCATGCAGCTAACTAAAAGAGAAGTGTTGAACATGTATGGGAAAAAGAGGTCAGCATAGCTGAATGGATAAGAGCGCTTGCTCTTAAACTTCCAGTGTGCTGATGTTGAGGTAGTGGGTTCAACTCCTATACCGGTCAGTTGGACTAAAATGTTGACTTCTCATCCTTGACTTGGAAACGTAAATTTTCAAGTACCTCAGAAGTCGGAGTGGGTTCACCTGATGGCAAGGGATACTGGTAATAGGGAAAGCTAATCTACACGCCAAATTCAGTCCGGTGCACTAGAAGTGGCAGCACATGTATAGCAAACGCAACCACACAGAAAAATTCCAGCGAGAGAATGCAGACCTGAGAATTCACCATGCAATGTTTATTTGCCACTTATGCTATAAGGGGCGTTCATTTGAAATCCGTTCGTGCTGCATCACGCGTAATTGCATATGTTGAAAGTGATCATGTCATAGTCATGTGATAAGTACTGACCAATGAATAAAAGAGCAAGTGCTTATTGTCCCATGATGCATAGGTTCTGTTTCTGACCGTTGAGAAAATGGCCAGGTTGATCCAAAATCCGTCCAAAGAAGCTCAAAGAGCGGTGATTCAGTTTCTTTCATTTGAAGGATGTTGACCAGTGGACATTCATCGAAGAATGCAAGCAGCGTACTGTAAAAATTGTGTGTTGAAGACAACAGTGACAGGCTGGGCACGAATGTTTCGGAAAGGACATCAGTTCACGACATTTTCGACTGCCGGGTCAATCGCATATTGTTGCAACAGAAAAAACCATCGCCAAAATTGATGCAGCGGTACAGATGAACTATTGTTGAAGCATACGTTCGCTAGCGAAAGAATCTGATGTGTCAATTGGGAAGATTCAAAAGGTCGTTCGTAAGGTGCAATATCAGAAGGTGTGTTCACAGTTTGTACCACGGATGTTGACCGACCACCAAAAGGAGGAACGCATGGGATGATGTTTGAACCACTTGCTTTATTGCAGAGTGGCGGGTGATGCATTTCTCTTCCGCATAGTGGCAGATGATGAATCATGGTGTCACCACTTTGAGCCGAGCGGCAAAAGAGAGAGCATGCAATGGAAGCATGCTGGATCACCAAAACCCAAAAAGTTAAAGTTACAGGTTTCCGCTGGTAAGGTTATCCTGAGCGCATTTTTTTACCACGAAGGGCTATTGTTGGCCGACTTTAAAGAACCTGGTGTCAACATCAACTCTGCCTACTACTTGCAAACACTAGACAAGCTGCAAAAAGCCATCAAGAATAAACGACCCAGCATGCTTTCTCGCAGTGTGATTTTGTTGCACAATAATGCTTGCATGTCGCAAAGATTGTACAGGAAGCATTAGCAAGGAAGAAGTGGAAAATTCTGTAACATCCAGCCTATAGTCCTGATTTGTCATTGTGTGATCTTCATTTTTTCAGACCTCTAAAAAAAGCTCTCAAGGGGCAACGATTTCACACAGATGCAGACGTAATGAACGCGGTAAACACTTTATTCAGTGAGCAACCACAATCCTTTTTTGTGGACGGCATTCGCCACCTACCTAAGCAATGGGATGTTTGCCTGAATGCCTACGGCGACTTCTTCTGACCAACCCATTGTGTATAATTCATTCAAAATTAATGCTTTGTTTAATTCTACCACATCTGTTAATGTTTCTTTCATGCTTTTGTAATAAAGCCATTGGAACGGGTTTCAAATGAACGCCCCGAATACTACTGTAAATCATCAAGTGCCATACCAGCTGGCAAAGGCATTCATATCTCTCCACAGATCTAAGTCTTTTGTATTTCTGGATCAACTCTGCTGATGACATTCCTTCATTATATATTCTCAATCCATCTAGCATCATTTCTCTTGGTCGGCCTCTGTCTCCCTTCCCCTCGATCTTTCCGGTCGCCACGATGTTCTCTATTGCCCCTCTTCTCATCACATAACCAAAGAAAGCCGTTTGTCTCTTTCTTATTGTTGTATATAATGTTCTAGATTAATTAGCCTTGTTCAGGCAGTCGTCATTAGTTACTCTGGCAGTCCAAGAAATTTGCAACACTTGTCATAGGAACCACATCTATGTTGCTTCCAAGTTCTTCCTAATTTGTTCATTTACGTTCAAAGATTCACTGCCATACAGCAAGACAGGTTCTATATGGCACTTCACCACTCTCTTTCTTATATTCAATAATAGTGACTTATTGCATAAGATATTCTTCATTTTCTGAAATGCGGCTTTTTCTTGCCCTATCCTGCTCTTAATCTCTGTTGTGCGCCTTCCGTCTGATGTTATAAATGCCCCTAGGTATTTAAAATTATTCACTTCGTTAAGAAATTTCCCTTCTATTTCCATTTCACATTACTCTAAATGTACGTCATTTATTTTAATGGTTTATGGTAGTACATTTACAAGTATGTCAGTTTCTGTTTGGTGACAGATTTCACATTTGTCTCAACTTCTGTTTGCAGTACCCGGTTGATGGGGCAGATACTCACACCAAGATGGCTCAGAAAGTGTTTGAGTGTGACTTTCTGCTTCCCAGCGACATCAGTGACCTCGCTCAGGATGTTATCAACAATGTGAGTTGAGATAAGATGTTGTCATAGTGGTGTCAATGGAATGTCAGTATGAGTCATATCAGTTGAGATAAGATATCAGAGTCAGTCATATCTGTAGAGATCAGATGTTGTCATAGTCAGTCATATCTGTAGAGATAAGATGTCATAGTCAGTCATATCTGTAGAGATAAGATGTCATAGTCAGTCATATCTGTAAAGATAAGATGTCATAGTCAGTCATATTTGTAAAGATAAAATGTTAACTTAGTGTAGTCAGTAGAGAGATGTCATAGTCAGTCATATCTGTAGAGATAAGATGTCATAGTCAGTCATATCTGTAGAGATAAGATGTCATAGTCAGTCATATTTGTAAAGATAAAATGTTAACTTAGTGTAGTCAGTAGAGAGATGTCATAGTCAGTTATATCAGTAGAGATAAGATGTTGACATACTGGCATCAGTAGAATATCAGTGTGAGTCATATCTGAGGGATAAGATGTTGAGATAGCTGCTTCAGTAGAGAAATGTCAGAGTCAGTCATATCTGTAGAGATAAGATGTTGAGATAGTTGCGTCAGTAAAGAGATGTCAGAGTCAGTGATATCAATTGAGATAATGAAGTCAGTAGAGAGATGTTAGAATCAGTCATATCAGTTGAGATAATGAAGTCAGTAGAGAGATGTCAGCATCAGTCATATCAGTTGAGATAATGAAGTCAGTAGAGAGATGTCAGAGTCAGTGATATCAATTGAGATAATGAAGTCAGTAGAGAGATGTTAGAATCAGTCATATCAGTTGAGATAATGAAGTCAGTAGAGAGATGTTAGAATCAGTCATATCAGTTGAGATAATGAAGTTAGTAGAGAGATGTCAGCATCAGTCATATCAGTTGAGATAATGAAGTTAGTAGAGAGATGTCAGCATCAGTCATATCAGTTGAGATAATGAAGTTAGTAGAGAGATGTTAGAATCAGTCATATCAGTTGAGATAATGAAGTTAGTAGAGAGATGTCAGCATCAGTCATATCAGTTGAGATAATGAAGTTAGTAGAGAGATGTCAGCATCAGTCATATCAGTTGAGATAATGAAGTTAGTAGAGAGATGTTAGAATCAGTCATATCAATTGAGAGAATGAAGTCAGTAGAGAGATGCCAGAGCGAGTCATATCAGTTGAGATAATGAAGTTAGTAGAGAGATGTTAGAATCAGTCATATCAGTTGAGATAATGAAGTTAGTAGAGAGATGTCAGCATCAGTCATATCAGTTGAGATAATGAAGTTAGTAGAGAGATGTTAGAATCAGTCATATCAGTTGAGATAATGAAGTTAGTAGAGAGATGTCAGGACATGCAGCATGTTGTATTGTGTATGTAAATAATTTGCTAGCACTGATTTATCTTGTGTTGCTTCTGTCATCGTAGCTGCTCACCAAAAGTCCACACAAACGCATGTGTGATGTGAACAGTCTGCAGGATCTGGAGTTCTTTCAAGATATGTTCTTTTCTGACTTGATTGAGCAGAAGGTAGGTAGTTTCTATGTTGCTGCATTGATTGAATAAACAGATGATGCTTTCTGCATTACTATCCTGTGGAGAGAAATAGAGGGGACATGATTTGGGCCAGGGAGGTCAGGGGATACAGACTGCAGTTAGTTGCCACTGGTAGTTTGTTGGCACTATGGTAGTTTGTTGGTTGTGAAGTCGTTGAAAGATTTGAATTCTTAAAACTGATGCATTGACATTTGATGAGTTTTGTTCATTGGTTGGTTGATTCATTGGTTGGTTTAGTTTATAGGGTTGTTGGTTGATTGATTTAATGGTTTTATTAATTGTTTGGTTGGTTAGATTGATTGATTGGTTAATTGATTGATGTAGTTGATCGGGTTGGTTTGATTGATTGGTTTAGTTGATTGGGTTGGTTTAGTTGATTGGGCTGGTTTTGATTGATTGGTATAGTTGATTCAGTTTAGTTTATTTGGCTGGTTGGGTTGGGCTGGTTGGTTTAGTTAGTGGGTTATTAGTTGGTTGATTTTTATTTTAGTTGATTGGGTTGATTGGTTTAGTTGATTGGGTTGGTTTGTGTGATTGCTTTAGTCCAGTTGGTTTGATTGGTTTAGTTAATTGGGTTGGTTTGGTTGATTGGTTAAGTTGATTTTGTTGGTTGCTTGGTTTAGTTGGTTAGTTGGTTTAATTAATGGGTTGTTAGTTGGCTGATTGGTTTTGTTGGTAGTTTTGTTGTGAATCCTCTGGAAGACTGAGCTGTGATTCTCAAGTCTGCTGTGTGGATATCTGATGGTGGTTGAGAAACCTGAAGTCTGGTGGGCCGATATCTGATGGTGTTGGTGGTTGGGTAGCCTAAAGTCTAGTGTGTGGATATCTGATGGTGTTGGTGGTTGGGTAGCCTAAAGTCTAGTGTGTGAATATCTTTAGGGGTTGGTGGTTGGGAAGCTAGAAGTCTGATGTGTGGATATTTGATGGGATTGGCAGGTTGTGAAGCCTTTAGTCTCATATGTTGAAATTTGATGAGGTTGGTTGATTTGTTGTGGAGACTTACACCTGATGCATTGACATTTGATGGGGGTTTGTTGTGAAGACTTAAGCTTTGATTCCATAAACAATTGCTTTCAGCTTTACTGACTTGATTCCATGAACAGTTACATTCAGAATTACTCATTTGTTTAAAAACAATAATTGATGCTTTCATCATTACTGATTTAATTCAATAATCTGTCAATGATTTCAGTATTGCTGTTTGTGGCATTATTTATTTGATTCATTAAACAGTCGTGATTTTAATTTATGCTTTCAGCAATAGTTTTAACCAGTTTAAAACTAGTTCTAATTGTTGTAACATGTCTACATCTACAGCATTGTTTAACATAATGTTTTAGCATGCCTACACCTACATCGTTTTACCCAATGTTGTATCATGCTTACACCTACATCATTGTTTAACCTAATGTTGTAACATGCTTACACCTACATCATTATTTAACCTCCTGTTGTCACATGCCTACACCTACATCATTGTATAATCTACTGTTGTAACATGTCAGCAGCATTGTTGAGCCTCCTGTTGTAACATGCTTACACTTAGAGAATTGTTTAACCCACTGTTGTAACATGCCTACACCTACATCATTGTATAATCTACTGTTGTAACATGCTTACACCTACAGCATTGGTGAACCTCCTGTTGTAACATGCCTACACCTACAGCATTGTATAATCTACTGTTGTAACATGCCTACACCTACAGCATTGTTGAACCCATTGTTATAACATGCCTACACCTACAGCATTGTTGAACCCATTGTTGTAACATGCCTACACCTACAGCATTGTTGAACCTCCTGTTGTAACATGCCTACACCTACAGCATTGTTGAACCCATTGTTATAACATGCCTACACCCACAGCATTGTTGAACCCACTGTTGTAACATGCCTACACCTACAGCATTGTTGAACCTCCTGTTGTAACATGCCTACACCTACAGCATTGTTGAACCCACTGTTGTAACATGCCAGCAGCATTGTTGAACCCACTGTTGTAACATGCCTACACCTACAGCATTGTTGAACCTCCTGTTGTAACATGCCTACACCTACAGCATTGTTGAACCCACTGTTGTAACATGCCTACACCTACAGCATTGTTGAACCTCCTGTTGTAACATGCCTACACCTACAGCATTGTTGAACCCATTGTTGTAACATGCCTACACCTACAGCATTGTTGAACCCACTGTTGTAACATGCCTACACCTACAGCATTGTTGAACCCATTGTTGTAACATGCCTACACCTACAGCATTGTTGAACCCACTGTTGTAACATGCCTACACCTACAGCATTGTTGAACCCATTGTTGTAGCATGCCTACACCTACAGCATTGTTGAACCCACTGTTGTAACATGCCTACACCTACAGCATTGTTGAACCCACTGTTGTAACATGCCTACACCTACAGCATTGTTGAACCCACTGTTGTAACATGCCTACACCTACAGCATTGTTGAACCCACTGTTGTAACATGCCTACACCTACAGCATTGTTGAACCCACTGTTGTAACATACTTACACCTACAGCATTGTTGAACCCCCTGTTGTAACATACTTACACCTACAGCATTGTTGAACCCATTGTTGTAGCATGCCTACACCTACAGCATTGTTGAACCCACTGTTGTAACATACTTACACCTACAGCATTGTTGAACCCATTGTTGTAGCATGCCTACACCTACAGCATTGTTGAACCCACTGTTGTAGCATGCCTACACCTACAGCATTGTTGAACCCACTGTTGTAACATGCCTACACCTACAGCATTGTTGAACCCACTGTTGTAACATGCCTACACCTACAGCATTGTGTAACCTCCAGTAACCTGTCTAGAAACAGTATCACATGTTGTCCTGTTACAGATCAACCCAGTGGATGTTGTACCCGAAGACTTCTTCCCAATGACTGGACACAGCTGGGCACCACAGCTGCTGACGCCCGAGGAGCAGAGTGACTTTGATCAGGTACACCTGCATCTGCCATCGTGTACATCATATATCATTGTACACAACTTGTATCATCATGTACACTTTTATGTGTCAGTTTATGCTTCATATATCATTGTAACATCTTGTATCATCATGTACACAACTTGTGTCATCATGTACACTTGTATGTGTCAGTTTATACATCATATGTCATTGTACACAAACTTGTATCATCATGTACATTTATATGCGTCAGTATGTATACCTGTGTGGGTCAGTTTATACACCATGTCATTGTACACAAATTGTATCATGTACACTTGTATATGTCAATGTGGATATCATGTCATTGTACACAAATTGTATCACCTAAACTTGTATGTGTCAGTGTGTACATTATGTTGTTTTTCATATATCAATGTATACATCATATGTCGGAGACCGCAGTAGTGCAGCCGCTAGCTCATTTACCTACAGATTCAGTGATCGTGTGTTCAAATCCTAATTAAGGCGGGTTGTTTTTTAAATTAACTCGAACTCTCAGGTCCACCCAGCCTCTGATACTGACCACATCGCCCGTCTTGTGCCAGATTGGTCCATACAAATACTTGCGTAGTGCCATATACCCAATAACTTCCAGGGCATGCAAGAGTGCCCTTTACTTGTGATTTAGGATTGGGACTCTACGCTGGCTGTTGCTGATATGGATGGATGGAGCCTGTATGGGAGTGTCCCCGGTTCTGGGATGTTGTTGTTTTTTGTTTGTTTTTTTGCGTTTGCTCGCTGTGAACTCAAGCGTAGTCCATACACAATACTTCTAGTAGTGCTGAAATGAACTTTGCTAGTGGATTAGCTTTGCCTGTTAACAGTGTCCCTCACCGTCAGGTGAACCCACTCCGACTTCAGAGGTACTTGTAATTTATGTCCCCAAGTTAAGGATTACAGGTTAACATTTTAGTCCAGCTGTCTGCTGTAGGGATTGAACCCCTTACCTCGGCATCAGCACACCGGATGTTTAAGAACACGCGTTCTTATCCATTCAGCCATGCTGACCTACATGTCGGTTCTTGACTCAACATACTTGTTGGTTTACTTGTACACTGATGTACTCATTTATAATGTTGTGAGTTTGAAAATATTTCACTGCTAAATTGTATTTCTGTCCACAGTTTGATGGCAACAACGATAATTTTTCTGATGACCACGGCGACCTACGTCCTGGTCATTACAGACAGTCAGGACCTAAACATCACCCGGACCCGGTTGTCAGGCTCCAGCCGTGGCAGCCACACTTGAATGGCAGACATCATTCGTCACCCAGCGGACAACCTGTACACCAACATCTTCCAGGCGATAAACAGTACGGTCACCAACAACAACCAGGTGAGAAACATCTTCCAGGCGATAAACAGTATGGATACCAACAACAACCAGGTGAGAAACAGTATCCAGGAGATAAACAAGACAGTCACCAACAACATCCAGGTGAGAAACAGTACGGTCACCAAAATCATCCAGGTGAGAAACAGTATGGTCACCAAAATCATCCAGGAGAGAAACAGTATGGTCACCAGAAACATTCAGGTGAGAAACAGCAAAGTCACCAACAGCCTCTAGGTGATAAACAGCACGTTCACCAACAACCTCTAGGTGATAAACAGCACAGTCACCAACAGCGTCTAATTGATAAACAGCATGATCACCAACAGCCTGCAGGTGAGAAACATTACAGTCATCAGCATCAACAGCGTCCACAGGATCACAAGAAGCCATTTGCAGATTTCCCAAGGCCTGCATCTGCTACAGGTCATAACCCAGGTCAGATGGATGTGAATGTCAGAAGTGATGCTAGTTCAAGTGACAGAAGGCGAGACTTTATATTCAATCTCAATGCAAAAAAAGTTGTGAATAAAGGAAACAGACAAGCCGACGTACAGCAAACAAGACATGATAGTTTGGATAATTTGTTACAACAGAACAATGTTGATGCAGGTTGTGACAATAACTTCAGTGGAATTAATGGAAGCAGTGAACGTATTACCAGAAGTAATTCTATCTCTGATAGAAAAAGCAGCGGAATTGATAGTGGGTACTCTGATGCAAGCAGACGAATTAACAATGACCTCAGATCCGCATACTCCAGTACTGCCTTGAACAGTGTAAATCCATGTGCAGAGAATGCAAATAGAGTCAGTGCTGAATACAAAACAGTGGAAGCACCACCAACCGTGACTCTTAAAGCAATGGTGCCTGCAAGTTCTATCCTTCCAAAGAACAATGAGAACTATTCTAACTATGGTTCCCAAGCAAACTTGGGTAACTGTAGACTGTCAGGGTCTGCCCCACAGAACTTCGGAGTGGATGCACAATCCTTTGGGTCTGCTGTTTCATCACAGAAGTCAAATTATTCTGTCCAAGAGCAGAACAGTAGAATCCATCCCCACTCCAAAGGAACTGGAGTGTCAAGTGATAGCAGAGTTGTGGATTGGGGATATAAGACATTTGAAGTGGCACCAACAATAACTCTACCCTCACCTCAAATCAGCTTCAGCCAGAACCCCAGTTTGCCTCAGAACAACATTCTACAATCCAATTTGCCTCAGAGTAATATTGTACAATCCAGTTTGCCTCAGAGCAATATTCTACAATCCAGTTTGCCTCAGAGCAACAATCTACAATCCAGTTTGCCTCAGAACAACATTCTACAGCCCAGTTTGCCTCACAGCAACATTCTACAGCCCAGTTTGCCTGAGAGCAACAATCTACAGCCCAGTATGGTCCTGAACAACCTTCAGCGACCCCAGCCAGCCTACAGTCATGTTACCTTCCCTTCAAGCACTCCAGCCAGTTCTTCCTTCGCAAGCACAAATTATGGGCCATCAGAACAGGCTGCAGTGACTTTAAACAATGCACCACAGATGAGCACCGCAACTCAACGACCAGCGGTGCCTGCTAAGCCAGTTCCGGCACAGAGACCAGCAGTGCCAACAAAGCCAGCAGTACCTGCGAAACCCATCCCTGCTCCGCGGCGGTCGTTGCGGCTGAAGCCTCACAGCCGTGCAGGCCATGTGTCAGAGCCACAAGCCAGGTCTACTGCTCATCAAGACCAGAACAGTTCTCTTGCTGGTGCAAGTTATCCATATCCCTTCAGTGCTAGCCATGGCCAGCATGTGACACCACAGCTACAGAATCAGAGCGGTGCGAATGATCCTTCACTCGGTCCCCAGGATTGGAGGCAGACACTGCAGCCACAGAACCAAACTGTCATGAATGATCCTTCATTTGATCTGCAGGATTGGAGGAATACAACACAGCCATCTGTAGATGAAAGCCGATCTCGGTCTGGAAGTACGAGCTACTCAAGGCGAGAACCTGCCTCGGGAAGTCCCGGTGTTGACAGTGAGAAGTTTGAGTGGAACCTTCCCATGGGTGCTAGACCATCATTTGTATAGTTGAAGTAACAGTCTTGTTTCATGGCCAGCTGTCTGAATCCTTGAGAATTTTGTGTTTCTTGTATATTTATTTATTATTCAGTCAATTGTATGTACAGGAGAATGACTAAAAAGATTACCAGTAAACTACAAACATTCATTAATTGGTGCCTGCATAAAATAGAAGGAAAACAATTGTATGACAGAATCACCAATGTGGAGCTCACGGGGGAAACTAGACACATTCTAGGGAAAATGTGAAGAAAAGATGCTGTCGCTGGATGGGACATACATTGAAACAGCATGAGAATAGTGTAACTAGACAGGCCATTGTATGGAATACACAGGGGAAGTGAATTACAGGAAGACCCAAAACCACAGAAGAGATGCAGAGACAAAAGAATAATACAGGGAGGATATACTGGGTGTTTGTAAAGTCTCACTACACTTTGTGTGTAGAACAATTTTCAAAAATGAAGTACATGGCATCATCAGAAAATGTGCTCCACAGTCGATTGTGAAGCAGTATGCAGCAAATGGCTGTCGTCTGCTGGAGTAATTCTTTGCACTCCAAACAGAATGGTGTTATCAACGGAAGAAATAATTTTTTTGGTTGAACAAGTGTTTTGAAATGGCAGTCGATACACACAGATCGTTGTTCAAAGATTCATAGCAAAATGTCCTGATAAAAAACCTCCTCCTCGCATTACGGTTAGAAATTTGTTGAATAAGTTATAATGAATATTTCATTGGTACTCTCCAGCTTCCCCAAAACAGCGTTAGACTATAGCAGTGACTATTGTAACTAATTTCATGACATTTTTAGCACATTTGTTGATGAAGTCATGTAATTCATTTTTCAAAATTTTTCTAAAAACAGTGTGTTGTGAGACTTTACAAACACTCTGTAGATGGAGTTGCATCTGATATCTAAAGATAGAGCAGCTTAGAGTGAGCTTAAAGCAACTTAGATTCCTTTGTCTGGAATCCACGGGCAAGTTGCTTGCTTGCTTGCATTTGCTGGCTGTGAACTCCAGCGTGAAGTCCTGTATGTCAGATGAAGACATCCTGTTGTCCAACATCAGTGTGATGTCATACCGGACTGAGGTTTGCGTGAGTATCCGTTGTCCTATGTCTGGCTTATTGGTGTGCAGACTGGTGGTTCCTCGCTATGCAGGCAGATACTCTCCAACTTTGGAAGAATCAGCGATCCTACTACATTAGCCAGAACCTCGAAGGGACCTGTTGCCCGGGACGCACGACTAGGACGTCTTAGTAGGTCTTGGCAAGTATAGAACCTGGCCCTGGTGCCTTGGAAACACTTCTGTGTCCCTCCATGGGCAAGTGAAATAGAGGAAGATCCATTACACATAGAGAAGATGTAAAGATAAAAGAATAATATGGGGAGGATATAGATGGAGCTGCATCTAATAGCTGAAGATAGAGCAACTTAGAATGAGTTGGTTGGGGGACTCTGCCCTCACATGAAGGATAAAGGGCATGACCTTGTTGATCATTGGTCATATTTGTATAATTCTGTATATAATTGTACTTAGTCTTGCCTATCGGTTGAATGTAGTGTTGTCATTTCTGGTCTTTTTGGTACAAGAAATGTAAGTACTCCTGTCATTTTGGTACAAGAAATATAAGTATTAATATGTCAAGTAACTCATACAAAGTTGGGCTTTGTAGACAGAACAAAAATATCGTACTCATTCTTGCCTTGTGATCCATTATAACTTCTCTTATGGTTCATTATACTGTTACATTGTTTTTGTAAAGTATTTATAATGTTGTATTAAATTGTTGATCTGTATAGCATTGTACATTCTTTTTACATATAATTCCTCCTGACATCGAAACTTCACAAGATATAAAAACAATATACCTTCAAATTAAAACCGTAAACTGATTAGAGACATTAAACATAGACAGTCACGATTTGTTGTATACATTATGAGAAGAAATAAATTTGAGAACTTGGTGGTAAGATTGAGGGTAAAAGAACAATGGGAAGGCAGCAAAGTAAATACTTGGATGGCTTGGCCACATGTTATGATTGAGACAAGAACACAGAGCTGATTCACAACTCTGCTGATCGTGTGAGGTGGCGAAACATGACTGCCTATGCTTATTGGCATGGCCCATGACGATGATGATGTCTGCCTTGTCTTTGCTTTTCACCTTTAACTTAGGAGATTGTTGGGGCAAACCTGATCCCTCCACCCCTGCTCCACTCTGCATGACTTGTTGTCAGCTGTCAGTCTTGTCCCACAAGTCTTGCCTTCACTCACTTTGAACTCTAGCTTAGTCCATACGTGTGATACTACGTCTGGTGCACTGGACTGATGTTTGTTTTTGTGTGTGGATTAACTTTCCCTATTACCAGTTTCCCTCGCCATCAGGGAAGCTCACTCCGACTTCAGAGGTACATGTAATTTACGTCCCTTAGTCAAGAACGAGAAGTCAACATTTTAGTCCAACTGACCAGTGTAAGGGTTGCACCCGCTACGTCGGCATCAGTGCACCTGATCTTTAAGAGCAAGTGTTGTTATCCATTCAGCCATGCTGGCCTCCTGGTCAGCATATCACATCTCGTCCATAGAATCAAATTTTAGTCCAGGATAAATGAGCCTTCAGTCAATCCACAGAATTAGTGTCATGAATGAGCTATTAATCATTCCACAGGATCAAAGTGTCATGAATCAGCCTTCAGTCAATCCACAGGATTGGTTTCTGCCAAAGTTTTTCCTGCCCATTTCTGAATATCACACATTGGTTTTGGTCTTTCCCTTTCTCTATTCCCTGGGACTGTTTGAGTTAGTTGGCAAGCCTCACTTTTGGTGCTGACAGCCTCAAAGGATTTAGGAGATGAAAGCAGCTGTATATTTAATTAATTAGTCAACAGATAGAGTATCCTTATTGCACATAATAATGTTCAGTCCATAAGTGCTCAGATCCCCTCCTTGATACCTCCTTCTGCATGTAAGATGTAATGACATGGTTCTGCGTTGGTTCACTATTCTTCTTTGGCTCCCCACATATCACTCTTGTCTGGCTTTACCCCATTTGACATGAGGTGCTTGCAGTCTGGTTACAGTTGCACAGTCACTTCCCTAACCCATGGCGTGTATTTGTCCTGCCTCCCTGAGGGCATTCAGGATGTCGGCCTGGTTTATTGCTCTTCTGCTATCCACAGCTGTCAAACCCACAAACCTCTCTGCTCAGTCATGTTGAGGTTTGTCCAGAACCGACATCACAGCACTCAGGACATTACCATACGTGCTCCGTCCTCATCTGCAACAGCCAGTGAAGAATCCCAATACTAATGGTACCAGTAGTAGTCTGATTATATGCCTGTCTGGCCTTTTCTCAGAGTTTTGAGTCTTGTCCAGATCCTCTGGTCACTCTCTGCAGCACCGTTCATTTCCATAGCTGTATATTTACTAGTTGTAGAAGTGAACAAAGACAATTTCTGTGTGGGAATGTAGCAGGATGTATGCATTTATTTTGTGTGGATTACGCCTCATGTTATGGGCAAACAGAACAATTATGACATTTTATGCATCATGCTTGTGTTATCAAAACAGTATTATTGTAGCAAGCATATGGTATAGATATCTTGTGATGCAGGTATAGCACACAAGTAGTATAGATTGGTTGTAATACCGATATAGCACATATGTAGATTGATTGTGACATATGTAGATTGGTTGTGATACTGGTATAGCACACATGTAGTATAGATTGGTTGTGATACTGGTATAGCACACATGTAGTATAGATATCTTGTGATACTGGTATAGCACACATGTAGTATAGATATCTTGTGATACTGGTATAGCACACATGTAGTATAGATATCTTGTGATACTGGTATAGCACACATGTAGTATAGATTGGTTGTGATACTGGTATAGCACACATGTAGTATAGATTGGTTGTGATACTGGTATAGCACACATGTAGTATAGATTGGTTGTGATACTGGTATAGCACATATGTAGTACAGGTTGGTTGTGATACTGGTATAGCACATATGTAGTATAGATTGGTTGTGATACTGGTATAGCACATATGTAGATTGGTTGAGATACTGGTATATCACACATGTAGTATAGATTGGTTGTGATACTGGTGTAGCACACATGTAGTATAGATTGGTTGTGATACTAGTGTAGCACACATGTAGTATAGATTGGTTGTGATACTGGTATAGCACATATGTAGATTGGTTGAGATACTGGTATATCACACATGTAGTATAGATTGGTTGTCATACTGGTATATCACACATGTAGTATAGATTGGTTGTCATACTGGTATAGTACACATAGTATAGATTGGTTGTGATACTGGTATAGTACACATAGTATAGATTGGTTGTCATACTGGTATAGTACACATAGTATAGATTGGTTGTGATACTGGTATAGCACACATGTAGTTTAGATAGGTTGTGATGCTGCTATAGAACTTTAGATTGGTTGGGATACTGGTATAGTACACATAGTATAGACTGGTTGTGATACAGGTGTAGCACATATGAAGTATAGATTAGTTTTGATACTAGTATAGATGAATTACAAGACCACATGATTAGTCTAAACGAAATGTGTAGAGAACATAACATGAAAATTAGCACAAGTAAAACAGAGGTAATGACTCTAACTAAAGAAGAAAAAAACAACAACAATTTACCTAAATGAACATCCCCTGAAACAAGTAAAGAGTTTCAAGTACCTAGGAAGTATAATTTCATCAAGCGGAAATCAGAAGACGAGATTGAAAATAGATGCAATAAAGCAAACCAACTCATTGTACAAATGGCACCAATACTGAAGAACAAACATGTATCAGTAGTTACTAAGACAGTACTTTACAACACAATCTTCCTACCAACTCTATGCTACCAATGCCAAACCTGGACAATGACAGAAAAAGAGAAAAGAAAAATCACAACAACAGAAATGAGATTCCTGAAAAGAATACTTAGTGTATCAAGAAGAGATAAGATCAGAAATGAAGAAATCAGGACTAAAGTGGGGGTTATAGCAGCGCTAGATTTTATTAGAAAGCAGCAAGTGAAATGGTTTGGCCATGCAAGTAGGTTACCAACTAACAGTATACCACAGTAAATGATGGACGGAGGGAATAGCAGAGTCCATGGGAATATCAATACGCGAAGCCCATAAGCGGTCACTCTCCCGCTGTTTGTACTTCACCTCGACACCGCAAGGTACAAGAGGAACTTGATGAGATGAGGTGAGTAGTATAGATATCTTGTGATACTGGTATAGCACACATGTAGTATAGATTGGTTGTGATACTGGTATAGCACACATGTAGTATAGATTGGTTGTGATACTAGTATAGCACATGTAGTATAGATTGGTTGTGATGCTGGTATAGCACACATGTAGTATAGATTGGTTGTGATACTGGTATAGCACATATGTAGATTGATTGAGATACTGGTATATCACACATGTAGTATAGATTGGTTGTGATACTGGTATAGCACATATGTAGTATAGATTGGTTGTGATACTGGTATAGCACACATGTAGTATAGATTGGTTGTGATACTGGTATAGCACACATGTAGTATAGATATCTTGTGATACTGGTATAGCACACATGTAGTATAGATATCTTGTGATACTGGTATAGCACACATGTAGTATAGATATCTTGTGATACTGGTATAGCACACATGTAGTATAGATTGGTTGTGATACTGGTATAGCACATATGTAGTATAGATTGGTTGTGATACTGGTATAGCACACATGTAGTATAGATTGGTTGTGATACTGGCATAGCACACATGTAGTATAGATTGGTTGTGATACTGGTATAGCACACATGTAGTATAGATTAGTTGTGATACTGGTATAGCACATGTATAGTAGAGTTGTGATACTGATATAGCATGTGTAGTAGAGTTGTGATACTGATATAGCACATGTGTAGTAGAGTTGTGATACTGGTATAGCACATGTATAGTAGCATTCTGATACTGGTATAACATACATTTAGTAAAGGTTGGTTGTGACACTGGTGTAGCACACATATAGTATAGATTTATTGTGACACTGGAAACTGGTTGTGATATTGATATAGCACATATATAAAAAGGTGATTCGAATGAAAATTAAATGGCTTTTTTTTTAAATTTCTGTGTGAATATTTCTGAGTAAAGAACAAATGTATAATTTTTCGATGTAGTCACCACTGTGTTCAATAAAAGTCCTTCAATGCCAATAAATTTCTTGGATTCCTGTAGAAAAAAATTATCTGATTCGCCGATGAATTTCTATAGGTTTCACCCCTTCATTAATCAAAAAACGGATAACAAAATGCTGGTCCTCTTCTGTGCATGTAAAAAGTGGGGCGGCCATCTTTAAACTGTCATTATGATGTTACTGTGTTCATCTGCACTTGATGTCACATGCTTAATACTCTTGACATCCTTAACAACAATATTGACAGGTTACAAGACAGTGGAATGGTTATTGTAATTCCTATCACACTTTTAAGGTTTTCATTTGCAGCCATCTCTTAGTATGTTCATTCCATAATTCCCTGGAAAAATCTGTTGAGAAATAAAATGGGCAATGTCACTCAAATATACCAGAAAAAAATAGAAAGACTCCCTAAAGAACTAAAAGAACAGTGACAAGAAACATCATAATATTAGAGGCACTTACCCAGTTTCATTCCAGAACTCTGGTCGTATCCTGACACTGAGGAAAAGCTGGAACTTGAAGAAGATGATCAAACTATATTTAGCTGTATGTTACTCCAAAGGGCTTTCGTTGAACCTGTTAAACAGCTTGTAGGCTGAATCTCTACATGTAACCTGTAAAAACAATGTATGCCCTAAGTGAATGTAAACACAGACCCCACAAACAATATGTTGCATGATATATTGCCTGGCATATTTTGCTGCATCTCATCAGGTGCATACTGCAGAGCTATAATTCATATGAAGTGAATAATTAGTTTATAAGAGTTTGTGTTCAATTTGAAATTACCATGGGGATAACAGATGTTCCACATTCGAAGAACACCTCTGACTTTTAATTGTTTCAGCTTAAGTATTAATTATTTATTCATTTCATTTGATATATAACTCTGCAGTATGCACCTGACGAGATACAGCTAATTATCCATCCATCCATCATGTGCCATGCCGGTAAGCGTGGGCGGTCATGTTCTGCCATCTCACTCGATCACCAGAGTCGTGGATCAGCTCCGTGTTTCTGTCTCGACCATGCCACAAGGCCAAGCCATCCAGGTACTTGCTTCTAGGTCTTCCCCTTGGTCTGTTCCCCTCGATCTTACCAGCTGTCACCAAGTTCTCCAGATCATTTCTTCTCATAACATGCCCAAAAAATTGTGACTGTCTACGTCTAATGTCTCTAATCAGTTTACGATCTTCATTTGTTTCTTGAAGAACTTGTTCATTGGTCTTTCTGGCTGTCCATGGTATTCTTTGCATTTTCCTCAGAAACCACATTTCTACAGCCATCAGATGTTTTTCAGCCTGACTGCTCATTGTCCAAGCTTCACATCCAGATAAGAGTACAGGTTCTATGTAGCATCTCAACACTCTTTTTCTCGTTTCAATTGACATCTTTTTATTGGTCAGTATGTTTTTCATCTTGCTAAAGGCTACTTTTGCCATGACGATTCTTGTTCTAATCTCTTCAAGGCATCTCCCATCAGATGTTATTACTGTTCCAAGATAATTGTACCTATTCACTTGTTGAAGAATATTCCCATTTACTTGTATATTACATTGTGGTATTTCGTTCTTCCTAGTGACGACCATAATCTGTGTCTTTTACAATTTAATTCTAACCCTAGTTGTTCACTGTGTATAACAACCGCATCTACTAAATTTTGCAGGTCCTGTTCATTGTCTGCAATCAAGACTGTATCATCTGCATATCTAATGTTATTGACGCATCGTCCCCCAATGTTGACTCCTTCCATATCTTCAATATTTCTGAAAATACTTTCACTGTACAGGGAAAACAGATCTGGAGACATTACACATCCCTGTCTCACACCTCTCTTAATAGGCTGATATTGGCTCACTTCATTATCAACTCTTATGGCAGCTTGTTGTTTCCAATATGTTTTTTTACAAGTCTAAGGTCTTTTCCATCAATCTGTAGATCCTCAAGCATCCTTATCATGTTGACATGTCTCACTTTATCGAAAGCCTTTGTGTAGTCTATAGAACGTTTGTTTACTTCTATAGAACGTTCGATTACGGTTCTCAGTATATACACAGCATTTACTGTACCCTTGCCTTTTACAAAACCACAGCTAATTATGCCAGGCAATAAATCATGCAACATATTGTTTGTGGCTTCTGTGTTTAAGATGCAACCTTTAGTAAACTTGTTTCTGATATTTTTGTACACTCACAGTTGATGTGCACATAATCAATTATTGACTGGCTGTGTTATCTTCCATGCCAAAATTGTGGTATTAATATATAAAACGTATTAACTCATTCTGATGGAAGAGCAGCTTGATGTGTGCATTGATAAAGATTGACTCATAGAAATTGTTTGATGTGTGAGTTAGTTGGTGGAGAATGAGCTATTGTTGGATCTATGATCAGTTTAAGAATATAGAAAGTGCCATAGAGATTGTAAGATTTATGACTAGTTGGTATTATAGCATGAGTTGTCGTTAGATGTACGATGAGTTTCTTGGTATAGTATAATGAATCAATCAGGTGCCATCTCCACAATGAAGGTTGGCTGCAATAGAATTTTCATTGCTGCCTTTGAGATATAATGTTTAAGTCTCAGTCTCTTCCATGGGTGCCAGCCATGTTCCCAATCGTATCCTGAACATGCCGCATGTGTACCTCACATTCTGTTGTTACACTTTACAAACTGTTGATCTGTACAGATTCAGTCGCCTTGTTCACAGTCATGGTCTGTTGTGTACTGGGGATGATTTTTTATTAGATGCACAATGAGTTGATTGATATAGAAAGAGTCATAGTTATTGTTAGATGTATGATGAATTGGTTTATATAGAAAGAGTCATAGTTATTGTTATATGTATGATGAATTGGTTGAAGTAGAAAGTGTTATAGTTATTGTTAGATGTATGGTGAATATGTTGATATAGAAAGAGTCATAGTTAGATGTATTACAATTTGATTGATATAGAAAGAGTTATTGTTAGATGTATGATGAGTTGTTTGATATAGAAATCATCATAGTTATTGTTAGAAGTATGAAGAGTTGGTTGATATAGAAAAAACTGTAGTTAGATGTATGATGAGTTGTTTGATATAGAAAGCATCATAGTTATTGTTAGATGCATGAAGACGTTGTTGATATAGAAAGCGCTGTAGTTAGATGTGTGATGACTTTGTTGATATAGGAAGCATCATAATCATTGATAAATTTGTGATGAGTTTGGTGGTATAAGTGGAGTTGTTGTTGGATGTATGATGAGTTGATTTGTAAATTGATAGCATGGTGTGAGGTGACTAATGCTGACAGAATCAAAAACATCATGTTGTACTTGCTCTTGATCCTCTTCAAGGATCTGATTTCTACTGTATGTTTTTTTCTTGGGCAATCAAATGTTGGTTTATTGTTGTATGTTGACTTTTTGATACATATCATTATCTGAGCTTGTTTTCTAACTGCTGTATGTTGTTCATACATTCCAGCTGGCCTCAGTTTTACAAAATATTTGTATGAATGTGTTTTATCTGATATTTATGCATATATATATGGGGGTTGTATGCACACATATGTGAATACATATACATTTATTGTTGAAATACACTAACCATTCCCACCTCTTGATGTTAACAACTTGTTGTTATGCTTGTGCGTTAGTGTTGATGTGTAACAGATATGTTATGTTGTACTTTGTGGGTCATGCCAGGTTGTTAACAAGAACTGATCATTACTCGCTTGTTTATACAATTGGTTATGCTTATATGTTAATATATAACAAATATGTTGGAATGTGTGATTCTTGCTTGGTTATGCATGTACGTTAATTGTATTTATATATATATCTTATTTTTGAATCTGTGTCAGATATATTATGTTGGAATGTGTATCAGATATCTTATGTTGGAATGTGTGATTCTTGTTTGGTTATGAATGTACGTTAATGTGTATTAGATATCTTATGTTTCAATGTGTATCAATCTTATATTGGAATGTGTGATTCTTGTTTGGTTATGCACATACATTAATTGTATCATATATCTTATTTTTGAATCTGTATCAGATATATTATGTTGTAATGTGTATTAGATATCTTATGTTGGAATGTGTGATTCTTGTTTGGTTATGCATGTACGTTAATGTGTATCAGATATCTTATGTTGGAATGTGTGATTCTTGTTTGATTATGCATGTACGTTAATGTGTATCAGATATCTTATGTTGGAATGTGTGATTCTTGTTTGGTTATGCATGTACGTTAATGTGTATCAGATATCTTATGTTGGAATGTGTGGATCTTGTTTGGTTATGCATGTATATCAGATATCTTATGTTGGAATGTGTATCAGATATCTTATGTTGGAATGTATAATTCTTGTTTGGTTACGCATATACGTTATTGTGTAACAAATATCTTATGTTGGAAAGTGTAAGTCTTGTTTGTTGGTTCTTATACGTTAATGTGTGACAAATATCTTATGTTGGAATATGTGATTCTTGTCATTTATTCATATACTTTAATGCATAACAAATATTTTATATTGGGGAAAGTATATCTTATGCGGTTATGTGTAAGAAATATCTTTAGTTGGAGTGAGTGAGTTTTGTATGGTCATGCATAAATGTTAATGTGTAACATACATGTTATGTTGCAGTGTTTGTATTTTATTTGATTATTATGAGCCTCAGCTTGTACATACAAATTCCCTAAGCTTAGGATAAGTGGCTCGGTATAGAATCATCCAAGAAAATATTGCAACCTGATTGCTAAGTGTAAGAACCATCCGAGAAAATTGTTCCATTGTTTCCTCTTAGGAATGATTGATTGATTGATTGATTTAGGAACCGACATCACAGCATTCGTGGCATTCCCATAAGCGCTCCGTCCCCATCCTCAGAAGCCAGCGCAGAGTTCCAACCCCAATAGTATCAGTAGCAATCTGATTATATGTGCGTCTCACCTTTCCTCTAAGCGTCGAGCATCGGCCAGATCCCCTCGTCACTCCACGTTGTCACATTCTTGCCAGACCATGGTGATCCAAAGGCTCCTCCGAGGTGTACACATGCTCCCACAAGGCCGCAACCACGTCTGCCTTATCATGCATCAATATTCCACCAAGTTTTGCAGAGCCAACCAATCTGTCTGCCTGTTTATTCCCCAGCACACCAGCATGCCCTGGAGAAAAGATCCAGATAATGCTTGCCACCCGTGACTTCTGAAGCAAAGCAAGCCACTCGGCACGAAGCTTGCCTGTCCTCACCCTACTCAGCATGCTTTCTGAGTCAGTTACATTCTCGATGTGTGTGTGTATCGTATTCTCCATCCAGCGGAAAGCTGCACTGACTGCCTCCACCTCAATTCTTAAGCTAGATGGTGTGGTATCATATGCCAGGCTCTCCTGCACCAAATGTCAACCATTAGCCTCTGCCAAGAAATCCCAGACACTTCTACTACCTCTCAACACCGAACCATCTGTGTAGATAATCACATCACCCGGGCGAGCATTATCCTGAATTAGTTGCTGGATTTCCACTTCCATGGCCCCTGCTGGCCACTCCCTGCACTCCCGGCTCAATGTGATTATAACTCTGCACAAGTCTGGCTGCTCCGCTGGCACTCTGACCCACTCCAAGCTACCCGATGTATAATCAATGAAGAAAATGTGTCAAACCCATTTTTATTGAAATTCAAACAAAAAAGTTGTTGTATCAAAGTCATTGTTCATCTTTTGATAAGTTAATTGATATAGAATCATCCAAGAAAATTGTTAAATTGTTTTTTCAAAGTAAATTGTTTTGTCAAAGATATTTTTCATCTTATGATAAGCTGCTCAGTATAGAGTCACCCAAGAAAATTGTTAAATTGTTCAGTCAGAGTATTTGTCCATCTGAGGATAAATTGCTTGGTATCAAGAAAATGTGTTAACACCATTGTTGTTGTATGGTAAGTGCTTATCGGATCAAGCAATTTGTATTGTCAAAGCCTTTATTTATCTTTTGATAAACTGCTCTGGATAGAATCATCTAAGAAAATATTTCACGGTGAATGTTTGAGATATAATCATCCATTAAAATATTGCACACTGAATGTTTGGGATAGAATCATCCAACAAAATATTGCACAGTGAATGTTCGAGATATAATCATCCAAGAAAATATTGCACACTGAGTGTTCAGGATAGAATCGTCCAAGAAAATATTGCATGGTGAATGTTCGAAATATAATCACCCAAGAAAATAATGCACATTGAATGTTTGGGATAGTATCATCCAAAAACATATTGCACTGTGAATGTTTGAAATATAATCATCCAAGAAAATATTACACGCTAAATTTTTGGGATAGAATCATCCAAGAAAATATTGCATGCTGGATGTTAGGAGTAGAAGTTTGTTAAATTGTTTTTTCAAAGCCTTTGTTTATGTTTTGATTAGCTCTCGGAATAGAATCATGCATGAACAACTCGTCCTCAAAGCCTTTGTTCATTTTATGATTAGCTGCTATGTAGAGAATCATCCAAGAAATTAGTGAATTTTATAGTATTGATGGTAGTCACACTTGGTATACTGAATGCTGGTTATTGATCTATGGTGGATGTTATAGTATTGATGGGAACACGAGAAATAGGATGTCGTGGATGCACCCTCCCTCGAAACACTGGCACCTCATTGACTATGTCATCGTCAGGAGGAGTGACAGACAAGGCGTTCGAGTGACGAAATCCACGTGTGGTGCCGAATGTTGGACAGACCATCGTCTCTATCTCGAAAATAAACATACTTGTACGGCGTCCTCAAGGGGTAAAAAAGCAAAAAAAACTAAATGTCACCGCCTAAAGAGCAAAAAAAATTCAGCTGTTTGAAAATATGCTGGAAGACTGCCTCAAGCCCAATGCTTCAGCTAAACAGGATGCAGAAACAGAGTGGAAAGCCCTAAAAGACATAATTTTCAACACTGCTATGGAAATCCTGGGTCCAGCCCCAGAGCAGCTTCACCAAGTCTTACAAACATACGGGTGAACGAGACCATGCCACAAGATTTCAAGGACACGTCAATAGTCCACCTTTACAAACATAAAGGAAACCGCCAATCCTGTGACAACCACCAAGGCATCTCCTTGCTCTCAATTGCAGGGAAGATACTGCCAGAATTCTTCTCAATCGCCTCATGGCCCAATTTAATCAAGGTCTTCTTCCTGAGAGTCAATAGGGCTTCAGAAAAGAACGAGGAACTGTTGACATGATTTTCGCTGCAAGGCAGCTGCAAGAAAAATGTCAAGGACAGAACTCCATAATGTTCTCCACTTTCATTGACCTTACCAAGGCTTTTGATACAGTCAGCAGAGAAGGACTGAAAGATTATGACGAAATATGGCTGTCCATGAAAGTTTGTCCAAATAGTGCAGCTATTTCATGATAGTATGCAGGCAAGAGTACAGGAAAATGGTGAACTGTCTGAGCCGTTTCCTGTCACCAGTGGAGTGAAGCAAGGATGTGTCCTGGCACCAACACTGTTCAGCCTCATGTTTTCAGCTATGCTGATGAATGCCTTCGAGAGCAATTATATTGGAATAGACATCAATTACCATCCATCCAATATCATCGTGTGCCATGCCAATAAGCGTGGGCGGTCATGTTTTGCCATCTCACTCGGTCACCAGAGTCGTGGATTAGCTCTGTGTTCCTGTCTCGACCATGCCACGTGGCCAAGTCATCCAAGTATTTACTTCTCAGTCTTCCCCTTGGTCTCTTACCCTCGATCTTGCCAGTCGTCACCAAGTTCTCAAAGTCATTTCTTCTCATAACATGTCCAAAAAATTTTGACTGTCTACGTCTAATGTCTCTAATCAGTTTACGATTTTCATTTGTTTCATGAAGGACTTGTTCATTGGTTTTTCTGTCTGTACATGGTATTCTTTGCATTTTCCTCAGAAACCACATTTCCACAGCCATCAGATGTTTTTTCAGCTTTTCAAAAGTACAGGTTCTATATAGCATCTCAACACTCTTTTTCTCGTTTCAATTGACATCTTTTTATTGGTCAGTATGTTTTTCATTTTGTAAAAGGCTATCTTCACAATGGCGATTCTTGTTCTAATCTCTTCAAGGCATCTCCCATCAGATGTTATGACTGTTCCGAGATAACTGTTCCATTTAACTTGTTTAAGAATGTGCACATTTACTCGTATATCACATTGTGGTATTTCCTTCTTCCCAGTGACGAACATAATCTGTGTCTTCTGCTATTCAATTCTAACCCTAGATGTTCACTGTGTGCAACAACCGCATCTACTAAATGTCGCAGGTCCTGTTCCTTGTCTGCAATCAAGACTGTATCATCTGCATATCTAATGTTATTGATGTATCGTCCCCCAATGTTGATTCCTTCCATATCTTCTATATTTCTGAAAATATTTTCACTGTACAAGGAAAATTATCTGGAGACATTACACATCCCTGTCTCACCCCTCTTTTAATAGGATGATATTGACCTACATCTTTATCAATTCTGATGGCAGCTTGTTGTTTCCAATATATGTTTTTAACAAGTCTAAGGTCTTTTCCATCAATTTGTAGATCTTCAAGCATCCTTATCATGTCGACATGTCTCACTTTATCGAAAGCCTTTCGATAAAGCAAAGGTATAGATCTTTGTTTACTTCTATAGAACGTTCAATTACTGTTCTCAGTATATACACAGCATTTACTGTTCCCTTGCCTTCTACAAACCCAAATTGTTCTATTTTGGGTTGTATTTTCTTCCTAACTCTTTGCATGATAATTCTCAGCAAAATCTTCGTGATATGGCTCATTATACTAATTGTTCGATGTTGATCACATTCCAAGGCCCCTGATTTCTTCGGGATTGCAATAAATATAGAATTACATAATTCAGGAGGTAAATCTCCAGCAATCTGGTGACCTGGTCTATTCAATATTTTTCTAAGGCATTGATCATTTCTATTGTGATGTTATCTTGTTATCTGTACCTGGGGTCTTGCCAGTTTTCATATGGTTAAGGGCATTCTGAACTTCCATCTTCAAAATTGAAGGTCCTTCATTATTATTCCGTTGATCATATTGTTCATATCAATACTATAACATCCACTATAGATCAACTCTGCCAACTCAGAGGCAGACATGCAACACAATGTTTCAGCTTTCTCATATGCCTGTGCCAACTTTGGGCTCAATATCAACTTGGAGAAGACTGTAGTTATGTACCAGCCAGCTCCAGGGAATAATCACACTGTGCCGAATATCAAGGTGAATGGTCATAGACTAAGTGTTGTGGACAAATTCACCTATCTTGGCAGCACTGTATCACAAGCTACCACAATTGATGACGTAGTGAATGCAAGAATCTCCAAGGCCACTGCGACCTTGGGCAGACTGTACAAGAATGTATGGGACAGAAATGGAATAAGCCTGCAAACAAAGCTGAAAGTCTACAAATCAGTTATTTTATCCACACTGCTTTATGCTTGTGAAACCTGGACTGTTTATCAGCGACATGCTAAGAAATTAAACCACTTCCACACAGTCTGCCTTAGGAATCTATTTAAGATTAAATGGCAAGACAAGATCCCAGACACTGACGTTCTAGAAAGAGCGTCCACTCTACTAATGAAGAATCAGATTCGCTGGGCTGGTCACTTAACTCGCATGCCAGATCACAGGTTCCCTAAACAAATTTTTTATGGTGAGCTGCATTGTGGTAAACGCTCCCAAGGCAGCCATAGGAAATGCTTTAAAGACACTGAAAATCTCACTGAAAGCTTTTGAAATTCATCTTGACACCTGGGAGACTGCTGGCAAAGACCAAAATTTGTGGTGTACATCATTACACCAGGGTGCAGTCACTTGTGAAGCAACCAGGACTGCAAGAGCTGTGAAGAAAAGGCTGGACAGAAAAACCACTGCAGGAGATCCCTCTCCTGGAACGTCAATCGATCTTTGCCCACATTGTCAAAGAACATTTCAAGCCAAAATAGGCTTATCAACCATCTTAGAACTCACGGCTCCATACTTTCAACCCCACTGGACGAAATGAATGGTCATCATCATTCTTGATGGACAAACAACACACATATTGATCTTCAGTGGATGTTATAGTATTGATGGTAGTCACACTTGGTATACTGAATACTGGTTATTGATCTATGTTATAGTAGTGATGGTAGTCAACACTTGGTTTACTGAACGCTGGTTATTGATCTATGTTATAGTATTGGTGGTAGTCACACTTGGTATACTGAATACTGGTTATTGATCTATGTTATATAGCAAATCCATTACGTGGAAAGTCCGAATCAAAAGCTCACTGTGTGGGCTTCAAATAAGGTGGAAAAAGTGTCCTAGTGGCACGAAATGGAATATTGCTCGGATAGCAAATCCATTGCACGGAAAGTCCGAGTCGAAAGCTCACTGTGGATGTCATCTGCACACTGCATTCTTCTGGTTTCCGGAAGAACAGCCTATGGTGAACGGAAGGCCCAATATACGGAAGTGAGGCTAAGCAGCCATGTGCAGGACGTGATGATTCCTTGGGTGAGCCCAGTACCATAGCGCTGTGTGTTGGCTCTGCAATTATGGAAGCCTCCTTGGATGGCAGGGAATGCCCATGGTCTGCCCCTGCTTTCCCTTGAGGGCTGACCAGGATGTCTTTGGCTGTTCTATATGGGCCAGCTAGGATGGGAGATAACACCACACCAGTGAGAGTCAAACGTCCTAAGAAACCCCCGGGAAGGTTAACCCGGTCAACAAATGCCCGCAGAAGTCAAATGTGTCGGCCTAACGGCGCAAGACGCAGCTCTGCTGTAAACAGGCACAACACAATCACATCCGGAAAAAAAAACTCTGGATGAACGAAGAAGAAGAAGAAGATCTATGTTATAGTGTTGATGGTAGTCACACTTGGTATACTGGATACTGATCTATGTTATAGTATTGATGGTAGTCACACTTGGTATACTGATCTATGGTGAATGCTGTAGTATTGATGGTAGTCACACTTGGTATACTGATCTATGGTGAATGCTGTAGTGTTGATGGTAGTCACACTTGGTATATTGAATGCTGGTTATTGATCTTTGTTATCGTATTGATGGTAGTCACACTTGGTATACTGAATACTTGTTATTGATCTTTGGTAAATGTTATAGTATTGATAGTAGTCAACCTGTGTGTATGATGTACATTTCATGTGTATTATTTTCAAGGATGTTTTCTTCTCATCTCCGTTATGACAAGTTAGGGACCTCTGTGGCACAAAGCTATACTATAACAAAGAAATGTGATTTAAAGTTGGATTGTGACTCTTCAGTGTGGCTAAGTCTTTCTCTTACACCTCTTGTCTATTGTGCACTCTGCTATTAACTACTGTCCTGTCCTCTCAGCGCCAATCAGTGCAAATTCATCTGTGTAAGCTGGGGGAATCCCTACTAGTTTGGGCTATCTCTACTGTTTGAAAGCATGGTACATTTAAGTATTGCATCTGATCTAACTGATGATTATTTCAATTGTGACTTGTTCACCACCATTTTATCTTCCCTGTCATACATCTGCCAACATTGTTCCCTGTAAATTGCCACCATTGTGTGCCGTCTGTTAACATCTTTCACCATATTAGTGTCCCATTTAACATGTTGCAGCTAAACTTTTCAGTGGGTCTGTTAGCACACAAGTGATGTGAGTTCTATCTTCTTAATCCTTTGAGTTTCACAGAGATTACTATGGTCTACACGAGTCGGTGCTCTACACCTAAAACATGTTAGGAATATCCTCCTTTTGTTTTAGGTGTAGAACAGCTTTTAGGTTGATTTTCCCAGTGTATGTCAGCTTTTACATATGTTATGGACAATGTCAGTGTCAAGATTAGTTCTTAAACCAGCATTTTGAAAAATAGGAATCCAGGCTGTGAAAATTATTTTATAAATGATGCTCTGAGAACATTGTGCAGTGTTGTAGTGCATTTTTTGGGATTATCAACAAGCTCTGTGATTGTTCTTTTTTGTGCACATTCAGATGGTGTGTACCAGGCCATAGCAATGAAAAAATCTTGGCAACGTGGTACATGAAATGGAAACTAGGAATTTCAAAATATGTTAGTTAAATAATTTAAATTTGTTGGGGTCATGTGTAGTTTGGTGACATCTTGATTTATCTGTTATATTTGTAAACTAATCAAATGTTTTTAGGAGCTTGACATTTTTTCCATGGCTATTTATGCAGCAACAGAATAGACCTTTAGGGTAGTCAGCTACTTGGAGATGTATGAGTCTTGTTGGGAGGTTGTTTATAGCAGTTTGGAGATCATGCATGTCTGTTCTTCCTGAACAACAAAATAAATATATACAAGCCTTCATAAAGTTTCCATTTATTTTTATTACAAAATATTCCAATTCTTGGGACGGATATCTGAAATGAATGGGGAGTGTAAACAAACACCAGAAGTATGAATGGGGGTGTCTAATCAAGAACATGTGAAAAACAAAATGAAAAAAAAAAAAGTTGTATTCTGTCTGAATCAAAAACATTTTAACAGTATCTGTAAACAATTCTATGTCTGATCACACAAAAAAAAATTAACATTTTTGTTAAGGGGAGGAAAAAAAATGAAATTTAAACTCATTGCCAATCTGCCTTTGCATAATAAGATCACAACCGCCTTGTTCATGAATATAATACACAATTGAAAGGAGATTTTACAACTAATTCTGCCTGAAATGCCAAAATATATTGGGGGGGGGGGGGGGGGGGGAGAGAAAGAGCCCATGAAATTAATGGCGTTGACCTGGGGCAAGACACTGAGGGCAGGGGGTGGCATGTGGAACAAAGTATATGCCACAGTAAATAGATTTGGTGTACAGAGCACACCAGGAGAAAATGCCTGGGGCTCATGACCACCCCCTCAACTAGTGTAATAATGAATAGGCCAGGGGAAAATTTGTGGGGGGAGGAGGAGACTTCTGATGATCAGAAGCCTCTCGTTCCACTTGCTCTACTAGGTATTCAAAACAAAGGACTGGTTTTCATTTAAATCTCTATGTACAATCAGTGGAATGTAGAAGTAATAAATAGTACAATATATTATCATTCAGACAGAAAAGCTTTATACAAAAATAAAATCTGTATAAAATGAACACAATTCTTGTACATAATAAACACAACAATTGTACAAAATAAACACAATAATTGTACAAATTGAACACATCCGGTATCTTGAGAGGTCAGTTTTACAAAAAATGTAACTATGAACACATTCGGAAGGCAGGCACAGTGTGACTGATCTCGAAAACAAAACTAACGTACAAAATCAATGTAAACTATTTACAAGTTGCTGCAAAAGTTAATATATTAGGGCTTATATGTGTAACAATGTCAATACACTAGGGCTTAGACATGTACCAACATCAATGTATTAGGGCTTAATGTGTAGCGTAGCAACACCAATATATTAGGCCTTAATGTGTAGCGTAGCAACACCAATATATTAGGGCTTAATGTGTAGCAACATCAATGTGTTAGGGCTTAATGTATAGCGTAGCAACATCAATATATTAGGGCTTAATGTGTAGCGTAGCAACATCAAAATATTAGGGCTCAATGTATAGCAACATCAACATATTAGGGGTTAATGTGTAGCAACATCAATATAATAGGGCTTAATGTGTAGCAACATCAATATAGTAGGGCTTAATGTGTAGCAACAATTTAGTAGGGCTTAATGTGTGACAACATCAACATATTAGGGCTTAATGTGTAGCAACATTAATGTAGTAGGGCTTAATGTGTAGCAACAATATAGTTGGGCTTAATATGTGACAACATATTAGGGCTTAATGTGTGGCAACATCAATATAGTAGGGCTTAATGTGTATAGTTTTTTTTGTTGCCTCAATATAAAATTCAATATCTCAGTAACCAACTGAGGGAAAATGATGAGATTTAGCATATAACCTTATCATTATGTCCACCCAACAAAAAAAATTTTGTTCTGGAGATTGTACAGCAGGTTTCAATGTTTGTTTATATGCCGTATATATTTTATATCCCCCGCATTCATTCCATCATTTTAAGAGTATTACCGTTTCAGCAAGACACACCCCCGCTGTTTTTTTTTAATTTTGTCTGCGCAGTTTTCGCTTTTGGCAGACTGAGGGAATTTATATGGGGTAGTTCAGAGGTGTCGTCTTACTGTGGGTTCTTTCATGAAACGTGATTATATAAATAAACTAGCTGGCTCGGCTCCTGGCGGGGATCTATCTATATCTATCTATCTACCTACCTACCGGCCGGCCGGCCGACCGACCGACCGACCAACCAACCCACCCACCCAGTCAGCCAGCCAGCCAGCCAGCCATCCACCCACCTACCTTTCTGCCTGCCTACCTACCTACCTACCTTTCTGTCTATCTGTCCGCGCTATTAAATATTGATAAAAGTTACTGGAAAAAACGTCAGGACCATGTGTTGAAAGAGGAAGAGGACTATTGGAGAAAGGATGGATTGAATTTTATGCAACCGAGAGCAATCATCAACCTACTGGAATCGTCCGACACAGATTAAGGTCTGAGCATATCGCAGACCTTAATCTACGTACACACTTACTGGGATATTTTGCTCCAACTATTCAGACGAATTGCAGGCCCTAAATATTACAGCATCAGCTGAAGAAACTAGAAGGAAATGAAAAATAAGGTAAGATATATATTCCTTCTACTTTCCTGTTAATTTACAAATTATTTACCCCGTGCCTCTGTAAATTCTCTGTCTTTACTAATATTACACATTGCACCCCTCTCGGGATTCTCCGTGGTGAAGTGGTCAAGCCGTCTGACTCGGGCTCCCAAGGTTGTATGTTCGATTCCGGGCCGCGTCCATTTCACGGGTGCATTTTTTCGGAGACTCCCGAGGGTCGTTGCTAGAGCTATGGAGTTCGTGCTTTGTGCGACACTTTCTGCGCTGTGGAAAGAAACTGAGCCATATGGGATAAAAACCCGGTGCAATGCAGCCGACCCTGTAGATTTTAAGCTAGTTCTTTCATTGCACCCACTCCCATACGAATCCGGATACGCCTTTGTGTGTCATCAGAATTTGCAGGTCTCCCATTACCGTAAATATAACTTTGTTAGCAAGAAATCACTAGTTGTTCAGCAAAACATCAAAGGAATGTTGCCGCTTTCAATGATTTAAGTTGTTTTTGGACCTATCAAAGACATATTCCTTGGGTGGGGGTAAATATAAGACGGCTGGAAAAATTTCATAACGATGCAACAGACAGTTTTCAAAATAATTGATCGTGAATGAAGGCAAACAAATGTGGACATACTATAGCAACATCAATATAGTAGGGCTTAATATGTAGCAACAATATAGTAGGGCTTAATGTGTAGCAACAATATAGTAGGGTTTAATGTGTAGCAACAATATAGTAGGGCTTAATATGTAGCAGCATTAATATAGTAGGGCTTAATGTGTAGCAACAATATAGTAGGGCTTAATGTGTAGCAACAATATAGTAGGGATTAATGTGTAGCAACATCAATATAGTAGGGCTTAATGTGTGGCAGCATCAACATATTATCAACATATATTGATGGGTAATAGTTATTATGCCTTTTTGAAGCACTAACTATCGTCTGTCAAGATGGCAAGGTGCCAATAAGACTACAGGATTTCTAGTATAGGGTATATACTTTTATTAAGATGTATTGCACTAACATTCCCTTTTTCATTTTCAATGTCATCTCCACCAACGTTTATGTAGTTGTACAAGTGCTTTTCAAAACATGTTACAAAGAAGTATGTGCTCTGCCTTATCTGTGAAATGTTTACTGCCAAGATGAGCTTTTAGTGAACCAAACGGGTAAAAATTGCTAATGGAAAGGCAGATGTTAAGGGAACTAGGTTTGGTCTTGAATTACAATGAACTTTTAGAAATCAGGACTCTCACTGTCATGAACTTTTCAAAATGAGATTTCTATCGCTGTTATAAACTTTTAGACACTAAATTAAACAGTCATGATGAACCAATATTAAAGAACAAACATGTATCAATAACTAATAAAAAAGCACTTTACAATACAATCTTCCTACCAACTCTATGTTACCTATGCCAAACCTAGACATTGACAGAAAAAGAGAAAAGAAAAATCACAACAGAAATGAGATTCCTGAGAAGAATACTCAACGTATCAAGAAGAGATAAAATCAGAAATGAAGAAATCAGGACTAAAGTGGGAGTTGTGAGAAACACAAAATGAACCAGTTTGGCCCGTCCTTGCATTATCTCTGTCGATACAAAGATGAAGGAGAAGACATGCTGAAAAGGATTGTTACTGGGGACGAATCATGGGTGCATCACTGCCAGCCCGAATCACAGTTTGCTTCAATGCAATGGAAACATCCTTCTTCGCCTTGTAGGCTATCCAAAATTTCAAGGTTACGCCATCAGCAGGGAAGGTTATGCTGACAGTGTTTTGGGATTGTCAAGGAGTGCTTTTAACCAATTTCAAGAAGAAAGGTGACAATGTGAATTCTGAATCATACTGTGAAGTTCTATCGATGCTTAATGATGCAATTCAAAGAAAACGTCCAGGACTGCTGACTAGAGGAGTGTTGCTTCTTCATGACAATGTCAGACCACACACGACTCGATTAACTCAGGAGAAAATTAACCAACTAAGGTGGGAATTTCTGGAACATCCACCTTACAGCCCCGACTTAGTCACTAGCGATTTCCACCTTTTTGGTCCACTGAAAACCCACCTTGGCAGGAGACATTTTGCGAATGACGCCGAAGTTGAATGTGAAGTGAAAACGTGGTTTAGAAAACAGAGCACACACGTCTATGCAGCTGGTTTGGGAGGACTGATAAAACAATGGGATAAATGCATCAATGTTGGTGGAAATTATGTTGAGAAATAAAGGGACAATGTATGTATAAAAATAAACTGGTTTCAAGTTGTTATCACATTTAGTTATTTTTCTACAGCCATTTGTGACGTACTTATTGACTACCCCTTGTACTATTGTCATGAACTGTTAGAATGACATCTACTATTGTTATGAACTGCTAGAATTAGATCTACTATTGTTATGAACTGTTAGAATTAGATCTACTATTGTCATGAACTGTTGGAATTAGATCTATTATTTTCATAAACTGTTAGAATTAGATCTGCTATTGTATTGTCATGAACTGTTAGATCTACAATTATCACACAACTCAAGTATATTCTCGAGAAACAGAATTAATATCACATTGGAAGCTACATTTGTTGGACAATGAAGTCACCAGCAGGGATTTATAGTATATTCTGTGAGGATTCTACCACATTGGAAGATACATTTGTTGGACAGTGAAGTCACTACCAAGGATTTATAGTACATTCGGTGAGGATTCTATCACATTGAAAGATACATTTGTTGGACAGTGAAGTCACTACCAAGGATTTATAGTACGGTCTGAAACAATGGAAAGTACACAATTTACTACATTGTAGTATATTCCGAGAAGAGGCTTGCCAGGTCCTAGCCAGGCAGCTTTAATTCCTCAGGCTCAAGATTCCCCCTGCCCTATACCACAAGGTACTACAGGCCACAGTTGTTGTTTTTTTTTTTTTAAATAACAGTAGTATATTCTATGACAATGGAAGCTACACAATTTATTATATTCTAGTATATTCTGTGACAATAGAAGCTACACAATTTATTATATTCTAGTATATTCTGTGACAATGGAAGCTACACAATTTATTATATTCTAGTATATTCTGTGACAATGGAAGCTACACAATTTATTATATTCTAGTATATTCTGTGACAATGGAAGCTACACAGTTTGTTATATTCTAGTATATTCTGTGACAATGGAAGCTACACATTTTATTATATTCTAGTATATTCTGTGACAATGGAAGCTACACAGTTTGTTATATTCTAGTATATTCTGTGACAATGGAAGCTACACATTTTATTATATTCTAGTATATTCTGTGACAATGGAAGCTACACAGTTTGTTATATTCTAGTATATTCTGTGACAATGGAAGCTACACAGTTTGTTATATTCTAATATATTCTGTGACAATGGAAGCTACACAATTTATTATAATTCTGTGACAATGGAAGTTACACATTTGGGCAGCAAAGTTACAAAACGGAATTTCATCTATATTCCTATGCCAAATGGATTTCTCGTAATCTGATATTGCAAAGTACACATGTTACTACATTGTAGTATATTCTGTGACAATGGAAGCTACAGATTTTACTACATTCCAGTATATTGCTGTACTAGCAAGCTAGTGCTCCCTCTATCATGCCACCCTGACTTATTATTATCCAATGATAAGCCAAGTTTCAAGATACAAATCGCGAATGTATAAACAAGCAGACAATACATTTAACAAGAAGCAAGGAGGCTGCTTATTAACAACACAAGCAAAATATCAGGAATGAATTCAGATGGAAATGATCACATGAGAATTAACAGCAACAATATTTTTGTACAGAAAATAAAAAAGCATTAACACACAGGGTTTGTTCAAAAAGTATAAGACATTTGGTCAGGATAAATACAATTACTTGGAGGAATGAAACCTTAATTTCAGGAAGGTCTCTGTGGGAACAGAGTACAGCATGGCTGTCACGTTCTGCATTAGCTCTTGTCGTGGCTCGTGTTAATACTAGAACCAATTACTTAATGTTTTTCTCTCCATACTTTACAGTTCTGTACTTCTCGCCCTTCTTAATCACATTTTATGTAGACATCTAGACTTGTTCTAGTATGTGTTGTTAAATTTATCTTCCATTTTTACATATACTGGGGGGGGGGGGGGATATTTATAGGGAGGAAATAGGAAAAGGCGGGAGGAATGACATTCTGAACATATGATAAAGGGGTGCATGGGTAAAAAAAGGTTGACTGCTGTACTCAGTTGCCAAAGAGGCCTTTGTGAAATCCTCCTGACTGCTGTGTGTACAGTCCCAAAGGAGTACTTTGAAGGAGATTAGGATTTGAGACCTACAGATGAGCAATAATTTTTTTTTCCTGGCCTAATGTCCAGTACTTTTTTTTTAACAGCTCTCGCATTTATAATAATAGAGACCTCCAGAGATATCCCAAATGTTATGGGCACTGAAGATCCTATTTATACACTTTAAAACAAAATTAACATTTGGAATTCGATAATTTACTATATACAAGGATAAATGTATGTAATAAAATACACACACACACTATTGTCATTATTTGCAATAATTCAAGTGAATTCAATTCAATAAATACCCCACATTAACAAACAACATTTGTGGGTGGCAGAAGGAAGAAAAGTAAATAAATCATCTTTCTTTGAAGATTAATGTAAACCTTGCTGCTGCTGCTTCCAAATAAAACAAACTGTTTGTGGAACAAGTCTTATGTATGCACAAATCTGTAAATAAGTCCAAACAATGACGCTGTTTAAGAAAATCCTTCCTGGATTTTTCACCTGAAACAGTCTTCACGACCACATGTCAAAATAAATGTCTCTGTGAAATCTCCGAGCGAATATTGAATCTGTGAACTTGATGTGGGAGGTTTCTCAACTTGATAAGGGTACCTCTGCATGTGATGTGAATTCTTATCTTTATACAGAAGATCTCAGAACTTGATGTGGAGGTTCTCTAAACTTGATATAGAAGACCTCTGAACTTGGTGTGGGATTAATCTGAACTTGGTGTGGGATTAATCTGAACTTGATGTGGGAGTTATATGAACTTGATATAGAAGACTTCTGAATTTGATGTGGAGGATTTCTGAACTTGATGTAGAGGATTTCTGAACTTGATGTGGGAGATCTCTGAACTAGATATGGGGAGATCTCTGAACTTGTGAAGGATTATGAATATGTTTGGGGAATTGGGCGCTGAGGGGAGGGTGATTTGCGAACTTGATAGAAGATCTCTGAACTTGATGTGCAGGACTTAGAACATGATGTGGGGGTATTTCTGAACTTGATGTGGGAGATCTCTGAACTTGATGTGAGGGAATCTCTGAACTTGATGTTAAGTTAGTTGTATATCATTTACAGAATGTTGCAGTCAACCCCATCATTCTTGGGCTGTTTGAGATTTCTTGGCAAGTTTACATTCAGCAGTTTGCCATTGCTTTCTGAACAACCAGCACACATACTATTGTATGAAAACCAATGCAAGAGGGTCTGCTCCAAATCACCCGCAGTTGTGTTGTGAACGCTGTACATGGGGTTTATGAATTAACATGTGGGGGATCTCTAAACTTATTGTGTGTGTGTGGGGGGGGGGGGGTGTTTCTCTCTGAACTTGATGTGGGGGATCTATGGACTTGATGTGCAGAGTTCTAGTCTTGATGTGGGGGATCTTTCAACATGATGTGGAGGATGTCTCAACTTGATGTGGGGAATCCCTTGATGTGGGGGATCTCTGAACTTGATATGGAAATGTGAACATGATGTGGTAATGCAATCTTGTTTTGAGGAATCTATGAGCTTGATGTATATAAACTTGATGTGGATCTCTGAACATGGATATACAACAGTGATCTGGAGAATGTCTGTTCTTGGATATGTATGTATTTCTGAAATAAGTGAGGATCCTTTCACTTGTCATTATGCAGACTTGTGGGAATGGCAGCACTTCATATACATCTAAGTTGCTTTCCTCCTCTGAACTCGATGTGAATCTACAATCTTGATCTAAGGATTTCTGTCTGAACTTGATGTGGATCTACAATCTTGATGTAAGGATTTCTGTCTGAACTTGAGAATCTGATTTCCTGTGGACACTCAAAGATGTGGATATTCCCACTACAAACATCAACTCTTGTTTATTCCAGTATTGTCCAGTGCTTGCGATTCCAATGCAGCAGAGTAACATCACATCAACTCCAGGTAGCCCTGTTGAGAACAGATGGGAAAATAATTACTCTTTCTAACAAGGAATCTGTGGTGGTGGTGTGGCCAGCACACTTGCCTGCTGGGTCGGGAGGTCATGGGTATGAATTTACACCCAGACAATTTTTTGTTTAATTGACCTTGGCTCGCAGGCCAACTTAACCTAACATGGGTGCCCGGAAATATCTTGGCAAGTGAAGGCCTTCGAGTGCCGATTGGTTTGTAGAAACATGGGTCTAGCAATTTATGCCCAGCATACCTTACGACATGCAAAAAGGACTTTACTTCCCAACTACGTATATACATATGGCCATAATGATTAACCTACATAAGCCGGCTTAGTACAAGCAGAAAGACTGTTAGTCAGCTTAAAATTACCGTGGTAGACAATCGACATTACTGTGCGAACATGTGTATATTTCAGCTTGAAGGAGTTGTCTAGTTATTTCACTTTATTTTGTGTGAATTCTGCATTTTGTTCCTGACGAGATGCAGCGAAATATGCCAGGCAATAAATCATGCAATCTATTGTTTGTGTCTTCGTTATTCAAATTGGCATTGAAAACTACATGTTTGGTGCTAAACTTAATTTCCTTTTACTTCCACTATTTCCTATAGCTACGAAATTCATTCAATCACCCAATTCATGGATCAGTTCTGTATTCTTGTCCCAATTATGTCATACGGCCAAGACAGGTATTTATCTCTTTGCCTTCTCCTTGTGCTTTTTCCATCAAGTTTGCCAGTTGTCACTAAGTTTTCAAGTTTATTTCTCCTCACAATGAAACAGAGGAAGACCTACAAACAAAGAGAAGAAAATTTTAGAGAGACAGATGAATAATAACAGAACAAGACCTGGCTTGAGCTAGAAGAGATAGCAACTTGTAGGACAGCTGCCATGAGTTGGTTGAACTGGAAGATATAGCAACAGGTAAGACAGCTACCATGAGTTGGTTGAACTGGAAGATTTAGCGACAGGTAGGACAGCTGCCATGAGTTGGTTGAACTGGAAGATTTAGCGACAGGTAGGACAGCTGCCATGAGTTGGTTGAACTGGAAGATTTAGTGACAGGTAGGACAGCTGCCATGAGTTGGTTGAACTGGAAGATTTAGCGACAGGTAGGACAGCTGCCATGAGTTGGTTGAACTGGAAGATTTAGCGACAGGTAGGACAGCTGCCATGAGTTGGTTGAACTGGAAGATTTAGCAACAGGTAGGACAGCTGCCATGAGTTGGTTGAACTGGAAGATTTAGCAACAGGTAGGACAGCTGCCATGAGTTGGTTGAACTGGAAGATTTAGCAACAGGTAGGACAGCTGCTTACGGTCTAATGAAGGATAAAGGGTAGAAGATGAAGACTCATTACCTGCTTCCTTGTGACCACACAATGTTACATAATAACAAATATCTTAACAGTAACAAAGTGGCAAGCTTCTTAACAGTAATGATAACGACAAAGAAAACCACCTACCCCAGTAGACACCCGTACCAGGTGTCTCTCCAGGATCAGCACAAGAGTTTTGAAGTCGGGACGATCTGTGGGGAAATTGTGCCAGCATCTTCTCATCGTATCATACCTGTTGGAGGAACAAGTTAATATGGTGTCCTCAGTGAAGCCATTCATTTACATATAACTACTTGATCTTGTAGATAAGCTATCAAATCGAGTGATGGAAATGTACACGATTAAACTGCTCATACTTCATGTTACCAGAGCTCTTAAGGAAAGTAAAGAATAGTAATACTCATAAATAAACACACATTGTATAGTTTGGCACTCACAGAAGTCAGAAGAAGGAAGTAAAGACTAGAGGACGCACTAGACAACATATAAATTGAAAGCTATAGTTACCGACCAGGATCCGAACCTGTTATGTGGTGATGACGCCTTGCTCCAGGAACAAGTGTAATTCGATGCATGACTAACTAGACATTTGGAGGTGACAGGTTCAAATCCTGGTCTGTAACTATAGCTTCCAATTATTAATGTTTTCTACCGCATCCTCTAGTCTCTACTTCCTTCTTCTACTTCTATGAGTGCTAAACAATACTCGTGTGTTTATGTTTATGAGCTGTGTTACTATTTTTGGCTTTCCTTAAGTGCTCTAGTAACATGAAGTGTGAGCCGCTACTCCATGCACATTTCAATCACATTTGCCACAGCAAAGAAACTGGAAATTAAGGTTTGATATTTTCCACTTCTTGTGTACTTATATATCTGTTTACACACAGACTCCAAATATTTAACATAAAGCTTAAATTCACTAATGGAATACATTGTTTTAAAGACACAGAGTGTTAACTGATTCAGTGCCAGACAAAAAGTAGGTTTGAACCAAACATGGTACATGATCAAATGAACAAGTTTCATAATGTAAATTTCTATTCACATTCATTGAAGCTGCAGAAATAATATGATATGAACAAATAACATGGTAACCCTAGTATGGTGATATATCATCCTACGACACTGAATCAGTTAAGAAAGTTCACAGAATAACCAAGAATAATCAAAGAAAGTCTTACAAGGAGTCTGGAGATAGCGGTGGTTTTTCCAAGCGATAGCCCTCAATAAGTCTGTGGTACAAATCTTCAAAAGGAATTGTAGGATAGGGCATCCCGCCCAGGCTAAATATCTCCCACATCACCACTCCAAAAGACCACCTGGGAAAAGAGAACAAAATGTGCTGATTACTGTTAAAAATCATCCTCTAAGTTCCTTAACTCTTCCTGTTTCCAGGTAGTTTTAAAAATTATTTATCTCCTGTTCCAAGTAAGTTGTCTGTCACAGGTACTTTCATTTTTGTTGTTCTATACATTTGTTGCAGTTGGTATATTAACATGTTATAGTGATCACTTTATCTTTTGTTCTGTATGGTAGATCACTTTATGGCCTCTTGTTCCATAGTTGATCTAGTTGATCTGAAACTAACATGTTCTAGTGATCACTTTATCTCTTGTTCTTTACAGTTGTTCTAATATTAACATGTTCTAGTGATCACTTTATCACTTGTTCTATACAGTTTTTCTAGCTATTATATTAACATGTTCTAGTCATCACTTTATCTGTTCTATATGGCTGTTTTAGTTAACATGCATGTTCTTTTATCGCCTCTTATTCTATCATCATGATCATCAAATGCCTTGCAAAATGGTTTAGGAAATCATTCTTCTCCACATCTTCAGATCTCCATACATGTTTGCATATCCTTTACAGGACATCGCTGTCAACATCAGCATCTTTCAGCTGATTGCTGATTTCTTGGCAAGATTATGCTCAGTAGTTTGCCATTGCTTTCTGAGCAACCGGCTCCATACTCTCAAGTCACTGGCGCGACTCGAACCGCTTCCAATTCTCGTGTGCTCACGTCAACCACGAGAGTATTCGAGGTTACAGAGAAAGCTGCTAACCCCTCAGCCAGGGAGACCGGCCAGATCTCCATAACAATGTATTAATTCATGTGTTGATAACTGTCCATGCCATGACAAGAGACTATCAAGAATGTTCTCTGCCTTCCTCTACATCTCTTTCCATATCAATCTCTTGTTTCCACATACCAGACATTCATATCCTGATCACTCTATTTCCTATTGGTCTATATAGTTATAGTAACATTTTTCTAGCTATCACTTTATTACTACTTGTTCTATACTTCACTAGCACCTTGCCATCTTGACAGAAGATAGCTTGTTACATTGTGCTTCACAAGATGCATAGTAACTACAACCCATGTTGGTAAGACCAGGGGTGGGTTATACTTCTCCACAGTACAAAGTCTGGGCTGAATTGAAGAGACCATGTGTTGCCCATGCAGCATGATCCCTCTCTCGGCCTGCCTAGTTTACTGAGGAAAGGTAACACTAATACATCTAGAACAAGACAAGCTGCTGATGCTGCCGGAGTAGCAAAGCAATGCTCTATCTACCTACCTGTTAGAGCTACCATCCCAGACCAGTTGCCAACCAAGGCTTAGGGCCTGTCTGCCCTGCCATGATATTTAGTCTTAAGTTGCATTTCCTCACACCAAAAAAAAGCCTGTACCCTCCAAACTGCACTCCTCCACCCCAACCCGTTGGCACAATGTGGGGTGTTGGGTTTGGTGAGCGCCGCCCACATTCAGAGCTAACAGAAAGCAGGTAGTACCGTCTACTGTCACATGATAGCTTAGTCATATCTAAGACCCGACTCTGGTGATCGTTTTATCTCCTGCCCCAGGCTGACATCCACCCCCTCTGTTCTAGTTCTTATTGTATCCCATTCTTTAGGAAATGAATGTAAAAGACCCCACAAGAGTTGAAACTGAAACAGCAGGAGCAACAAACATCACTTTGTACAATGTTGTACAAAGATTCAGTAGAGAAAGCTCTTTTCTAATCTGACCAAAGGTGTAAGGGTAGAGGATACAGAGTACATGAAAGAACTGAGTACCCATGAAGAAAATTGAGCACTTACGGAATAAGGATGCACTTATGGAAGAAACATCACTTATGGAGAAAAGTCCAGCACATATGGAGGAAACATCATTATGGAGAAAACATCACTTATGAAGGAAACATCACTTATGGAGGAAACCCAAGCACTTATGGAGTAAACATCACTTATGGACAAAACATCACTTATGAAGGAAACATCACTTATGGAGGAAACCCAAGCACTTATGGAGTAAACATCACTTATGGAGGAAACTCCAGCACATATGGAGGAAACATCATTTATGGAGAAAACATCACTTATGAAGGAAACATCACTTATGGAGGAAACCTAAGCACTTATGGAGTAAACATCACTTATGGACAAAACATCACTTATGAAGGAAACATCACTTATGGAGGAAACCCAAGCACTTATGGACAAAACATCACTTATGAAGGCAGGTCAAGTATTTATGGAGGAAACATCAATTATGAAGGAAACATCATTTTTTGAGGAAATATCACTTAAGAAGGAGGCAACATCACATATGGATAAAGGAAACATCATTTATGGAGGAAACACCACTTATGGAAGGAAGAAACAGCAATTACGGAAGGTGGAAACATCACTTTTGGAAGAAACAACATATATGAAGAAAACAACACTTATGGGAGAAACATCAATTATGGAGGAGGAAACATCAATTATGGAGGGAGGAAACATCACTTTTGGAGGAAACAACATCTATAGAGAAAACAACACTTAAGGAAGAAACTTAGCACTGCAGGAGGAAACCAAGCACTTATGCCAAGCCATCCTATCTTCTTCTTTCTCCGACAGCTCCCTCAAAGTCCAGCCAACATTCAGACATTCATCTGTCTGTAATTATCTTCACTTGTTTTAGGTCTTCCCCTTTGTTTTATATTCCAGCAAAGGCATCCTTCTAGTTACACTGTTTTCTAACTGTTTATCCTAAAATTTATCCTAAACTAAAAATCTTCTATAAGTAACTTACACATCACTTTTTTCTGTATACTTCAGGTCCATCAGTGCCTCTGGTGGCATCCACTTCACTGGGATCTGTCCCTGCAGATTATTAATGTTGACTGTTAATGTGTGTGCGCGAGGAAGTCAGTCAGTCAGTCTCTCTCTAACACTGACTAATAATGGGTGTGCACATGGGAGTCAGTCTGTCATCTCTCTCTAATCCTGACTATTAATATATGTACATGTGGGGGGTCGGTCACTCAGTCAGTCAGTCAATCAGTCTCTCTCTCTCTCTCTCTCTGAGAATCTCTCTAAATCTCTCCCTCCCCTGTCCCCCTCCCTCTCTCTTCATATCCCCATATTAGTGAAAGCAACAAATCATATGTTTATGTATGGAAACACAGAACAGACAATAAGACAAAACAAACACTTTCAATTTGGACATTTCAAAATAGACTGAAGCATTGTAACAATGAACCTTGTGAACTTAAATCCCGGATGCTAATATTTGAGGCTGGTGTTCTCACATCCTTTAAGAGTTAAAATGATGACATACAACTGTTTGGCCAGAAATCATCATCATCATCCAGTGGCTTGTCCTTGTGTAACTTCACACCCGTCCTTTGAAATCCTTCTCTATCATAAGCCAGAAGTCCTGTCTCTGTAGTTGTCTTGTGTAAATAATGTGTAGATGTCTTGTATAATAATGTGTAGATGTCTTGTGTAAATAATGTATAGATGTCTTGTATGAATAATCTGTAGATGTCGTGTGCAAACAATGTCTAGGTGCCTTGTGTAAATAATGTATAGATATCTAGTATAAATATGTAGATGTGTAAATAATCTGTAGATTTTTTTTTCCCCAGCGTTTCCATCCTGTTTCAGGATATTGCGGTCAACATCAGCATCTTTCAGCTGTATGTTGATTCCTAGGCTAGATTACGCTCATCAGGTCGCCATGACTTTCTGAGCGACCGGCTCCATACTCTCATAAGTCACTGCCGCGACTCGAACCGCTTCCAATTCTCATGCGCTCACATCAACCACGAGAGTATCCAGGGTTACGGAGAAAGCTGCTAACCCCTCGACCAGGGAGACCAGCAAATAATCTGGAGATGTCTTGTGTAATTAATCTGTAGATGTCTTGAGTAAATTATCTGTAGATGTGTAAATAATCTGTAGATGTGTAAATAACCTGAAGATGTGTAAATAATCTGTAGATATGTACTCAATCTGTAGTTGTCTTGTGTAAATAATGTATCACATCTTGATATGGTAACCTTGATGTAAATTTATCCATCTATGATAAGGTTATTTCACTTCTCCCCTTCCCTGGTAGACCTTCCTCCAGAAATATCTTTTCCAGACATTCATGCCTCATGGGGTCTGTGTGACCAAGTGCTTAAGCCACATGCCTAGAGCTCCAAAGCTCCTAGCTTCTTCACATATTCTAGGCCATGATTTATGAAGTGAAGCGGCCTGTTCTCTTTCTGATCACATTTCCTTAGCAGACGATTTCTATTTTACAACAACTACAAGCTTAACTTGTCAGTGTTCATTCTTACCCTGGATGTTTTCCGGTAATAATCACCATTGCGAGCCAAACCAAAGTCTGCAATCTTCAAGATATTGTCTTCTGTAACCAGCACATTCCTTGCTGCCAGGTCTCGGTGAATTGTCTGCAAAAACAAAAGCCAGAAACACTGTTACAAAGAATACAAGAAGCTCAACTTTTTCCTGATCAATATACAATTCTAATATCCTAATCCTAATATAGTATTCTTGTTCATTCTATAAAGGGGGTTTACTAAAATTGTCTTCTTGTTCATTCTATAAAGGATGTTACGAAAATAGTCTTCTTTTTCATTCTATAAAGGAGGTTACTAAAATAGTCTTCTTGTTCATTCTATAAAGGTGGTTACTAAAATTGTCTTCCCTGTCCATTCTATAAAAGAGGTTACAAAAATTGTCTTCTTGTTCATTCTATAAAGGAGGTTACAAAAATTGTCTTCGTGATCATTCTATAAAGGAGATTACAAAAATTATCTCCTTGTTCATTCTATAAAGGACATGACTAAAATTGTCTCCTTTTTCATTTTATAAAGGAGGTTACTAAAATTGTCTTCTTGTTCATTCAATAAAGGAGGTTACAAAAATTGTTTCCTTGTTCACTGTATAAAGGACATGCTTACAATTGTCTTCTTGTTTATTCTATAAAGGAGGTTAATAAAATTGTCTTCCTGTTCATTCTATAAAGGGCATTCGTGGACAGAAAAGAAGCAATATTTGTGCCTACTGATTGACAGGCCTAACTTCCAAATAGCACTTTTTGAGCCTTTCCCCTCACTGATCCATACTGCAGTAAAGCTTTAAGGAGATTCCCTGTTCAAAATGTGCACATGAAAAATATAATTATAAACCTCAAAGATGGATGTAAGATGAAAACCTTGGCCAAATTTAGGTAAAACCCACTGTCTATGGGTTAGCTGAACGTCCTTTCAAGGAGATAACAAGCAACCTCAACATGTTTGATCTATTTGAGAATTTCTAGGTGATTTTAGGTTCAGTAGTTTGCCATAGCTTTCTGAACATCTGACATTCATATCATTGGGAACATTAATGCAAGGTGGCCTTTCGATGCCAGATGGGCAGTTGGAGCCTATTATTTTAGTTACAGTCAGTCGCATGTCCTTTACAGGATATCACAATCAACCCCAGCATTTTCTTTACTGTTTGTGATTTACAAGGCAAATTTATATTCCGTAGTTTGCCATTGCTTTCTGAACGACAGACGATCATACCATTGTTAAGAATCAACACAAGGCACTTTGCTTCTAAATGCCTGCAGCTGATTTCAAACGAGGTGTGCAGGATTGAGAACCGCGTTTGCTACTCCTTTATCAGAGACACTGACCTATTATCTTAGATTTTATCTATTTAAAAAAAGTAAACCTCACATGAAGTCAGACACACTGACCTCTGGGTTATATGCAGAACTAAGTGTGACACACTTCCATCAAAGAGGAGCAAATAAAATACCAGAAATGTCTACCTTGTTGGAAGACAAAAATTCCATCCCACGGGCAATCTGGTGACTGAAGGACAAGAGCACTTTCTGTGACAGCATGTTTTTGGCATGCACAGTCTCTTCATCTTCCATTCCTTGCATGTAGATCTCTGCATTCTCACTCCAACCCGACAGTCTGTTGGGCTGGGTTCGGAACAAGAGAAGGTAGTCACGCAGATTACCTTTCTTGCAGTATTCAACGATGACGTAGAGTGGGCCTGTAGAGGAAACAAATGAAAATTCAACTCATGTTGATACTCATTATTACCCACATCCCTCTCTCCCTCTGTTCTCAATTCAAAACAATGTATTCCCATAGAAAATTTAAATACAGCTATTAATTGCCAGATGTGTGAAAAAATTGGTTCTTTTGTGACACTTCTAGATCAGTCGCTTTGTTGGAATCATACACGAGGATCTCATGAAACACATGTACAGTCACAACAAGGATACGGAAAAAACTTTTATATTTATATATTAAAATAGAGTTTTTCGAGTAGTTATATCGATGTATTTTTTTTCTTTTTTCTGTGCCGATGAAGACTGGTCACAACGTTCATTTTGTTAATTGTGATAAAAAGCTTTCCATTTACTTTGTTTTTTTGGTGATTCATTCATTGTGGCTCTCTTTTATAAGAAACTATCTCAATGTAATTATAAAGTAGAGGTAATCCCATAGCAACTAGAGAGAGATCTAAAACATATGAAGAGAATTACAGGTATGATTAATACTGGGAGGACGTGCAGGGAGCTGCAGGATACGGGGAAAGGCAGGACAACTTTAAATAATATAAATAGACAAACACCTGTAAACGTGAGGTTGTTGTCACTTCCATAGAGTTTGTTCTCTCAAAATACAATAAACCGACTAATACAAATATGATGAACTATTCTTAAAGTGAATAACTTTGCTGGCACCTTGAAAGACGGTAGTTTGTTACATTGTGCTTCAAAAATAGCACAAAGCTTGGGCTGAATTGTAGAGACCATGTGTTGCCCATACCATGTGTTGCCCATGCAGCATGATCCCTCTCTTGGCCTGACTAGTTTACTCCAGAGGAAAAATAACACCAATACATCTGGAACAAGATCAGCTCCAGATGCTGCCGGATCAGCAAAGCAATGCTTTAACTGTCCTGTCGGAGCTTCAATCCTAGACCAGTTGCCAACCAAGGCTTTAGGTCTGGTCTGCCCTACCATGACATTGAGTTTTTAGGTTGTATTTCCACACACCAGGATAAGGCTTGTACCCTCCCAATTGCACTCCTCCTGTTGGCACAATGTGGGGTGTCAGGTTTGGTAAGCACCACCCAACATTCAGCGCTAACAGAAAGCAGGTAGTACCTTCTACTGTCACATGGTAGCTCAGTGAATAACTAATTGTAAAAGTGAATAATTGTTTATATAACAAATTGTCTCATTACAGACAAGCTTATTTACCATTTAAGGTACAGCAACCTAAGAAGTTGACAATATTGATGTGACTGCCCAGCTTCTTCACAGATTTCATCACTTCCACTTCTTTGATAAACTCACACTTTTCCTCATGGGTGGCACCATCTGTCAAATAAATTATTGTTTGCAAGAAAATCTGTCTTTTAATCACATTCCACAGATATAAACTGTAAGTTTAATACATTGTGTTTTGTAATGTTAACATTTTTTTTAATAAGGGCTCGCGGTTCCCCGATGGGCCAGATCTGCCACATCAGGTCCCCACATCCTTGTGTGTCATTCGGATAACCGCCTCTGCTGGTGGCCCTGGCAAGATCAAGTGCAGATACTAGACTCTAATCTTAGCCAAAAGGCTGAGAAGCGAGATTTATCCGCACTTGATCTGGCCAGAGTGCAGAGACAGTCATCAAAAAAGAAAAAACAAGGTTATCCAAACCGCAAACTCAAATAACCAAATCATTGCCCACTGATACTAGTAGGCGGATATTAGTGGCCCACAATGGGTCGAAAGGTACATAGTGAGACTTAAGAGGCCCTTTAAAACAAAAAACAATATCTTCCACTGTTGTGTTTCTCCAGGACAGAAAGGTTAGCCTAGATATGTTTGGGGCAGTCTTGTAGTATTTTATCTGCTGACTATTCACAATAACTATGAATTTAAAACAAAACAAGAAAATTGTTTCAGAATATGAACCAAAGTGGTACAAAGGTTAGTGCACTGCTTGCCAGCACATTGGTCCAGATTCAATAGCTAGTAGTGGTAGAATGTTCTCAGATGATTAATACGCCTTCAAAAAATGTTTTAAAAGTCGAGAGGATCAACTTCACTGCACCGGGTTTTATCTCATATGGCTCGATCTCTTTCTGCAGGGCAGCCTGCCAAAAGTGTTGCACAAAGCACAAACTCCGTAGCACCAGCGATGACCCCTAGGAGTCTCCGAAAAAAATGCACTCGTGAACCAACAGGCGTAGCCCAAAATCGAACCCACAACCATTGAAGCGTGAGGCAAATGGCTTGACTAAACAGCTGAATTAATATAATGGAATGGAATAGTAGTAGTTAATATTACTAGAAATAGAGTTGGTCAATTTAATATCTAACGGAAGAGTAAAAGTTTGCTAGGACAGAGTGGGTTAGTAAAAGTTTGCCAGGACAGAGTGGGTTAATGTAACAGGTAGATGGAACAGTAAAGGTTACAATTATTAGGACAGAGCGGTTAATATAATGGCTGAATGGAACAGCAGAAGATAAAATTACAAGAGCTAATATAACGGCCAGTGGGAACAGTAAAAGTTAACTGCTAGGATAGTGTGGCTTAATGTAACAGCTAGATGGAACAGTAGAAGAATCAAGTTAATATAACGAATGGATAAAATAAAGTTATAATAACCAGGACAGAGTGACTTAATATAACGAATGGATGAACAAGTTAAAATTACTAGTATAGAAGTAATTAATAAACGGCTAAATGGAACAAAGAAGGTGAAACAAAGCATATATTGTTTGGACTAATGGAAACACATATAATGAGATGCTTGCTACAGACTTAACTAATGGCGAGCATAGCAGATACCTTTCAATGACTTGACAGCAACTACACTAGCTTTAGTCTGCACTCTGCCCAAGCCATAAGCCACAGCTCGTCTGACAACTCCAAAGGCTCCCTCTCCTATCATTTCATGGATGGTCAGCCTGAAAGCAAATAGTCAGAAATGAAATTTTTCAGATCATACTTCATAATATGAGGGGGCTTTAAATGAAATGTTCAAAGTCTGATACAAATCATAATAACCATGCCATTGTTTTGTAACTTGTCAACATTGTTGTTAAGGATGTCAAAAGTTTTAAGCACGTGACATCATGGTGCAGATGAACATGATGGTGTCATAAGGACAGTTTAAAGATGGCCGTCCCACTTTTGACAGGCATCAAAGAGGAGCAGCGTTCTGTTATCAATTTTCTGATTAGCTAAGGGGTGAAACCTATAGAAATTAATCAGTGAATGAAGGTCCAGAATGGGGATGCATGCCTGTCAGTCCAGCAAGTATATGAGTGGAGTAGGAAGTTTCAAAACTTTTCGGTCCAATGAAGGACTTGCATTGAACGCAGTGGTGACTACATCGAAATATGATACATTTGTTCTTATCTTTTTACACATATATTCACCAAAAAATAAAAAAACCTTTAAGGTTTTCATATGAAGCCCCTTCATACTTCATTCTAATTAGCTTTTGCTGCAACATTTTTATGCACTAATGGTGTGACTTTCCAACAATCAGAGAGGTTGTTTAGCTGCTATTAACTAAATTATCAGTTTCAAGTTACATCATCATCATATGCTTTGCCAACTGGCATGGGTGATCATGCTTCTATGATGCAAATTTGTTTAGTCAACTGTTTGTCACCTTCCTATATTTTACCAGTTGGTACAATGTGTTCCTTTTATTTATCTTCTCAGAATGTTGAAAATAAAATGAATCAATCCTTAGACTGCACTGGTCAGTTGGTACAATGTGTTCCTTTATTTATCTTCTCATAATGTTGACAATAAAATGAATCAATCCTTAGACTACACTGGTCAGTTGCACTTCAATGTTGACCTCATTCAGAAAGCAATGGCAAACTACTGAATGTAAACTTGCCCAGAAAAACAACCTTATGTTAGCGTTGATCACATTGACCTGCAAAGGACATGCAACATTTCATTCATTCATTCATTCAGTAGCATGTCATTCACAGAACCTCGCTCGCATAACAATGGTAGCTTGTCCTTTACAGAACCTCACTCCCATAACAACCTTCCGGAAAACTTCTCAATCAAAAGCAAGATGTTCTGCATCCGATACACCCATCTGGAGATCATCCGCCACATCCTGCACTCATCTACTTTTTGGCCTTCCTCTTCTTCTCTTCCAAGGCATATACCCCTCCATTACTGTTCTCTCTAAACTTTCATGACGTTTCAAGTGATTAAATTATTTAAATTTTCTTTGCTTTATCATCTTTAGTAGCCAACCTTCTTCAATATTCAGATCTTGTCGTATGGATGCATTTGTTCTTTTCTCTATCCAAGAAATTCTTACAACCTGTCTATAACATTTATATTCAAAGGCATTTATGCACTGTTCAGCTTGTTTCTTAAAAATCTAATTTTAGTATCCTATCTGTCCCACTCCACAATTTTTTCAGTTTTTGTTTCTGAAGAACAATAGATATTCATCTTTTAATTTCCTACATTGTGTCACCATTGTTGGTAATTAATGACCCAAGTTATTCAAAATGCAACATTTCAGTGGAGTATAGGCCCATGACCATGCATGCCAAGCCCTTTGTTGGCTAGTTTATGGCTGATTGGATGTTGGCAGATTTTTTTTTGCATTATAAAGTATGTAATATCACTCAGTGCAATGTAACAGAGCATCATCTCTGTTGGGGATTTAGTGAGTTAATGGATGCTGTGCAAAATGGGGAAATAGGTTTGTGAACGCGTGAGCACGATTAGTTTTAGGTATCTAGGGTTGCTCACGCGTCGACGTAAACAGTCTTCCATATTAGCCGTCTATAAGAACAAGACGTATGATTTTCATCTGGATGGTATTTTTATAAACTGATGTCAAATAAACTTGAATACATCGTCAAGTTGGATTTTGTTATCTATCGACACGTGCCATCAATTGTATACAGCAGCCTTGTTCTCCTATAACACTGTTATAGAGTCATACATAATTTGTCCAAAAAAAAAACAACAAATTACTTTCTCAGAACTTGACCGCTCACCTGTTTCTTGGAAATTCAAAAACATCATCAGGAGGAACACTAAATCTTGATGACCCAGATCCTACAGACGGGTAACTGCTGGTTGATGACCTAGATGAATATCGCCTGGGTTTGACCAGAGGCTCAGCATAAGGGACCTCCTGAAAATGAAATCATGACAGTGCCAGATACAAGGCTAAAAGTGTTTGCCAGTTACACATTCATGCTTTAATTCTCACTGTCTATTAAATAGCAAATATGCATAAACAAACCAGGCCCAGGTGTAGTGTTGTTTAAATAAGTGTTGTTTACATTAAGTGCTGTTTAAATAAGTGTTGTCTAAATAAGTGTTGCCTATATAAGTGTTGCCTACATAAGTGTTGTTTAAATATGTGTTGTTGAAATAAGTGGTCTTTAAATAAGTGATGTTCAAGTATTGTCTAAATACTAAAAATAATTAGTGTTGTTTGAATAAGATGTTTAAATAAGTGTTGTTTAAATAAGATATTTAAATAAGTGTTGTTTAAATAGGTGTTGTTTAAATAAGATGTTTAAATAAGTGTTGTTTAAATAAGATATTTAAATAAGTGCTGTTTAATTAAATAAGTGTTGTTTGCATAAGATGTTTAAATACGATGTTTACATAAGTGTTGTTTACATAAGTGTCATTTAAATAAGTGTTCTTTACATAAGTGTTGTTTAAATAAGTGTTGTATAAATATGTGTTGTCTAAATAAATGTTTAAATAAGTGTTGTTTAAATAAGATGTTTAAATAAGCGTTGTTTAAAAAGGTGTCGTTTAAATAAGATGTTTAAATAAGTGTTATTTAAATAAGATATTTAAATAAGTGTTGTTTAAAGGTGTTGTTTACATCAGATGTTTAAAAAAGATGTTTAAATAAGTGTTGCTTAGATATGTTGTTTAGATATGTGTTTACATAAGTGTTGTTTATGTGTTTACGTAAGTGTTGTTTAGATAAGAGTTGTTTACATAAGTGTTGTTTAAATAATTCTTCAAATAAGTGTTGTTTAAATAATTGTTTAGATAATTGTTTAAATAAGTGTTGTTCAGATAAGTGTTGTTCAGAAAAGTGTTGTTTAGGTAAGTGTTGTTTAGATCAGTGTTGTTTAGATCAGTGTTGTTTAAACAAGTGTTGTTTAAACAAGTGTTGTTTAAACAAGTGTTGTTTAAATAAGTGTTGTTTAGATAATTGTTTAAATAAGTGTTGTTTAGATAAGTGTTGTTTAAATAAGTGTTGTTTATATAAGATGTTTAAATAAGCGTTGTTTAGATAATTGTTTAAAAAATTGTTGTTTAGATAAGTGTTGTTTAAGTAAGTGTTGTTTAAATAAGTGTTGTTTAGACATGTACTGTTTAAATAAGTGCTGTTCAAATAGGTGTTGTTTAGACAAGTGTTGTTTAGACAAGTGTTGTTTAGACAAGTGTTGTTTAAATAAGTGTTGTTTAGATAATTGTTTAAATAAGTGTTGTTTGGATAAGTGTTGTACTGATAAGTGATGTTCAAATAAGAATTGTTCAAGTAAGAGCTGTTCAAATAAGTGTTATATAGATAAATGTTGTATAGATAAGTGTTGTTCAAATAAGTGTTGTTTAAATAAGTGTTTTTACAATAAGTGTTGTTACAATAAGTGTTGTTTAAATTAGTGTTGTTTAAATAGGTGTTGTTTAGATAAGTGTTGCTTAAATAAGTGTTGTTTAAATAAGGTTTTTTTTATAAGCGTTGTTTAAGTAAGTGTTAATAATAAATAAAATGTTTTAATAAGTGTTGTTTAAATAAGATGTGTAAATAAGTGTCATTTAGATAAGTGTTGTTTAAATAAGTGTTGTTTACACAAGATGTTTAAATAAGTGTTGTTTACATAAGTGTGTTTACATAAGCACTACACTGAATTTTGCATGTGAATTAGCTTTACCTATTACCAGTGTCCCTTGCCATCAGGCAAACCTACTCTGACTTCAAAAGTACTTGTAATTTACGTCCAAGTCAAGGCTGAGAAGTCAACATTTTAGTCCAACTGGCCGGTGTAGGGGTTGAAACCTCTGCTCAGCACACCGCTTCTATAATAATAAGTGCTCTTATCCATTCGGCCATGCTGACCTGTTTTCTGGATATAAACTGATTAGTTACCCTACTACCATGTCTATGCCCTATACCAGAAGGGCCTTGTACCTTTCTTATTCTTCCATTCACTCGACACCAATTATCACTTTGAAATGCCCCATAATTATCACCGATGTTGTTTCTATGTTTAGAAGACTTGGAGATGTGATTTTATAGAAGAATTCTGAAAATTAATTGGACAGCCAAAAATAATCAATCTGGACATTTTGATAGAGGCTAAGTTGCAAAGACAACTTATCACAAACAGTAGAATGAAGCAGTGCTTTTTTGGCCACATTATGAGATGAAAACACAATTGGAACATGTGACAATCAGAAATATTTGTGGAAAGAGAGATGGAAAACAGCATGAGACTATTCTTGACAGTGTAGTGTCATGGCACGGAAGGGAGTCAACACATTAATTCTTCTTCTTCTTCTGCTGCGTTCATCCGGAGCTTTTTTTAGATGTAATTGTGGTGTGTCTCGTTATGCACCCTTGGGCCAAAACCCTTAGGCCAACACATCCGACTTTAGCCGGCGTTTTTTTTTAAATCAGGTTAGTCGTCCTGGGGGACTCTCACTGTCGTCCACATCCCAGATGGTCAAGTTAGAACGGTCGAAGACTTCACGGTTAGACCTCAAAGAAAGGCAGGGGCAGTCCATGGGCATTTACCGCCATCCAAGGAGGCTTCCATAATTGCAGATCCAATACATAGCGGCGCTCTGTTACTGGGCTCACCCAAGGAATTGCTACGTACTGCACATGGCTGCTTTAATTCCCCACTTCCATGTATTGGGCATTTCGTTCGCCACAGGCCGCTCCCCGCACAAACCATGAACGGTCGGTCTGCAGATGGTGTCCACTCAGCGAGCTTTCAGTTTGGACATGTGCTGGACGCTGTGCTTGGAAGACAAAATAGAGCTGTTCTGGCCATGAAGGACATTCCATTCTCACTCGGATGTTTTTGCGTTGTGCCAATTTTATTTGCACCCTTAGGACGGCACATCCGACTTCTGTGAGCGTTTTTGTTCAGGTTAGTCTTCCTGGGGGTTTTGAGAGACATTTAGCAGTTGTGTTGTCGTCTGCATCTCAGTTGGTCAAGTCAGAACAGCCAAAGACATCACGGTCAACCCTCAAGGGAAGGCACAGGCAGGCCATGGGCATTCCCACTATCCAAGATGGCTTCCATAATTGCAGAGCCGACACATAGTGCTCTGGGACTGGGCTCTTTTCTCTCGCCTTTGACTGACCCCAGTCAATCTGCAGGGCAGCAGGTGTGTGCCTCTCTTGGTCTGATTCCTATCCCTTGACCTGTCCGACATGGGAGACCCTACCAGTAGCTGTGCTACCGTCGGCATAGCTCTTGGGGTCATTGGAACATGCAAGCCCTTAGACGGGAACAAATGAATTGATCCATGCCATCGGAAATCTCAATTTGTGGAGAGGCATGATCGCCCACACCAGCCGTCAAAACACTGTATGATGATGAATGTCTCGTCAAATACTGCAAAATTCCAGAATGTCACTCTTCTTATGTAATTGCAGGTGTGTAAACTTATAATTGTGGTGTTCTTTTCCTTGTTCCTAAATTTGATCATGTGATCATTTTATTCATTTTTGGACAAGGGAGAGGTGGTTGGACACCTGTGGGACCAAGTGAAGAAAGAGGTGGAATAGACTGAGAACCCGTATGTGGAGAGAGTGATATGGTGGGGGATCAGCAAGGCTCTCTGGAAGAATCTCAAAGCAGAGGAAAAGACCTGGAGAACTTTCAATCAGATGACTCTTCAATAGCTATTGAACGAGGGGACGGAGCACATATGGGAATGTCTTGGGTGCAGTGATGTCATCTCTTAGCTCAACTCAACTCTTCTCTAGCCCGATAGCAGAACTTAACACAATTGTACAGTCAGGCATGTGGTGATCATCTCTACTACTCACACTTGCTCTAACATTGTTTCTGACCCAGGTCATGAGAACCATCTGCTTGGTCTGTGTGCCTCACCATCTGATCTTTGTGTTTCTTTTTCAGCAGCTATGGTGACTGTGGTGGGATGAATAATGTGGTAGTTTCCCCTAGTTTTCCACTCACATGGCTTAATAGTTTTGTGTGTCCCTCAAAGCAGTTTCCTGCTACGAATCTGTTATGTGATAGCACCATCACATTTTGTAGGCCTGAGAGCAGGGAGGAATATGTGGCAAATCTTTACCTCACTTTCACAAGTGAAGAGCCCAGGCATTGAATCCACATCCGACCATGCTTGTGACAATACCAACTCACAATCATATTTATCTAGGTTAACTCACAATTATATATTAAAAGGTCAACTTAAATCTTAGAAAACTTTCATAATCTTATACTACTTATAGTACTTATTATACTAGGAGTAGTGTTTCAGACCATGGCACTATAGAGCCATGTACACTTACATTCTTGTGCTAGAGTTTGTACTGAGAGCCATGTACACTTACATTCTTGTGATAGAGTTTGTACTGACAGGCATGTACACTTACATACTTGTGATAGAGTTTGTACTGAGAGCCATGTACACTTACATTCTTGTGATAGAGTTTGTACTGAGAGCCATGTACACTTACATTCTTGTGATAGAGTTTGTACTGAGAGCCATGTACACTTACATTCTTGTGATAGAGTTTGTACTGACAGCCATGTACACTTACATTCTTGTGATAGAGTTTGTACTGAGAGCCATGTACACTTACATTCTTGTGATAGAGTTTGTACTGAGAGCCATGTACACTTACATTCTTGTGATAGAGTTTGTACTGAGAGCCATGTACACTTACATTTTTGTGATAGAGTTTGTATTGCGTCATCCTCAGCTTCTTGTGCTTGTAGTATAAGACGGCGCCAACGATGGTAATGATAATCAGGAGGAAGACAATTAGGGCGACACTTGTGATGATGATATAGTTCACAGTTTCTGCTGATTGTGTATTCTCACTCACAGAACTGGCTACTGCAATTTGTGGAAACAATCATACAACTTATCGTCAATATGCATCTTCATAGTGTACATATACGGGAGTCTCCGTGGTGAAGTGGCCAACTCGTCTGACTCAGACTCCAAAGGTTGTGGCTTCGATTCAGGGCCGCCTCCTTCGGTTCGTGAGTGCATTTATTTTTTTTACTCCTGGGGTCATCGCTGGAGCTACGGAGTTTGTGCTTTGTGTGCTGCGTTTGGCAGTTTGCTGCAGAAAGACTGAGCCATATGGGATAAAAAAAACCAGTGCAATGAAGCTGACCCTGCCGACTTTTAAGCGACTTTTTGTATAATGTAAATATGATAAAGGAACAATCATACCACTTTTCTTCAATATACATCTTCATAGTGTAAATATGATAAATGAATAATTATAATGCACTAAAACTAATTCCCAGGGAAAGGCAAAGATCAAAATAAGCAAAGGATATCCAATTGTTTTATCTTCTTTTGGTGAAATCTCACTTTTAGAGATGGATTCATACACCTTTTCGGGTAGCAATAAAGACAATGATGGGAGAAAGAGAGAGATATTTTGTAAGCTTACAAAAGGCAAGAGCAGACTCAAAACACCTTTTTTGGGTAGCAATAAAGACAAGGATGGAAGAACACTTAGATATATTCTTCTTCTTCTGCGTTCATCCGGAGTTTTTTTCTTTCGGACGTGATTGCGTTGTGCCTGTTTACAGCAGAGCTGCGTTCTTGCGCCGTTTGGCCGATACATCCGACTTCTGCGGGTATTTGTTGACCGGGTTAACCTTCCCGGAGATAGATATATTAAAATAAGCACACAAAAGGCAAGAGACTCATACACCTTTTTGGGTAGCAATAAAGAGAAAGGTTGGAGAACAGATAGATGCATTAAAATAAGCATACAATGTCCCACCACTTTCAACTCATGAACACCTAGAAAGAAAAAAATACCTCCGACTGAATTAATCCATGAATCCTATCTAGCTACAGTAAACTCCTTCATAAGAATGGAACTTGCCAGCCATTCCTCATTTCACTCCAGGCTTTTGTCACACGGTAGTCTTGGCTATGATGCCTCTTTGTGCCCGTTTCTATGGTTCTAATTCTTCTTCCGTTGTTTGCTCCCCCCCCCCCCCCCCCCCCCCCCCCCCCGGTGCATTCCGGAGGTCTGATGTCTCCCATGTCCTCAGTTCTAATTCTGTTTGCACAAAACTAACTGGAACTACTTGATTGCTAACGCCTCATTATATTTGAGCAATAATTTATTGTCCGTCGAATACAGTAAATGAAACTGTTTCTTTGTTCCCTCTATTACCATATTTTATTAGGTGCTGAAAAATTGACGTTAGCAGCATTTTATAGCCTTTCGATCGCCCAGCGATTCCTGAAGACCCTTACACCATAATTGCAATGGAATGATCTGGAAGCATCATGACTAAATCAAAAGCTGTAATGCTTGATATTAATCAAATAATTGACAAGTTATAGTAGAGGACATTTTTTAACTGGCCTTGGTGCATATCGGTTACATGGTGTTAGCCCCATATTTTTTAATAGACCAATCGGCATTCAATGGGTGATGTGATCAATATCAAGCTGGCCGCCTTTACTTCTGAAGTCGGAGTGGGTTCGCCTGAAGGCAAGAGACACTGTTAATAGGGAAAGCCAATCCACATGTAAAATTCAGTCCAGCTCTACTGGAAGTAGTGTTATGGACTATGCTCGAGTGAGTGCAAAAATAAAAAAAAAGCTGACCACTTTTTCTTCCTGAGACATGTCCTGGTGCCCGTTTCAGGCCGGGTCAACAGGCAGCTCAGATCAATTGTAACAATTAACCCCATAAGAACTCAAACCCATGACCTCCGAGCCAGAGGGCATATGTGCTATCCACTGCGCTACCACGGCTTCCATGTGCTACCACGGCTCCCATGTGCTAGCCACTGTGCTACCATGGTTCCTATGTGCTAGCCACTGCGCTACCAGGGCTCCCATGTGCTACCACAGCTCCCATGTGCTACCACAGCTCCCATGTGCTAGCCACTGCGCTACCATGGTTCCCATGTGCTAGCCACTGCGCTACCATGGCTCCCATGGTCTACCACAGCTCCCAAGTGCTACCACGGCTCCCATGTGCTAGCCACTGCGCTACCATGTGCTACCATGGCTCCCATGTGTGTGCCATCACAGCTCCCATGTGCTAGCCACTGAGCTGCCATGGCTCCCACAGCTCCCATGTGCTGCCACAGCTCCCATGTGCTACCATGGCTCCCATTTGCTATCATGGTTCCCATTTGAACCACGGCTCCCATTTGTTATAATGGTTCCCATTTGACCCATGGCTCCCATTTGTTACCATGGTTCCTATTTGAACCACGGCTTCCGTTTGCTATCATGGTTCCCATCTGATATTATGGTTTCCATTTGAACCACAGCTCCCAATTGCTACCATGGTTCCCATTTGAACCACAGCTCCCAATTGCTACCATGGCTCCCATTTGCCACCACGGCTCCTATCTGCTACCACAGTTTCCATCTGCTACCATGGCTCCCATGGCTCATAAGCAATAATTACCTAAATATTGCTAGAAAAGAAACTATGGAAAGATATTAAAAGTGAGTTACCTCCAACGACGGTCAGAAATGCTGCTTCGTGAATTTTTCCAATGCTGTTTCTCAATCCACACACGTACCATCCTTCATCGGCTCGCTGCACTTTCTCAAGCACCAACGGTGAATGGGTAAAGCTCCAGTTCTAAACATATTTGAAAAAAAAACAGCAAATATAAACTTGAAATTGCCGAGAATAAAATTGACAAAATCCATTTAACAGATTCAGTGCCTAACAAATAGGTTTGGACCAAACAAAAATGGATGGTGGAAACTGTGTCAAGGTTACGACTTAAAAGTTGCTAATATGGTAGCAAATGTTGTATTATAATGTAATGACATTTCGGCAATATATAAGCCCATGGCAGATAAGGGAAGTCACTTAAGATGATTAATCATCCCATGGCACTTAACTAGTTAACATGCACACGTTTCCTCCTAGCTTTTCATCCTTATCTGAACAAAAAGGGTATCTGATGCACTACACTTGATCAGGAAAATTATAACATCATCCAGTTTCCTCTCTGTTGAATCTCCACCTTGTAGTTGGAGAGGGGCTTGTGTGTTCCAATGATCCCAAGAGCTGTGCTGACAGTAGTGTAACCTCTGGCAGGGTCTTCCACATGGGACAGTAGCGTAACCTCTGGTAGAGTCTTCCACATGGGACAGTAGTGTAACCTCTGGTAGGGTCTTCCACATGGGACAGTAGCTTAACCTCTGGTAGGGTCTTCCACATGGGACAGTAGCGTAACCTCTGGTAGGGTCTTCCACATGGGACAGTAGCTTAACCTCTGGTAGGGTCTTCCACATGGGACAGTAGCGTAACCTCTGGTAGGGTCTTCCACATGGGACAGTAGCGTAACCTCTGGTAGGTTCTTCCACATGGGAAAGTAGCATAACCTCTAGTATTGTCTTCCACATGGGACAGTAGTGTAACCTCTGGTAGGGTCTTCTACATGGGACAGTAGTGTAACCTCTGGTAACATCTTCCACATGGGACAGTAGTGTAACCTCTGGTAGGGTCTTCCACATGGGACAGTAGCGTAACCTCTGGTAGGGTCTTCCACATGGGAAAGTAGCATAACCTCTAGTATTGTCTTCCACATGGGACAGTAGCGTAACCTCTGGTAGGGTCTTCTACATGGGACAGTAGTGTAACCTCTGGTATCGTCTTCCACATGGGACAGTAGTGCAATCTCTGGTAAGGTCTTCCACATGGGACAGTAGCGTAACCTCTGGTATCGTCTTCCGCATGGGACAGTAGTGTAACCTCTGGTAAGGTCTTCCACATGGGACAGTAGCGTAACCTCTGATATCGTGTTCCACATGGGACAGTAGTGTAACCTCTGGTAGGGTCTTCCACATGGGAGAGCTCAAAGGGTAGATACTAGACACAGTGAGACACAAATGTGCTGCCTCGTAGGTGGACTGCAGAGCGACAAAGGCTAGGGAAATATGCTTATCGAGATCAAGAGTATGTAGCCACAAGTTTGGTGAAACAATGACATTTTCACGTTGTTTTATTGTGTAAAACCCAGGTTTGGTGAAACAATGACATTTTCGCGTTATTTTATTGTGTAAAACCCAGGTTTGGTGAAACAATGACATTCTCAAGTTATTTTATTGTGTAAAACCCAGGTTTGGTGAAACAATGACATTCTCAAGTTATTTTATTGTGTAAAACCCAGGTTTGGTGAAACAATGACATTCTCAAGTTATTTTATTGTGTAAAACCCAGGTTTGGTGAAACAATGACATTCTCAAGTTATTTTATTGTGTAAAACCCAGGTTTGGTGAAACAATGACATTCTCAAGTTATTTTATTGTGTAAAACCCAGGTTTGGTGAAACAATGACATTCTCAAGTTATTTTATTGTGTAAAACCCAGGTTTGGTGAAACAATGACATTCTCAAGTTATTTTATTGTGTAAAACCCAGGTTTGGTGAAACAATGACATTCTCAAGTTATTTTATTGTGTAAAACCCAGGTTTGGTGAAACAATGACATTCTCAAGTTATTTTATTGTGTAAAACCCAGGTTTGGTGAAACAATGACATTCTCACGTTATTTTATTGTGTAAAACCCAGGTTTGGTGAAACAATGACATTCTCAAGTTATTTTATTGTGTAAAACCCAGGTTTGGTGAAACAGTGCAATGTAACCCACTGTATAAAGATAACATTCTCAATTTCTTGTGTTGTTTTAAAGTCTACACTGTTAACTTATACTTGATCTTTTGAAGTTAACAGGCGCATGTCATATCTCTCTGGCATTCTATCCCTACTTCAAGCAGTCTGTATTGTACAAGCCTTTTGGAATTCATCACGACACTTCGGAGACTGCTGCCAAAGATCGAAATTTGTGGTGTACATCATTACGCAACGGTGTAGTCACTTGTGAAGTAAACAGGACTGCAAGAGCTGTAAAAAAAAGGCTGTACAAAAAATACCACTGCAGGAGATCCTCCTCCTGGAACATCAAGCATTCTTTGCCCACATTGTTAAAGAACATTTCAAGCCAAAATAGGCCTTACCAGCCATCTTTGAACTCACGGCTCGAAACTTTCAATCCCACTGGATGAAAATAATGGCCATCATCATTCTTGATGGACTAACACCATCGTACAAGTACATCATCATGTGCCATGATAATAAACTAGGGCAGTCTGGAGCATGTCACACGATCACCAGTTTTGGATCAGGTCTGCGTTCTTGTTCCAATTATACCATGTGGTCAAGTTAGCCACATATTTATCTCTTTGTCAAAACATCGCTGACTCTGGCTTAGTTGTTAGTGAATGCAGTTTCACAATTCCCTGACATACTGGGTTGAAGGTTCAAAATTAGCCGCAGACAATTTTTGGAGTAGGTCACTTTGCGTTGATTTCAATAGTATGATTTGGCCATTCAGAAAACAATAGCATCCTACTGAAACATAAAATTGCCTTATTACATCACACACAGCCAATAAATGCCAGGGTTGATTGCAACATCCGGTAAAAAATGCCATGCAACAAACTTGTCAAATCAAGAATTTCTAGATATCTATAAAAATAAAAATAGTCAGCCATTGCTTTTAGGAAGTACATGGGATAACAGATTCCTGGTCCTGCCAACATGCCTACCTTCAAAATTGAGACGTGGGGATCTTCCTGGACAAGAGCACCAGAGCCATATGTGCCATTGATCAAATGTAGCTTTGCCCAAATCATCTCTACCAAGCCACTGTTCAAACAAGAACACTCAAAGATGACCTTTGACCCAGCAGGCACCGTCTGATTGGTAGGTTTTTTTTCAATAATTGGCACGCTCCCTGGGGTATCTGGGACAAGAATAAAAGAGGTGAAATTCAGAAATGTCTTTTTCTTTGCTCCTCTTTTGAGGGCAGTGTGTCACACCAATAGTACATTCATAAATGTTTGCCCTCATTCACGTTCAATTTTGTTTTCAGTACATGTTGCATCTTTATGAAATTTTTCCTGCTGTCTTATAATTACTCCCACCCAAGGAATATGTCTGATAGGTCCAAATGCAACCAAAATCATGGAAAGTGGTGAAATTTCTTTGATATTTTGGTGAAAATGTATTAAATTCATGATAACCAAACTTGTTTTACAGTAATGAACTGAACACTTCCGTTCCACTATGTGAAGTGTTTCTTTTAAGGAAATTCCCATGTACGGAGAATATTCATTATTGAACACTGATGTTTCCATGTGAAGATGTAATACATTTCATAATATGCAGTTCATCTCTGACCTGTAAATTATATATGGCATATAAACAAACAGTGAGATCTGCTGTACAATCTCTGACCCATAAATTATATACCACATATAAACAAACACTGAGATCTGCTGTTCAATCTCCAGAACATAGATTATTTTTTGTTGGGTGTACATAATGGTAAGGTTATATGCTAAATCTCATCATTTTCTCTCAGTTGATTACTGAGTTATGGATTTTTATACGGGGGCAAACATTTAGGAACGCAATATAGTTATGTGCCTCAGCATGCATTTGTGTAAGGTTGACTTCCTCTAGACAGATTCCACTCAAGGTAATGGGTTTTATCAACCTGTGGGCAGGCTTCCTTTCCTAACAATTCTGCCAGGGCAGCAGCAATATGGCCTACTCTGTGCGATGTCTTGGGAATATTAACGTGCACACATGGCAGATGGGGACTCGTTTTTCGTCGTCATCTCAGAAGGTTAGATATCAAGTCCCACTACCCAAGAGATTAGAGGGGTGTGTAATATCATTAGATTCCAGTGGGTTCTGGAAAATTCCCCAACTCAAACTGAGATTGGAACTCTCTTCCTTCTGAACCTTCTGAGATTTAGCACAACCCACCACTGGCAACGCTGATTGTATTCCAGCACGGACCTAAGGCCTTGTCCACATCAGATTGGAACTCGAGTCTAGTGCTTCCAATCTGATGCTTAATGTAACAAATGACAATCAACGGTTACTTGGTACACTGTGGGTTTCATTTTAAACACTTACACAGAACATTCAAGACAAACGTCCTCTGCAGCTGATAGACATCAGACTTGACAATGCAGGTATAGTTTCCACTGTCAGTTGATCTCAGGCGAGTGATTTTCAGGGACCAGCCCTGAAACAAAAACATCTGGACTGAGGCAAGTGCACTTGTGCAGAAGGGAGGGGGAGGGAGAAAGGGAGGGGGAGGGAGAGAGGGAAGGGAGGAAGGGGAGGGAAGGAGGGAGGGAAGGAGGAAGGAAGGAAGGGATGGAGGGAGGGGAGGAAGGAAGGAAGGAAGGAAGGAAGGAAGGAAGGAAGGAAGGAAGGAAGGAAGGAAGGAAGGAAGGAAGGAAATAAAGTCACATCCCTGTATTATGCCCTGATCCACAGCTGTGCTGGGTGGCTAGACTCATATAAACATAGCTGTATTGGGTGGCCCGACTCACATATAAACACAGCTGTGCTAGACATATATATTTACATGCAGTCACAACTCGACGTATATACAGTCACAGCTATACGGGGTGACTTGACATATACATAGTCACCGCTGTATGGGGGTGACTTGACATATACATAGTCACCGCTGTATGGGGGTGACTTGACATATACATAGTCACAGCTGTATGGAGGTGGTCTGACTCATATAAACAGTCACAGCTGTATGGAGGTGGTCTGACTCATATAAACAGTCACAGCTGTATTAAGGTGGTCTGACTCATATAAACAGTCACAGCTGTATGGAGGTGGTCTGACTCATATAAACAGTCACAGCTGTATGGAGGTGGTCTGACTCATATAAACAGTCACAGCTGTATGGAGGTGGTCTGACTCATATAAACAGTCACAGCTGTATGGAGGTGGTTTGCTTCATATACACATAGTTACAGCTGTATGGAGGTGGTTTGACTCATATAAACAGTCACAGCTGTATGGAGGTGGTTTGACTCATATAAACAGTCACAGCTGTATGGAGGTGGTTTGACTCATATAAACAGTCACAGCTGTATGGAGGTGGTCTGACTCATATAAACAGTCACAGCTGTATGGAGGTGACTTGACATATACATAGTCACAGCTGTATGGAGGTGGTTTGACTCATATAAACAGTCACAGCTGTATGGAGGTGGTCTGACTCATATAAACAGTCACAGCTGTATGGAGGTGGTTTGACTCATATAAACAGTCACAACTGTATGGAGGTGGTTCGCTTCATATACACATAGTTACAGCTGTATGGAGGTGGTATGACTCATACAAACAGTCACAGCTGTATGGAGGTGGTCTGACTCATATAAACAGTCACAGCTGTATGGAGGTGGTTTGACTCATATAAACAGTCACAGCTGTATGGAGGTGGTCTGACTCATATAAACAGTCACAGCTGTATGGAGGTGGTTCGCTTCATATACACATAGTTACAGCTGTATGGAGGTGGTCTGACTCATATAAACAGTCACAGCTGTATGGAGGTGGTTTGACTCATATAAACAGTCACAGCTGTATGGAGGTGGTCTGACTCATATAAACAGTCACAGCTGTATGGAGGTGGTTTGACTCATATAAACAGTCACAGCTGTATGGAGATGGTTCGCTTCATATACACATAGTTACAGCTGTATGGAGGTGGTCTGACTCTTATATTATAAACAGTCAGCAGCTGAATGGAGGGTGACTTGACTCACATACACAGTCACAGCTGTTTGAATTCAAATTTTTGTCTGCTAGTTTCTTTAAACATTTTAAATATTTAATGACAATAGAACAGAACGCTTATAACATCATCACCATTATGTGCCATGTCGATAAGCGTGGGCGATCATGTTTCGCCAACTCATGCAATCACCAGAGTCGTGGATCAGCTGTGTGTTCTTGTCTCGACCATACCACGTGGTCAAGGCATCCAGGTATTTACTTCTCTGCCTTCCCCTTGTTCTCTTCCCCTCGATTTTGCCAGCTGTCACCAAGTTCTCCAATTTATTTCTTCTCATAACGTAGCCAAAAAAGTCTACCTCTAATTTCTCTAATTACGGTTTTCATTATAACAACAACAAAATAACTCAGAGGAAAAGCCAAGACAGACTGCTACTGGTACCATTAATATTGGGACCCTTCGCTGGCTGTTGCAGATGAGGATGGAGCACATATGGGGATGCCCTGAGTGCTGTGATGTTAGTTCTTGACTTAACTCAGAAAATAAAGAAGTAACGAGAACAGAAAATGTGTAATAAGTAACAAATCTTCTTCTTCTTCTGCGTTCATCCGGAGTTTCTTTTTTCGGACGTGATTGCGTTTTGTCTGTTTACAGCAGAGCTGCGTTCTTGCGCCGTTAGGCCGTCACATCCGACTTCTGCCGGCAATTGTTGACCGGGTTAACCTTCCCAGAGTAACAGATCAAGGTGTGGTAGCTTTTCTTCAGTTTCACTACAACTAGTACAATAGTTTCAGTACATCTGTGGCGAAGTGGTCAAGCCGTCTGACTCAGGCTCCGAAGGTTGCGGGTTCAATTCCGGACTGTGTCCTTTGGTTCTTTGAGCGAATTTTTTTTTTCGGAGACTCGCTGGAGCTACGGAGTTCGTGCTTTGTGCGACGCTTTTGGCAGTTCACTACGGAAAGAGACTGAGCCATATGGGATAAAAACCTGGTGCAATGAAGTCGACCCTGTCAACTTTTAAGAGACTTTATTTTATATATATATATATATATATATATATATATATATATATATATATATATATATATATATATATATATATATATATATATATATATGACAGCTGTGTGGCGACTTGGCAGCAGACCACCTTGCGTTGGGTGTCTTTTTATAAAATGGTGTGGGTGCCGGTCGTTCAGAAAGCAATGGCAAATACTGAACGTAAACTTGCCAAGAGATCACAAATAGCCAAAAACATGCTGGGGTTGACCGTGACGTCCTGTGAAAGATATGCAACAAACTTTTAACTAACATGATATAGGGTGTATTTTTAATGACTGCAGTGTTTGAAAATATTGCTGGTCCAAGTTTTGAATTCACCCTCTGTAAAGTTCATGCAACACAACAAGCAAATACAAAACTTGGAACACATCCTTTATATAACTGACTGACTTACAGGTTGTGAGATCCTCTGTTTGTCCAATTTGTCATCCAAAAGCACTCCATCTTTTAACCAAATGAGCTTTCGGGTATGTCTGTGGTGTTCATGGTTGCCAGGTTGTGCAGTGATACCACAGTAGAACTCCACCATTGAGTTGACGGATCTGTTGATGTGAAGGCCGGGGGAATTTGCCCACATGATGCCCTCCTCAGGGGCTGTAGGAAGAAAGAGATCATTGGGTTTAGGCGAGTCTGGTCAACCAGTTGAAGAACATAAGAGAATTTTAACAAGTCTTCTTCTTTGATGTTCTTTCAAAGGGAGTGCGTCAGACCGGGTTAGAGGTCAGTGGAGGGAATCTGGGTTTATTTATTTCCGCTAGACCAGTGGTTCTCAACCAGTGGGGAATTTCCCCCAAAGGGGGAATTTTAAAGTTTCCGGGGTGGGGTGGGGGAGGATTAAGACCACAGATTGGCAGACTCAAAATGGCTTCAGGTACATTATCCTGGTTTTCTATTGAGCGTTTTGTTTGATGAAGCACAATTATCTGACATTCTGGTGACGTAGATTAAGTGACATCTTTTTGACATTTTACTACACTATAAAATTAATCTATGCATGTAAATATTATGTACAAATATGGAAGAAAATAAGGATGCTCAGTATTCTAGGCTTGTGAATGCACCTTCCTTTTGAGGCTGACAATTTTAGAAAAGCGGGGATTCTTCTTCTTTCGTTCGCTGGAAAGGGAGAAACGACCTTCTAACATATGGCGAAAGGGGGCATGGCCAAAAAAATTGAGAACCACTGCGCTAGACCCAATCCATCCAAGGTCACGGGTTCTACTTGTGGGTAGCTTTACCTTTCCTAACAATTGTGCCAGGGCTTGTCATTATGGCCTACTTTTAGTGATTTCCAACTGCCGTGGTTTTTGAACGCACACGACTTGTACACAGGACCTCCAGATGTCCTACCTATCCCAGAAGGCTAGGGATCCTCTTCTTCTGCGTTCTACCGGAGTGTTTTTTCCCAGACGTAACTGCATTGAGCCTGTTTATTTGCGCCTTTAGGCCAACACAACCGACTTCTGCGGGCATTTGTTGACCAGGTTAACCTTCCCGGGTACTAGGGATCTATCTAATCACTAGTTTAGTTTAGTCGATGGATCAACATCACGGCACACGGGTGTAACTCATAAGTGCTCCGTTCTACTCCTAACTCAAGTCTGAGTCCGGAGAATCTCAGCCCAGTGCACGAACTCCGTAGCACCGGCGACGATCCTGAAATACATTGGGTAGATTTATAATTCGAAATTTTGCCCGAACAGCGCCGTTAGGCTACTCTTTTTCGATTTCCAACTGCCAAGGGATGATTTACGTGCGCAACAATGCATACGGGCATCAGATCTCACTACGAGACCAGGGGAAATTTTGTTACTAGAAGTCCACGTGAAAAAATCCCGGCCCTCACCGGGGCTTGAACCCGGGACCTCCAGCACTCGAGGCGGATACCATACCTTGAGACCACTCAGCCCCCCCCCCCCCCCAAATCTAATCACTACCCAAAAGATCGGGGGGGGGGGGGTGATATCATTAGATACCAATGGTTCTTGGACCCCAGAACCATTGCAGGAGTTGAACCCGCAGAGCCTGCGATCATCACATGAGGATGTGAGCTGCCCAGTTGTCTTCCCTGCCGCTTCCTCCCCAGACAATTTACTAGAACATTCTGAATATGACCAGGCGCACATTTCTAGGATGTGGGGCTGATCCCATAATAATAATAATACTCGTCACACAACTGTTGCCACTCACTCTGAATAAACATAGTATGAGTAACAAAATTAAAAAAAAAACTCGGCGGGTGAAATAACATACACACATACATACACGCACGCCCGCGCAAATGATTCCACCGAAGTCTTCATCAACGGAATCACAAACACACAACATAAAAAGACAACACAAAGAAATACGTATCTAAGCATATGAACTACATGTCGAGATCTCTCTCTCTCTCTCTCTCTCTCTCTCTCTCTCTCTCTCTCTCTCCTCTCTCTCTCTCTCTCTCTCTCTCTCTCTCTCTCTCTTCCCCCCCCCCCTCTCTCTCTCTCTCTCTCTCTCTCTCTCTCCACTTTTCTTGTTCCTAAATTTGACCAAATGAAGTCGACAATTAACTGGATTATTCCCAAGAAGTGCTGAAGAAATTTGTTCAAGAGGAACCAACCTCCTCTTGTCCCCCCCCCCTCTCTCTCTCTCTCTCTCTCTCTCTCTCTCTCTCTCTCTTCCCCCCCCCTCTCTCTCTCTCTCTCTCTCTCTCTCTCTCTCCTCTTTTCTTGTTCCTAAATTTGACCAAATGAAGTTGACAATTAACTGGATTATTCCCAAGAAGTGCTGAAGAAATTTGTTCAAGAGGAACCAACCTCCTCTTGTCCCCTCCCCCCCCCCTCTCTCTCTCTCTCTCTCTCTCTCTCTCTCTCTCTCTCTCTCTCTCTCTCTCTCTCTCTCTGTTCGTGTGTGTGCGTGTGCGTGTGGTTTTTTTTTTCTGTTAAAGGTTTTAGTCGAAACATTTGTTCAGCCGTGTGTTTTTCCATTTTGTTTTTCCGTTGATAAATACTTCGGCCTGAACATTTGTCTGTATCTATCACATGCGTGGTTTTTTTCATGGTTCTTGCTTAGTCGTATTTCGTGTTTGTATTTTGTCTTCACTAACAGTTCGGCTTAAGTTAAGGTTAGCCGTGGCTTGCGGGCGGTGAACGCGTTTCACAATTCGCCCACATACCGAGTCCCGGGTTTAAAACCAGCTGCAGACAATTTTGAAACAAACCGCCTTGCGTTGATTTCAATAGTATGGGCGTCAGTTGTTCAGAAAAGAAGCAACGGCTGCAGCAGGATATAAAAATATGAAATACAAACAATTAGGTATATTTAGCTCCTGTGAAAAGAAGAGATACTAATACTAAACACAGACACAATGTACATACCTTACAGAAGACCCCATACGCAGGTGAAAACATTCAAAATCAGAAACAATAAATAATTATATAATAATGGAGTAATAGAATCAAAATAAGTGATCACTGATATAGAACACAAAGGACTACCCGACGTTTCGGCTGTAAGAACTTTTGTCAAGGACAGGACAAAACAAACAGATAAACGACGAAATAAAACATGCAAAGTAAAATTAATACAACACAGCTCCTTGTTGACAGGCTCCTGTGTTCTGTGAAAGACATACAACTAACTATTTAAACAGCTCGGTGGAAGAACCCCGCCATTTTCAATACCATTACGGTTGCAAGAAAACTCAATCACCAACTTGCCATCACGTAGGGTTGCCAGACGTCCGGCAAAGAGAGGACATATCCTCCTGTTTAGCCTAATTTCCTCCGTCCGGTAGGCAAAGTTAAAATCCTTTAAAATGTCCGGCTTTTTAAATATTTTATGTTATCATTTTTTATGTATTGTTGTTACAACTTACAAGGTATCTACACTCTACCGTGTGTTTACATTCTTTATTAAAACCCATTGCTTAATAATATTTATTTAATTTTCCCGTTATACCAAATGTGAAACACCAATTGTTTGTATAATTTGAATCTAACTGTTGCTCTATTCGGTAACATTAACAATGCTGTAGTTTATATGGTCAAAATGTTAATGTTATTTCCGGTTCCAGAGACGCCACTTAAAATCGTTTTTTAAATTTGTAATTTTTGCCGTCTATGTTTATGAAAACGGCTTCTACTAAGAGAAAATGCAAATTCTCGAACACTATGAAAAATAAGTTTCCATGCTTCGCTGAAGGACGCAACAAGAATGAGGCAAAGTGTACGATTTGCGATAGCTACTTGTCCGTTGCCAACAAAGGAACTACTGACTTGGAGCGCCATGTTGACAGTGACAGTGAGAGACATAGAAACCTAATCAAAGTGTCCGCGGCCTCTAGCACATTGACGCCTTTTTTTTTCTTCAGCCCAAGCACTCACATATGTTGCTGAAAGCGCATGCGGCTGAAGCAACTTTGTGCATTTTATACAGTTTGTCATCACCAGTCTTACAACTCTATGACCAGCACAGCTGGTTTGATGCACACATTATTTGAAGGTTCAGAAATTGCTAAAAATATTGCTTGTGCAAAAACAAAGACTGAAGCAATAATAAACCAGGTGATTGCCCCACCCGCCCCACCCACCCACCCACGCACTCTCTTTCTCTCTCTCTCTCTCTCTCTCTCTCTCTCTCTCTCTCTCTCTCTGTTGATGAGTTGGATAAATCTGTAAGTGGTATTTCATGTTTCGGTCTTTCGACAGATGCTAGCAATCACGGTTCGCAAAAAATATTTCTGATCGTTGTTCAGTACTTTGACTGGAAAGCAGGTGGAATCCAAACTAAACTAAAATTATCGAGTTAGGCAACACACCAAATGAAACCTCAGAAACTATATCACAGAATATTTTGAGAACACTCCAAAAACATTATTTGTATTCCAAATGGGTTGCTTTTGCTAGTGACAATACCAATGTGGATTTTGGAGGCATTAACAGAAGAGAAGGTAGAAATGTGTTCTCGCATTTGAAGGAAGCCTTGAGCAAGCCATTAGTAAGCGGTGGATGTTCTGCTCATGTTCTGCAAAACTGTATCCAACAAGGCGCAGATTTAATGCAGATTGACGTTGAATCTATTGTCTTGAAGATATTCAATTACTTTTCTATATACATTGTCAGAACGGAAACTTTAAAGGATTTTTGTGACTATGTCAACATTAACTATCAGCAACTAATCTATCACTCTAAAACTAGATGGCTCAGTTTATTTCCAGCTGTTGAGAGACTGCTGAGGCTGTTTACTGCTTTGAAATAATATTTTCTTTCTGTAAACCAACCACCTTCTATGATTAAAAAAAAAATTATTGGCAGCTATTGTAATAGAATTGTATTGATTGTGGATTTAATCTGGAACGATTTAAATGAAACATCCAATACGTCCTCCTTTGTCCTCCTTTTTGTCTTAGTATGTCCTCCTTTTTGTCTTATTATGTCCTCCTTTTGGTGCCCAAGTATTTGGCAACCCTACCATCACGTTTCCCACATTGCTATAACTAGCCAGCCTTTTTTCCATCCACATTTGATGGAGAGGGAGGGGGGGGGGGTGTCAATGTTCACCCAAGCTAAACAAAACGGCAGCTTCTCGTTATCAGGAACTGCTACACTTCAGGTGGCAAACATTCCAGGACCAAGTAACCTTTCAAGGCCCTACTTAAGATAATAATGGCACGGTACTGATAACTGAAAATTCAGAAGATCTGCAATAACTGTTTGGAGAGAGATCCACGCTCATGCCATTTGACCTGATAATTAAAGGTAGGGGAAGGTTATCTGTAAATCCAGGGAATGTTGCTTCGTCTGGCTTGTGAAAGCTCAGCTTTACTGTTTAGGAAGTCTTCACGTGTGTTCCAGTATTCTCTCATCAAATAAAAAACGTTGCCCATATTAAACGTCACAGTAAGAAAGAGACAAACATCTTCTTAGATTCACTATTGATAACTGAAAACGCAAAAGATCTGCAACAACTGTTGGGGACTAGTAATACTATTGGCACCTTGCCGTCTTGTCAGGTTGATTATTATATTGTGCTTTAAAAATGGCGTAACTACAACCCATGGCCGTAGCGGTCAGTCACCTATTGATGTCTCATACCATCAGAGGCAACCCGTAGCGCCCCTGTCTACGCCAACTGACAAGGACTTATAACCTGTAACTGCCACCTCTCGCTTTGATTCCGAGACCGGTTAAGACCAGGGATGGAGTTATACCTCTCCATAGCGACAAAGCCTGGGCTGAATTGTAGAGACCATGTGTTGTTGCCCGTGCAGCATGATCCCTCTCGGCATGCCTAGTTTATTCCTGAGAAAGGGTAACAACAATATGTCTGGAACAAGGCAAGCTGCAGAAACTGTCGAAGCAGCAAGGCAATATTCTTAGCTGTCCGCCTGTCGGAGCTCTCATCCTAGACCAGTTGCCGACCAAGGCTTAGTGCCCGGTCTGCCCTGCGTTGACATTACAGGTTGCATTCCTCGCAGTAGGGTAAGGCTTGCACCCTCCCGATTGCACTCCTCCGCCCGAAGCCGCTAGCACAATGTGGGGTGTTGGCGCCAACAAAATGCAGGTAGAACTGTCTACTGTCATAAGGTCCATCCATCATGTGCTATGCCGGTAAGCGTGGGCGGTCATGTTTCGCCATCTCACTCGATCACCATAGTCGTGGATCAGCTCAGTGTTCTTGTATCGACCACGCCACGTGGTCAAGCTACCCAGGTATTTATATCTCTGTATTCCTGCTCTTTATAAACACTTCACATCCAAACAAAATTACAGGCTCTATGTAGTACCTCAACACTTCTTCTTCCCGTAGCAATTGCATCTTTTTAATGGTCAGTATGTTTTTCTTCTTGCAAAAGGCTACCTTCGCCATCGCGATTATTGTTCTAATCTCTTCAAGGCATATCCCATCATAAGGTCCATCCATCCATCACGTGCCATGTCGATAAGCGTGGGCGGTCATGGTCTGCCATCTCACTCGATCACCAGAGTCGTGAATCAGCTCCGTGTTCCTGTCTCGACCACGCCACGTGGCCAAGCCATCCAGGTATTTACTTCTTGGTCTTCCCCTTGGTCTCCTCCCTTCGATCTTGCCAGGTGTCACCAAATTCTCCAAGTCATTTCTTCTCATAACACGCCCAAAACATTTTATTGTCTACGTCTAATGTCTCTAATCGGTTTACGATCTTCATAAGATAGTTCAGTCATATCTAAGACCTGACTGTAAACACAATAAATACAAGTGTAAGAAAGAGGCAATGCTCGTTTGCTTTATAATGAAAAGAGAAGAACATCGTGGCAATTGGATAGATCATAGATAGAAGCAGAAACAAACAGAACAATTGTGATAGGTGCTCTAAAAAGAGTCACTGGGCAGAAACAAACAGAACAATTATGATTGGCGATCTAAAACGAGGCATTGGACATGTCAGTAGCAGAACTGATTCAGAACACCAAGGACCGAGATCTGTGGAGAAATATTAGTGCTTATGCCATTTGCCAGGGCACATGATGATGATGTCTTAAGATGCTAGAAAGTTATGGAGGGTTACACTTACATATCTATAGGGAAACACTTTAAGGCCACTAAAAGAGTTCATAAGTAAACAAACGGGTATTGTTTGACGCTCACAGACGTAGAAGAAGGGATTAGAGACTAGAGGATGAACTAGATAACATAAAAATTGAAAGCTATATTTACCAACAGGTAACTCTTCTCTCTCTCTCTCTCTCTCTCTCTCTCTCTCTCTCTCTCTCTCTCTCTCTCTCTCTCTCACACACACACACACACACACACACACACACTCTCTCTCTCTCTCACACTCTCTCTCCTCTCTCTCTCTCGTCCTCTTTCTATACATCTCTCTTCCTCTTTCCTCTTCTCTCTCCCTCTTTCTCCCTCCCTGACTCTATCCCTTCCCCTTCCCTACCTCCCTCTCCCCCATTTCTGCCTCATTCAGACACACACACACATAGGTGAAAATGCCGTTCCTCCACACTGCCAGACACAATCTCTGCGTACTAAGGTAAACAACACGACTGCAACAGCTTTCTGAACACCCATTCTAACAGGTATTTATTACACCTTTAAAACAAAAACAAAAAAACAAGGACTGATGCCCTATCCAACGACATCCCCCCCCCCCCCTGTTCACGCATAAGAGTGGAACTAACACCGCACGCACTGGAACACACGCAAGTTATCATGCACGGAAATGCTTGGGTGGACTTGCCCCAATCGGATTTAAAATGCTGTTTTAAATACCAGTTAGCGTGTTCACATGACTTTACTTTTCAAGCTTTGGGGTGACATAGTATAGCTTTCGCGTGACTGTGTGTTTGGGGATTTCAGGGGACAAAAATAGGTGAATACATGTAGTTAGTTTACTTGTGTCAAAAGACAGGAAACTCATTCTACGGGGTGTTTGTAAAGTCTCACTACACTTTGTATGTAGAACAAATATGAAAAATGAAGTACATTATGTCATCAAAAAATGTGCTCCACAGTCCAAAGTGAAGCAATATGCAGGGAATGGCTGTCGTCTGCTGGAGTAATATTTGCACCCCAAACAGAATGGTGTTATCAACAGAAGAAAGCATTTTTTTAAAATGTGTTCTACATACACAATGTAGTGAAACTTTACAAACATCCTGCATATGAAGAATTTCAGTATGTCTTAACAAAGGCGTGGTTAACATTATAATCAATTATTGTAACAGGAAAGAGGTATGCGAAGCCAAGAGGTCTAACGAGCTTAAGCTTCTTCTCACGGCAGGTTTTTCTTTTGTTCGCTCGCTTTGAACTCAAGCGTAGTCCATACAACTTCTAGTGCACTGAACTGATTTTTGCGTGTGGATTAGCTTTCCCTATTACCAGTGACAACGAGAGAAGAATCTTGACAGTTTTGTGTCATGACAAGGAAGGGAGTCAACACATGAACTGATCTATGCCGTCGGAGATCGCAATTTGTGGCGATGTATTAGAAAGCAGCAGGTCAAATGGTTTGGCCATGCAAGCAGATTACCAACTAACAGTATACCACAACAAGCAATAATGTAGACCAGATGGAAGCAGAGAAAGAGGCCGACCACGTAAACGATGGACGGAGGGAATAACAAGATTCCACGGGGATATCGATACATGAAGCCAGCGGGCACTCTCCCGCTGTTTATACTTCACCTCGACACCGCAAGGTACAAGAGGAACATGATGAGATGAGTATGATCGCCCACGCCAGCCGGCAAGGCACTGGATGGTGATGATTACCAGTGTCTCTCGCCATCAGGCGAACCCATTCCGACTTCAAAGGTACCGGTCTGCTGAACATAAATGTTGACTTCTCGTTCAGAAGCAATGGCGAGCTTTTAAAAAAAGGTAATTTACCTGTCCTTTACATGACGTTACAATCAGCCCCAGCATGTGTTGATTTTGTGATTTACTAGGCGTTTGTAGTTCAGTAGTCTGTCATTGGTTTGAGAATGACCGACGCCTCATACCATTAAAATCAACGCAAAGCGACTGATTTCAAGCCCTCGACTCGGAATATCGGGGAATTGTGAAACTACGCGCCTCGCTATCCCATAAGCCACTGCACCGGTTAATGGCAAACTGTATTCATCATGTGACATGCCGATAAGCGTGGGCGGTCATGTTTCGCCATCTTACACGATCGTGGGTCAGCTCAGTGTCCTTGACTCGACCATACTATGTGGCCAAGCCATCCAGATATTTACTTCTCTGCCTTCCTCTTGTTCTCTTCCCCTCGACCTTGCCATACGTCACCAAGATCTCCAATTTATTTCTTCTCATAACGTGACCAATTTTGACTGTCTACGTCTAATTCCTCTAACCCAATGGTTCTTAACCGGTGGGGAATCCTCCCCCCACCCCTCCAGGGGGGGGGGAGATTTTAGGGTTTCCAGGGGAATGGGGAAATTAAGATTATTTTAAGATCGCGTTAATACAAGGACCGATTACTTGATATTGTTTTTGCCACCATATTTTACGGTTCTGTACTTCTCGCCCTTCTGAAATTCGTTTTATAACGTAAGCAGACCCACAAATCACACTATGTAGACGTCTAGACTTGTTCTAGCATGTGTTATTAAATTTAGCTTCTATTTTTACGTATACTGTATAGGGGCTGGGGTGACACGCTGAACATATAGTGAAGGGGTGCATCCGCCAAAAGAGGTTGAGAACCACTACTCTAATCAGTTTACGATATTCTTTTGTTTCTTGTAGGACTTGGTCATTGGCATTTCTGTCTGTCCATAGTATTCTTTGCATTTCCTCAGAAACCACATTTCCACAGCCATCAAATTTTTTCAGCTTGTCTGTTCATTGTCCACCCTTCACATCCATTCAAAAGTACAGGTTCTGTGTAGCAAATTTTCTCGTTACAAATGACATTTTTTTTTTATTGGTCAGTATGTTTTTCATCTTGCAAGAGGCTACCTTCGCTTTGGCGATTCTTGTTCTAATCGCTTCAGTGCATCTCCCATCAGATGTTATGACTGTTCCAAGATAATTGTACCGATTCACTTGTTTAAGAATATTCCCATTTACTTGTATATTACAATGTGGTATTTCCTTCTTCTTAATGATGACCATAATCTGTGTCTTCTTACAATTTAATTCAAATCCAGTTGTTCACTGTGTGCAACAAAAGCATCTACTAAATGTTGCAGATCCCCGGCTCATTGTCTGCAATCAATGGTAAACTACTTAAAGTAAAACTGCCTAGTAGATCAATCAATCAATCAATCAATCAGTCTCCACAATGAAGGTTGGCTGCAATGGATCTCTAACACTGTCTGTCTCTCGCCTTGACTGTACATTCTGTCAGGCTGATGTTCGTCCATCTCTTGATGTTATCTTCCCACTTGTATCGTTGTCTACCTCATGCTCGCTTGCCCTTAACCTTGCCCTCCAGTATTTTTTTTAATGAGAGTTATAAGAGTATCATGTCTTTTAACGTGGCCGAAATATTTCACTTTTTTTTCCGCGTTTCCATCCTGTTTCAGGATATTGCGGTCAGCATCAGCATCTTTCAGCTGTATGTTGATTCCTAGGCTAGATTACGCTCATCAGCACGCCACGACTTTCTGAGCGACCGGCTCCATACTCTCATAAGTCACTGGCGTGACTCGAACCGCTTCCAATTCTCGTGCGCTCACGTCAACCACGAGAGTATTCGGGGTTACGGAGAAAGCTGCTAATCCCTCGACCAGGGAGACAGGCAAATATTTCACTTGCCTCCTCTTTATTTCTTTCATCAACTATCTTTTCATTCCCAGTTTTTCTAGAACCTCTGCATTTGATTGTTTTTGTTTCCATGAAATATGGTATATTCTTCTCTATATCCACATCTCCAAGGCCTCTATTCGACTTTCTAGTTGCTTGTTCAGTGTCCAGGCTTCTGCGCCATACAGTAGCGTTGAATATACATAGCATTTGACAATTCTCATTTTTAATGCGTTGTTAATCTCTCTAGATGTTAATACTGATTTAATGCCGTTGAAAGCATTTTTGGTCATTCCTATTCTCTTTTTTATTTCTATTTGACTTCTGCCATCATCTGTTATTATATGTCCATGATAGGAGAAACTAGTACATCACAAACAGGCAATTGGGGCTGGGGGAGATTGTAGAGCCCTGCAAATAAACTCCGGAAAAGTCGCAGTGGTGGGTGTGGACTGAACAGTAATGATTTATTTGGTTGTTTCCGGATTTGAGGTTTGAAGATTGAGCACAACCCACTACTGGCAACGCTGATCGTATTCCAGTACGAACCTTAGGCCTTGTACACGCCAGATCGGAAGCACTAGACTCGAGGTTCTCTCTCGTTTGAGATCGTCAGTAGTACATATCCCTGACTGGACCAGGGATCGAACTCCGAATCACTGGCGTGTGAGGCGGGTCTGTAACCACTTGACCACACGGCTCACGCTAGACGCGAAATTGACTGTCTATGTCTAATTTATCTAATCAGTTTACGGCTTTCATTTGCCTCTTGTAGGACTTGCTCATTGGTTTTTATGTCTGTTCATGGCATTCTATGCCTATTCCTTAAATACCACATTCCCACTGCCATGAGATGTTTTCATCTTGTCTGCTCATCGTTCACGGTGTGTTATAGAACGTGTTAAATCTTCTAGTCACTGCTCAGCTGATGTATTATAGAACGTGTTAATCTCCTAGTCACTGTTCAGTTAATGTGTTACAAACCAGTCTGCTCAGCTGATGTTATAGAACACATTAATCCCCCAGTCACTGTTAGAACGTGTTGATCTCCCAGTCTGCTAAGTCTATGTGTTACAGAACGTGTTAATCTCCCAGTCTGCTAAGTCTATGTGTTACAGAACGTGTTGATCTCCCAGTCTGCTAAGTCTATGTGTTACAGAACGTGTTGATCTCCCAGTCTGCTAAGTCTATGTGTTATAGAACGTGTTAATCTCCCAGTCACTGTTCAGCTGATGTATTATTATATAACGTGTTTATCATCTCCAGTTGACGTTCAGTTGATGTGATGGTAAGGACAAGTACATGTTTTTAACACTATATTTAAATTTTAAAAAAAACTGCTGCCTTGTATATATATTTTAAAAAAATAATATAACACAAAGTACTTCTGCTGTACAGAACACATTTACGGAAAGCTGCATTACTTTGTGTTACTTTATATTGTTTACATTTCCACAGCTTTACCCAGTTCCACTAATTTTTAGTCATACCTTGTAGGTAAACAGGGGACAGTGTAAGACAACCAGAAAGAAGGACAATAAAATGCTTGCCGAAGTCGGATGTACGGAGCTACAAGCTTGTTGAAAGAAACAGTGCAATGTGACAGACTTTATTTATGATCAAACTCTACGGAGATGTCCACAAGATCAAATTGGCTGTTGCTTTCTTTGCATTTATTTATATTGACGTCTGATGATGTACAACGACAAGGAGGGGTGTGGGAAAGAGGAGGTAGAGGAGGAGGGGAAGAGAGAGAAGTAGGAGGAGGAGGAGGTGATAGTGGCGGCGATGGGGGATGAGACAAGGAGGAGGAAAGAAAAAAAGGAGGAGAGGAGTGGGAGAGGATGAGGAAAGAAGGAAAGAAAAATCAAGGAGGAGGACGGCGAGAGAAGGAGAGGAGGTGGACGGGATGTGGAGAGGAAGGGGTAAGGAGAAAAGGAGGTGATACGAAAGTAGAAGAGGGGATGACTTGAAAAATAAGAATAAGACAACGACGACGAGACGATAAGACGGACCGGACCGGACGGACGGGCGGGCGGGAAGAAAGGAAGGAAGGAAGGAAGGAAGGAAGGAAGGAAGGGGAGGCGAAGAAGAGGAGCAAGAACCAGCAACAAACTTGGCCTAGCTACGGTTACACTGGTAACGAGCTGACATAGATAAGTCACGTTTCGTCTGCACCAATTCAAATCTCTAAAAAAAAAATATTTTGTTTTCACTAGTGTGTGTTCCCCCCTCCCTCCCTCCCTGAAAACAAGACTATGCCTTTCTGAACACGACCTTCACCATCAGTAAAGTTATGGTAATACTTAACACCGGAAGTCTATTCAAAGAGGCAAAAATAAGTTCAGGAGATCGAGCAATACGGTTTTTATTCATGTATGTAGCTAAAGGGACGCTTTGGGGGCGTTCTTTGCCCTTGTTGTGTCGCCGGGGTCATGAAATTTAACGCACTCTCACACACGCAAGCAACAGGCTGAATTTTTTTTTGTTTTTGTTTTACTGTTACCCATATGGGGTTGTGAGATAAGGTGATAAGGCAGACAAGAGGGGTAGAAATTGGGGTCGGGGTTAGTGGACAGATCTGCAGTTGCCTGGTCCCACACAAGAGGGGTAGAAATTGGGGTCGGGGTTAGTGGACAGATCTGCAGTTGCCTGGTCCCACACTGCTATTTACCATATTTACGATGGTATTATAATTATCCGTGTGTCACGTGTTATGACGTTGCAGAGTTTCAAAACAATTTGTATTTTAAATTTTCAAAATCAAACAAGAGAAACAGGAACCGGAACCTGTTGTGGGTTTCAAGTGTTAGGACCTTTACATTTTGTAGGGATGAGTTCACGGAGATTAGGTGGTCATTCTTTCCCTCCTGTAGCGAACATCGAGACCTGATAACGAACCCTCGTCGACAAATCGCCTCTACTTCCCAACGTCTCTTTTTCATGCCTTTTTTTTTCTTTTCACCAGCAAGCAGCAACAGTGGTGATGGTTGTTATTTTCATTTTTTCCTATGGCTGCCATTTGCAAGGAAGGTGAAAACAAGGGCGCCCACGTACAAACAGACCCATTGATGACGACACCATGGCTGAGCTGAAACAATCCCCATTAAGTGCCTTGACTGGCGTAGGAGATGATGCTTCTCCGCATCAAAGGGCGAGAGACCCAGACATGCAGACAAACCGGAAGGTACACATGCAGACTGGAAATAGAATACGCTGACGTGAAAAGAAGACGCCCATACATACAGAGACGCCCACACCTACCCACACACACACAGACACCCACGTATACAGTGACATTCACACATGGAGACATCCTCACGTGGAGGCACCCACACACACAGACACCTGTACACACAGAGACATTCGTACATACAGAGACATTCATATATACAGAAGCACCCTCAAATACAGAGACACCCACACATACAGATACACCCACACACAGACACCCACACATACAGGCACCCACACATACAGAGACACCCGCCCATACAGAGACACTCATACATACACAGACTCCCCACACATACAAAGACACCCACACATACACAGACACCCACTCAGAGGCGCCCACACATACAGGCACCAAAAAATACAGGGAAATTCGTACATACAGAACACCCACACCCACCCACCCACCCACACACACACACACAGAGAGACAGCAACACATACAGAGACATCCACGCAGAAACACCCACCCATATCAGAGGAAAGACACCTACACACCGTAAGAAGTCTTCACTCCCGGGTGAGCGAGGTACGAATATATTCAATCTATTACTTGTTCTTGCAAAAACCACCCATTTACGCAAACATAAATGCACGAATGAATGCATGTACACTGCACTTACCATCTGCAGGCTGCTGTAGTACGTCATTAGCTTCCACAGAAACCCCAGAACATCTGGCACACAGCATGGCCACCCCCAGAAACGCCACAATGGAATGCCCCACACGGACCAGACGACGCCCTGAGCGCGTTTCTCTGTCTGCCATCTTGTCCGGTGTTTTAGAGAACTGTCAGTCCTAATTGGAAGGAACTGTGGAACAATAAAGCATGAGCAAAATTAGTTTCGTGGAACTGTCGTCGTGTCGCTGATGTTTAAATAACGCTAGTTAAAGTTAGTTGTACAGTGGTACCTCGGGTTACGAACGCCTCAGGTCACGAACAATTCAGGTAACTAACAACAACTTCGAAAATTTTATGTCTCGGGTAACGAACAGAGTCTCGGGTTACGAACGAAGACGACAGAGAGAGAGAGAGAGAGAGAGAGAGAGAGAGAGAGAGAGAGAGAGAGAGAGAGAGAGAGAGAGAGAGAGAGAGAGAGCAAGGTGTAACGTTGGAGACAAACGATCGCGTACAGTACAAACAGTACTACAGATGAGCTTGTGGATCTTCAGAATGAACAGCTAAAGACATTAAAGGAGGAGCAGTCGTCCGATGATGAGGACATCCAGCGATCGTTTCAACTGCCAGGATTAAAGAAATTTGCAGCAAGTGGGCAAACGTCGAAGACTTCATTGTGAACCATCATCCGAACAAACTTGTTGCTAACAGGGCAGTAAACCTGATGAATGATAACACGATGGCCCACTTCAGAAAGATTCTCCAGCAAAGGAAGCGACAAATTTCCCTTGATAGTTTCTTGGTGCAGAAAGATTCCCAGTCGGCTGACAAGGAACAGCGACAAGATACTCCTAAAACTAATGATTCAGAATAACAAAAACAAAGTGACAAATTTCCCATAATCGTTTTCTTAGTAATAAAGATAGACTAAATCTTTTTTGTTTTATTTTACATTTAATTCATTTGATTGTTTTCTTTCCCTTTATGTAATACGTGAAGTATACGTATTCTTTTCGTTTTGCCAGGTAACCGATTCTTTCATCTTGAAACGGATTGTCTTTATTTCATTGATTTCAATGTTTAGGGTTACGAACGTTTCGGGTTAAGAACCGAGTTCTGGAACGAATTAAGTTCGTAACCCGAGGTACCACTGTATTTTCTGTACAGAGAATTGCAATCGACCCCTAGCGTTTGATTGTCTGTGATGTGTTAGGCAACTTTAGTTCAGTACTTGGCCATTGGTTTCTAAACGGCCGACCTCTAATACCGTCGAAATCAACGCAAATCAGTCTGAATATATGCACTTTAATATACACGCTAACATAATGTTAAATACACGCTAAATCAGCTTTAAATGACGCTATCGTAACTTTAAATATTAGAAGATGTTCATAATTAGATCATCGTTGGAGAAAGGTGGGACGTTTGACCATAAATATTACGCAAAAGTTGTGAGAATATCGTGGACCAATAAGAGCAACAATACTGACATTCTGTCTGAACATCGAATGGTTCATGAACAACGTCATATCTCAGAAACTGAAATACTGCGACCATATTTAAACATGGTTAGTCAGGTATTAGTCACACATGACTGAAATACCTCATCTCATCTCACCTCATCATTTTCCTCTTATACCTGCGGTGTCGAGGTGAAGTATAAACAGCGGGAGAGTGCCCGCTTATGGGCTTTATGTATCGATATTTCCGTGGACTCTGTTATTCCCATGGACTCTGTTATTCCCTGCGTCCATCGTTTACGTGGTGGGCCTCTTCCACTGCTTACCTCTGGTCTGTACATAATTGCTTGTTGTGGTATACTGTTAGTTGGTAACCTACTTGCATGGTCAAACCATTTGACTTGCTGCCTTCAAATAAAATCTAGTGCAGCTACAACCCCCATTTTAGTCCCGTTTTCATTTCTGATCTCTCTTCTTGATACATTGAGTATTCTTCTCGGGAATCTCATTTCTGTTGTTTGATTTTTCTTTTCTCTGTTTCTGTCACTGTCCAAGTTTGGCATTGGTAGCATAGAGTTGGTAGCAAGACTGAACTACCGTATGTCGGCAAACAGTATTCATCATCATCATCATGTGTCATCAGCATGTGTAAGCGTGGGCAGCCATCTCACTCGATCACCAGAGTTATGGATCAGCTCTGTGTTCTTGTCTCGACCATACCACGTGGCCAAGCCATCCAGGTATTTACTTCTCTGCCCTCCCCTTGTTCTCTTCGCCTCAATCTTGCCAGTTGTCACCAAGTTCTCCAATTTATTTCTTCTCATAACGTGACCAAAAAATTTTGACTGTCTACGTCTATTTTCTCTAATCAGTTTACGGTTTTCATTTGTTTCTTGTATGACTTTTCATTGGTTTTCCTGTCTGTGCTCGGTATTCTTTGCATTTTCCTCAGAAATCACATTTCCACAGCCATCAGTATTACCTGCTTTCTGTTAGCACCGAATGTTGGGCGGCGCTCACCAAACCCGACACCCCATATTGTGCCAACTGCTTTGGGAGGAGGGGCGCAATAGGGAGGAAATGCAACCTAAGACTATATATAATTTCAGGACAGATTAGGTCCTAAGCCTTGATCGACAACTGGTCTAGGATGGATGCTCCAATAGGCGGACAATTAGAGCATTGCTTTGCTGATCCGGCAGCTTCTGCAGCTTGTCCTGTTCCAGACGTGTTGGTGTTACCTTTCCTCACAAGTCAGGTCTTAAACATGACTGAGCTACCGTACGACAGTAGACAGTACTACCTGCTTTCTGGTAGAGCTTAATGTTGGGCGGTGCTCACTTAACCCGTCATCCCACATTGTGCCAACGGCTTCGGGAGTGGAGCGCAATTGGGAGGGTACAAGCCTTACTTATCCTGGTTCGAGAAAAAGCAGTCTAGATAGATAATCGTTATGTCACGGCTGACCAGGCGTGATGGCGAGGGATACTTGTAATTGAGAAAAATAATCCACAAGCAAACCAGTGCACTAGAGGTAGTAGCACACATTTGGACAACACTAGAGTTCAAAAGCAAAAGCAACAAAAGTATCCACAACGGATTTTCCATACAATGTTATGACATGTCGGAGATACCGGGGGACTCGTTTTTTTTTTTTATGTAATCAGTGAAGGGATGAAACCTATAACAATTCATCGGCGAATGAAGGTCCAGTATGGTGATGCATGCCTGTCAGTCCAGCAAGTGTGTGAGTGAAGTGGGAAGTTTCAAAGGCGTGACTTCTGTGACAGACTGTTCACGACTGGGTCAGGCACCACACCGAGTGGTGACCCGAAGAATTTTTTTTTTACAGTAATCCACTTTATCGGCGCAGGAGGACTGGCATTGAACGCAGTGGTGACTACATGGAAAAACGATACATTTGTCTTTAACTTTTTCAGATCTCTCTCTCTCTCTCTCTCTCTCTCTCTCTCTCTCTCTCTCTCTCTCTCTCTCTCTCTCTCTTCCTCTCTCTTCCTCTCTCTTCCTCTCTCTCTCTCTCTCTTCCTCTCTCTCTTCCTCTCTCCCTCTCTCTCTTCCTCTCTCTCTCTCTCTTTCCCTCTCTCTCTCTTCCTCTCTCTCTTTCTCTTCCTCTCTCTCTCTTCCTCTCTCCCCCTCTCTCTCTTCCTCTCTCTCTCTCCCTCTCTCTCTCCCTCTCTCTCTCTTCCTCTCTCTCTCTTCCTCTCTCTCTCTTCCTCCCTCTCTCCCTCTCTCTCCCTCTCTCTCACACACACACACACATATTTAAGGTGTCCATTTGAATCCCCCTCGTGGTTCACATGATTCACTTATATGACACCCCCCCCCCCCCCCAACCCCAATTGTGATATTTCTTTCTTCTGGGAGATTACTACAATTTCTGTTCTTCAACAATTAAAATCTAAACCTTATTTCTCACTACATACAACAACAACAATACCAACATGGTATTTTTCATTGTCAGCTATCAAATATCTATCATCTGCTAAATATTACCGAGACTTAAGACAGTTTATAAACCTAAACATTAGCTCTAACCATTAACAAGTCTTTCAAAAGATCATAGAAAGAACGAGACACTTTATAAACCTAAAGATCAGATCCAACAATTACCAAATCTTTCAAACGACCTTAGAAAGAACAAGACAAATTTAATTAACATTTCTAACCGTTATTGGCCGTGCTCCCTGGCTAAGGGCTTAACGACTTTCTCCGTAATCCCGTATATCCACGTGGGTTAACGCAGCTGCGCGAGATTCGGTTGCGGGTCACGTAGCGTTGGTTACTTACGGGTGTATGTGAGCCGGTCGCTCAGAAAGCAATGGCAAACTACTGAGCTTAATTTTTGCCAAGAAATCAACAACAGCGGTAAAATGCTGGTGTTGACAGGGGGGGGGGGGGGGTGTTACTGAGTCTTTCACCAGATCATTGAAATAAGACTTTATGAACATCAAAAAATATCTAACAATTGAGGAGTCTTCAAACAAAAAAATCATAGAAAGAACAAGACACTTTATAAACCTAGAGATCAGATCCGCCAATTACAGAATTGTTCAAAAGATCATAGATCGAATAAAACACTTCATGAACCGAAAGATCAGATGCAACAATTACCGAATTGTTCAAAAGATCATAGAAAGAATAAGACACTTTATGGACCTAAACATCAGATCTACAATCTGTCAAAAGATCTTAGAAAGAACAAGACACTTACAAACTTAAACATCAGCTCCAATAATAGCGGAATCTTTCAATAGATCATAGAACAAAACACTTTATAAACGTAAATATGTAATCTAACAATTGTTAGAGTTATGGAGCATAGCCTACCTATGGAGCATAGCCTACGATGGGTAGCGTTGTGATGTTCTGTTGTGATAATTTGGTGTGTCCAGTGTGTGCCGCGTGGTTACACACCCGCTTCACACGCGTGATCCGGGACTGTTTCCGGATCCGGTCAGGGATATGCACTACTGACGAGCTCAAATGAGGGCGAAACTCGAGTATAGTGCTTCCATATTGACGTGGATAGGCCTTAGGTTCATACCAGAATGTGATCGGCGTTGCCAGTAGTGGGTTGTGCTCAATATTTAAATCTAACAATTACCGAATATTTCAAAAGATCATAAAAAGAACAAAACACGTTATAATGGCTGTTTAAAAAATATCGCACGCTAAATATACTGAAAGTAATGACAAACTTACCAAACAATATCCAAAATGTGTGCACAAGTCAAAATAGCAGCTCCAAATACTTTCTGCTACAATTTATAACTCCCAGCCGACATAACGGTTGTGTTTATTAATCTCAGTAACAAGAGATAGGTAAAGGTTAAGGACGCAAGCCACACGCTTTCCTCAATGCTCGTCACACTTGGCCAACCAACGGTGTCAATACAGGAATCACGCTGTCTCCCATGGAATGGCGAACAAAAGACAGGAAACGGGTTGAAAGGCGAGGATTAACAAATATATAAGTACATTAACGTGAAGCCTTGGAAATAAAGATTTAATGCAGAATCGTATAGTTTCACAGCCAGGTTGTGGAGTAAGTGTGACATGTTTTGCTCACGGAATTCCAGTTGGAACCGACGTGCCGGAAGTCGCGTATATCGGCAAGGACACGAAATCAAGCAGTAGGTAATAATAGTCAATGAATGGATATATTTTAAGTCAGGTCTTAGATATGACTGACCTACCGTTTGATAGTAGACGTTACTAACTGCTTTCTGTTAGCGCCAAATGTTGGGCGGTGCTCACCAAACTAAACACCCCACATTTTGCCAACGGCTTCTGACGGAAGGGGGGGGGGGGGAATTCGGGGGAGTAGAAACCTTTTCTTAGTGCGAGGAAATGCAACCTAAAGACTAAATGTCATGGCAGGGCAGACCAGGCCCTGAGCCTTGGTCGACAACCGGTCTAGGATTAAAACTCCGACAAGCAGACAATTCGAGTATTGTTTTAGTCATCTGACAGCTTCCGCAGCTTGTCTTGTTCTAGGCGTATGGGTCTTACTTACCTTTCCTCTGCAGTAAACTAGGCAGGCAAAGAGAGGGATCGTGCTCCATGGGCAATACATGATCTCTACCATTCAGACCAGACTTTGTGCAATAGAGGTTGTTATACCTTTTTTTTTTTAAAGCACAATTAGCAAACTATAGTCTATAAAGCAGTGGTTCTCAACTGGTGGGGAATCCCCCCCCCTCCCCCCCCCCAGGGGGGAATTTTAGGGTTTCCAGGGGGGGAATGAAGACCATTTCAAGATCATGTTAATACAAGAACTGATTACTTGATATTGTTTTTCCCTTCATACTTTACAGTTATGTATGTCTCATCCTTCTAAAATTCATTTTATAAAGTAAGTAGACCCACAAATCATGTTTTATGTGGATGTCTAGACTTGTTTTAGTATATGCTATTAAATTTACCTTCCATTTTTATGTATACTGTGTAAGGGTGGGGGGATTTTTAGATAGGAAATATGAAGGGGGGGGGGATGATGTTCTGAAAATACGGTGAAGGGGGGCACGGGCCAAATTTTTTATAGGAAGGGGGGGAAAGACGTTCTGAAAATATGGTGAAGGGGGGCACGGGCCAAAAAAGGTTGAGAACCACTGCTATAAAGGGAACAACATGCCATTAGAATAGATAGGACTTGGTGGTTAGAGATTAAGTAGTCTGCCTCCTGCTCTCAATGTCATGAGTTCGTTTCCATACTGCATAGGTCAGACCACGAATGCAGTTTTCATTCCCCTGGGATAATCGCTGGAACTGCCGAGTTCGTGCTTTGTAAGATGCTCTCGAGCGTGTGCCGGCCGTCTACAAAGAGAACCTCACTCTTTCAAATGGGTGCAACTCGGTGCAAAGAAGTCGATCCTGTCGCCTTTAGCCTTGTTGGGTCCATGGTTAAGTAAGCAGCCAAGAAGAGGTGGGGATCTACCCGACCGACGGATAGACAATAAGTAGACAGGTTAGATAGGCAACTAGTTGAAGAGTGGGAAGATACGGGGGCGGACAGTTAGGTAGGCAGTACGCTGGTTGACCGACAAATATCAGGATGGACAGGCCAGGATACAGGTGGCTGGTCGAGGCGTGGGTGGCGATTGGGGTGGGGGGTGGGGGGTTGAGCAGGCTCGTTACCAAGAGATTGAAGTTGGAATGGTGAGAAATACGGACGGACGGGCGGATGAGGAAATTGACAAAATGCGGTCAGGCAGCTTTGGAAGCTGATACAAATACTATCAGGAAGGGCGTGGGTAGAGACATACAGACAGACATGCAAGTTTACTAAGACAACCCCTCCCACATGTCTGCGTACCATGACGCAAGGATGTTAAGATCTTGCTCGCTGTCTTCATGTACCTCTCCTCTTACACAAATTAACGAATGTAAGTGTTTAAAACCATATGTTACCGGAACAATCGTGCCTGTACTTTGCAGTACTGCTGAAGAACACAAGGCAGTTCTGGGCTTGACAGGGTGCTCTAATGTCGATGTGTTAACCATTAACCACCAACCTAACAGTTCAGATAATCCACTTACTTGTCCAGAATGAGTTAAAAGTTACTTGCATATCCTTTATATGGCGTTGCAGTTAACCCCAAAATTTTTTGGCCGTTCGTGATATCTTGTCAATTTTACGTTCAGTAGTTTGACATCTCCCTGGCGAAGGGGGTTAAGGATGTTGTTCGTAATCCCGTATACCCACGTACGAAACACAGCTGCGCGAGATTTGGCAGCAGATCGCGTGGCGCTGGTTACTTAGAGGTATGTGAGCCGGTCGTTCAGAAAGCAGTGGCAAACTACTGAACGTAAAGCTTGCCAAGACATCAACTGCTGGTGTTGACTGCAATGTCCTGTAAAAGGATAGGCGGAAAAAAGTTTGACAGTGCTTTCTGAACGACCGGCACTCATACCTTTGAATGGGAAACCAAGGCAAGGCGGTCTGCTGCCAAATCGCCCGTAGTTGTGTTTCGAATACTGTTTGCGGGATTACGAATTGCGTCCGTAACGCCTTCGCCACAGAGCCGGTTGTCCAGAATGAAAGACTTGGAAATGAGACTTGGCACACGGCCAGACACCAGAGGCACACGGTCAGACACGATAGACACCTGGCCAGAAGGAGGGGCCTCGTCAACTGTTGGACGTGGGCACTATTACTATTATAGCCGCAGGACGCTGGGGCATATGTTGGGGGAAGGAGAGGGGGAATCTGAGCACCTATTGACTTGTCCGGAGTGCAAGGATGATACCCCAACAGTTAACTAACTAGCAAGCTGGCTAACTAGCTATTTAGCTAGCTAACTCACTACCCAAATACCTAACTAACTCGCTCATTCACTACTCAAATACCTAAGAAACAAACTCAATCGCTTACTACACGCAAACACGGAAACAAACAAACACTAACTAACCAAACTAAATAACCAAACTAGCTAGCTAGCCAACTAAGTAGGTAACTAACTAACGATTGCCCTACATTTCCAGACATTAACAATACACAACCAACCAAACAGTTGCAACTAACACCGTACTTCCGCTCACCTGTTTCATGTTTACAACCGGAACGGTGATGTGTTATCTCGATGTCCGTGACATTTTTATCATGGCGTGTCTTGTTCTGTACCCACGGCTGAGGAGGTACTATACGGTGTTTTTTTTGTTTTTTTTTGTTTATGGCGTACCTTCACGGACGGGCCCGGAGGGGGACACACACACGCACGCACACCCACGTGTGAGCATGTGTGTTTATGACATGCACATGTGTGTGTACGCGAGTACATCGTAGACGCTCTGTGTATGTATGTGTGTGTGTGTGTGTGTGCACATACATATATTTCTTGTCATTGACTCAATGTTTTAATCTGTCCATTGTCATTCAGTTATTATGCCTTAATGTATTCACTGTAGTGTCTTCATCGTGTTTATATGTTGTGCTTTGTGCATTTGTTTGCTGATGAAGGCTAGTAACCGAAACTTCCTATGTTTTCCGTAACTGATCTGTAAAGCTGCACTCATTCATTCATTCAGTAGCATGTCATTTGCAGAACCTCCCTACCATAACAGCCTTCTGGAACACTTCTCATAAGCAATATGTCCCGCATCCGATACACCCCATCTGCAGATCATCTGCCACATCCTGCGCCCATCTTCTCTTTGGCCTTCCTCTTCCTCTCTTCCTGGGCATATATTCCCCCGTGATTGTTCTCTCCAAACTTTTATTATGAAAGGGCCGAATGTAAGACGGCCTGCGTGCCCAATTTGTGACCCTTTGAAAATAAAGTTCGTTTATGACGTTTCAAGCTACCAAAATATAAGCTTTATTTCAATGTTCTTTGTTGTCAGTAGCCAACCTTTTTCAATATTCAGAGCTTGTTGGGTGCATTTGTTCTTTTCTGTGTCCAAGCTATATTCTTGGAACCCGTCTGTAATATTTATATTCAGAGGCATTTATGCAGTTTGACTCGGGCTCCGAAGGTTGTGGGTTCGATTCCGGGCAGCGTCCTTCGGTTTACGAGTGAAATTTTTCGGAGACTCCTGTGGGTCGTCGCTAGAGCTACGGAGTTCGTGCTTTGTGCGACGCTTTCCGCGCTGCAGAAAGAGACTGAGCCATGTGGGATAAAATCCCGGTGCAATGAATTCGACCCTGTCGACTTTTAAGCAACTTTTTTTTTCAGCTTGTTTAGTAAGTGTTCAGGTCTCTCAGGCGTATGTTGCAATGCGAAAGGTGTATGCTCATAAAAATCTAATTTTTGTAGTTTGTCCCACGCCACAATTTACTCAGTTGTTTTAGTTTCTGAAGAGCAATATGTCTTTTAATTTCTTGTACTACTTCGTGTGATTTGATGATGTGGAGTTCTGGAACCATCACATTTCGTAGGTAGTCTTGCACGCAGGAATAAGTGACCATTCTTTCCTTCACTTTCGCGGACGATGCAGGCAGGCGTCAAACCTCGTCCCATGGCGTTCATGGCATCATGAGCGTAACCTCCTAGCGACTACACCAACACGCCCGTTGTTTATATATTAGGCCACTGTATAATAAATTTGGGTGATACGCTTCCTAACCTGTCATTGTAATTTACTGCCTATAGTACCTTGCGGTGTAAGGGGGTCTTGGGCCTGAGGAATTAAGGCCGCATGGCTAGTGCAGTCGCCGCGAACTGTGCAGGTTAGCGTTTTCTTTTGGCCCCGGACAGAAAAAACACGACCTTCTAGAATATTTTTGTAACTCCAGTGCCTATTTTTAGAAAATGGGACCGCTCCAGAGGAGGACTGATCCGTGATTACTTTCTTCCATTTCTCGGGGATGGAACCGCAGACCACTATTTTAGTAAGCAACAAGGTAGTGTATGCCCATGATTCTGGATTTACAATCGTCATATCAACTGGCGTGGACGACCATGCGCCTTCATAAACTCCGGTTGTCTAGAACTATGCATGAACTCGTGTGTTGACCTTCTTCGTTTGGACAGCCCGTTTTGGAAACCGGTCACTTGATTGATATGGACAATGCGTTTCGTGTGTTGTTTAACACACAAAATAGTCGCTTGTTAAAGGTCGCAGCAGCCATTATGATTCACCTGCATAGGCCAGTTTTGTGCAAACAGAAAGACATGATAGTCAGCTTAAAATTACCGTGGTAGACAATTGAAATGAATGTGCGAATATGTGTATATTTCAGCTTGAATTAAATTGAATTATTTTATTTTATGTTGTGTGATTTCTGCAATATGTACCTGACGAGATGCAACTAAATATGCCAGGCAATAATTCGTACAATCTATTGTTTGTGTCTTCGTTACTGAAATTTCTTCGTTCGCCCATAATTTCCCATCGGAACAATGGCCCTCAACAAACCCACGCCAAGCCGTGCTAACTTTGGCTGCCAATACTGCACACGTATTACACAGAAATATCAGTTGGGGAATCCTTTGATGCCACTGAGACAGTTCATAAATAATCACCGTGTATTGTTTGGCGCTCATAGAAATTGTCCACATATAGGGTATATTTTTAATGACTGGGGTTTTTGAAAATATTGCCGTTCCAAGTTTTGTATTTACCCAATGTGAGCTCATGCAACATAATAGGAAAATACAAAACTTGGAACGGCAATATTTTCAAACACTCCACAGTCATTAAAAAATGCACTCTATACTATTCATCTCTGTGATTCCCTTAACGTGTTTTTAGATCTCATACTATTACGTTCGCACTGTGGGATCCAGAAAAGGGAGTGTCTAGATCAGTGGTTCTCAACTGGTGGTGAATCTCCCCCCCCCCCTCCCCAGGGGGGAATTTTAGGGTTTTCAGGGGGGGGGGCGAATGAAGACCATTTCAAGATCGCGTTAATACAAGAATTGATTAATTGATATTGTTTTTTCCCTTCATACTTTACAGTTATGTACCTCTCATCCTTCTAAAATTCATTTTATAAAGTAAGTAGACCCACAAATCATGTTTTATGTGGATGTGTAGACTTGTTTTAGTATATGCTATTACATTTACCTTCTACTTTTACGTATACTGTGTAGGGGTGGGGGATTTTTAGATAGGAAATATGAAAGGGGGGGGGGTGACGTTCTGAAAATAAGGTGAAGGGGAGCACGGGCCAAATTTTTGGTAGGAAGGGGGGGGGGATGACGTTCTGAAAATATGGTGAAGGGGGGCACGGGCCAAAAAAGGTTGAGAACCACTGGTCTAGATAAACTATACAATGCTTCCGTGTGTCAATGCACACATGTATCACAGTGTGATTCGATGTTTCTCTACTGGTGATGTGGCCAAATAATGTTGACTTTCTGCCTGTTGGTGCCTTCAGGATGTTCTCTCCGTGTCCTGACATCTTTCAAAGCATCGAGATAATGCCACAGAGTGAACTTTGGTGAATGACTTAAACATTAATCACTGATTCATTGGTATGTACAGTCAGAGGAAAGGCAAAGGGTAGGTGGGTGTATGCGTATATGTGTGAGAGAGAGAAGGGGGGGGGAGACAGAAAGAGATATAGAGAAAGGGGGAGGGGTGTCACTGGGCAAGGATACTGTGGAAGCTATCCAGACTAGAACTCAAGACAGATTTCCCAATGACACGGTTTTCCTATTGAAGGTTTGAGCACTAAGTGTACTTCCACCAGATGTTGTGGTAAGCAAGGTTAATGGGTGACAGGCGGGCAGACAGACGGGCGGCCGGGCAGCTAGAGAAAGAGAGAAACAGAGAGAGAGAGAGGGGGGGGCGGTAAACACACAGGCGTGGAGACGACGGACGGACGGGCGGTCGGGCAGCTAACGAGTTAAATAAGTGCAGGTCGTACATAGGTCTGGCCAACAGACAGAAAGACAGACAGGCGAAAGTGTAAAAAGAGACACTTGCTGACAAGCCGGCAGAGAGACAGACGAGTCACGCAGAAAGATATAGAGACATGCAGACACAGACAAACGCACGAGGTGGGGGGAGAGAGAGAGAGAGAGAGAGAGAGAGAGAGAGAGAGAGAGAGAGAGAGGCAGGCAGGCATGCAAGCAGTAGTGAGTAGGCCGAACAAGAAAAATGACACACAGATAACCATAACACAAAGCCACAACCGCCACTACTGACTGAACAAATATCCCCAGGTAATTACAGGACCTGTCGCGCCTTTAGCTGACGTACCCCTCCTTTCCAACCATACTCTACCTTCCATCTACCTTAACAACAGTCATTATCGGCATCAACTTTCACAACCCCAAACTCCGCCAGCAAGAATGTCGCGCCACACTGTCCAAGGATCAAGCTTACATAGCTCTGCGGTCGAGATTTTCCGCTCGGTCTCCGAAGTGATGCATATTTGAGAGCTCCTTACTGGCTTGCCGCCGAGCACATCAGGCTCTGTAAATCATCTGAAAGTTATTCCCCCCTGGGTTGTCTGTTTACTTCATCTAATGACGCGGGGAGTGGAAGGTGACAGGGTGAGCATGGGCGCGACCGACGCAGGTTTCCAGACGGGGGAAAATAATCAGAAAATAATCATTTTCTTCCTGTAATTGTCATTGTCTCTGAATATAAATGTTATAAACGGTTTCTAAGAATATCTTGGATACATAAAGGAACAAATGCATCCATACGACAAGATCTAAATACTGAAGAAGGTTGGCTACTAAAGACGATGAAATAAAGAAAACGGACATATTTTGGTCACTTGAAACGTCATAAAAGTTTGGAGAGAACAATAATGGTGGGGTACAAGCCTGGAAAGAGAGGAAGAGGAAGGCCAAAGAGAAGATGGGTGCAGGATATGGCGGATGATCTCCAGATGGGTGTATCGGACGCGGGACATCTTGCTTATGATCGTGAGGTTTTCCGGAAGGTTGTTATGGGAGCGAAGGATATTCTACTGAATGAATGGACAACAATCATTTTCAAATTAATTTCAGAAACGTGACAGATTTGATCCAGGCTTTTTAATGAAACTGGGGTGGGCTTTAATTATAACTTCTCTTACGAGGTTGAACGGGATCAGGGGGAAATGCTCTGGGGTCGCTGCAACTTAGTAATATGGGTCCGCAGGATGTAGGAGGGCGTTTCAAATGAAAACCTTGTCTTTTTTGTCTTTTGTGTTTAATGAAAATCTTCAAGCGCCGATAAAGTAACTTGGATTCCTGTAGAAAACAATTCTCTTGATCGCGTGTGTAACCACTCATGCACCATCTAGTGTACCTCTTCATCGGATTCATACATATTCTGGACTGACAGGCATGCATACCATACAAGACCTTCATTCGCCGATGAATTTCTATAGGTTTCACCCCTTCACTGATTAAAAAAGGGATAACAGATCGCTGCTCTTCTTTGGTGCTTATCAAAAGTGGGGCGGCCATTTTTAAACTGTCCTTATAACGTCACTGTGGTTATCTGCACCGTGGTGTCAGTGCTTATAACTCTTTACATCCTTAACAATATTGACCGGTTACAAGACAATGGCTTGGTTATTATAATTTCTATTACACTTTTAAGGTTTTTACTTGAAGTCCTCTCGTATGACTAAAGGCTACAATGTGAAAAAGGGACGTACAAGTCTCGCTCAAGTAAGTGGCGTTTAAACTGACCAAAATATTTCATTTTCTTTGATTTATCGTCTTTAATGGCCAACCTTCTTCAATATTCAGCTCTTGAAGTATGAATGCATTTGTTCTTTTCTGTAGCCAAGATATTCTTAGAACTCGTCTATAACATTTATATTCAAAGGCATTTATGCACTGTTCAGCTTGTTTGGTAAGTGTGAGAGGAAAGACCAGGATAACTTTCAATCAGACAGCGGTGGTAACGATTAGTAATGTCATTCTTCGCTGGCTGTTGAACGAGGGGGCGGAGCGCAAATGGAAATGTCCTGAGTGCAGTGATGTGTCGGTTCTTTGCTCAACTCAACTCAACTACTCTGCAAGACAATTGTACAGACCAACTGCCACTGGTGGGGAACTGTTATAAATATCACACGGACCACCTTTACTTCCCATTGACATTTTCTGGCACCCATTTTAGACTAGATCGACATGGCACCAGGTCAACTTTAAAAACTTCGAATTCACCCTAGTGCAGATCGAATTATTTGATCACCGGGACGGCAGACGACTGTCTAACCTCTACATCACCATGGCTCCCGTCAGGCCTAATCCCGCCCTCACTTTTATGCCGGGCATCCCCCCTGGCAACCGAATGGAGACACAGCTGATTTGATTTGATTTTATTGTTTCGGCTCGCTTGCTTTGAACTCAAGCGCAGTCCATACACATCGTTCCAGGCTTCATCTAGTAGTTAAAGTTAGTTGCATATCCTTTATAGGTAGTTGTAGTCAACAACAGCATTGTTTGCTGTTGTGATCTCTTGGCAAGTTTACGTTCAAGTAGTTTGCCATTGCGTTCTGAACGACCGACACCCATACCATTTCGTAAACAACCAACGTATGCGGGATCGCGAACTGCGTCCGTAAGCCCTTCGCCACGAAGTAGCACTTCTAGTAGTACTGGACTAAAATGTGCATGTGGATTAGCTTTCTCTATGACCATCGTCCCTCGCCATCAGACAAACCCACTCCGACTTCAGAGGTATTTGTAATTTACGTCCCAAGTCCAGGACGAGAAGTCAACAGTTTAGTCCAACTGACCAGTGTAGGTGTTGAACACCCCTACCTCATTATCAGCACACCGGATGTTTACGAACGCGCGCTCTGATCCATTCGACCATGCTGACCCCCATGCAGCTGATGAAACGTGCAACACTCCATCCAGTTACAGTTAGTTGCAGATACGCTGTGACTTCTAGTGAACGGATCGGTTGGGTTTCTAAGTTCGAGAAGGATTAAGGCGGCTTCTGAAGAGATAGAAGGATGACAGTGGAATTAATCAAGGATATGGATAGCCTATAACATATCTGGGAAAACGCCAAGGAGTTTCTAAAGACGGGAAAACGTTAGACGATAAATTCGATTGAAAACGACAGAGAGGATGACGAATTGGAAGAACACAAGGGAGAATGAAGGTTAATGAAGGTTCGTAGGAAAAAGCAGTGCTGAATACTCAGGTTAGTGTAAGATACAAATTAGGCCCTTCTCGGTGGCACGAGAAACTAGTTTAACTGCTAACTAGTATATGTGACTGCTTTTGCAGTCCAGATTAAAAATGGATTAACTGTTTACGAGCGTCGACATTGTAATTGATTTTCCCGTTCGCCAATCATGTTCTTTACAAGTTGATTTCACCGTTTCGTTTACGAGCCAAGTGCCTCATTGTTAGCTAAGATAATTATACGTTTAAAGACGCTTTGCAGAACGTCGCAGTCAACGCTAGCATATTTTTTGCTCAATGTGATTTGTTGGCAAGCTTACGTTCAGTAGTTTGCCATTGCTTTCTGAACGCCCGGCATTTATACCACTGTATGAAAACCAACGCAAGGCTGTTTGCTGCCAAATGGCCCGCAGCTGGGTTTGGAACGCGGTGAGGACTACGAATCGTGCCCTTAACTCCTTCGCCGTAGAGCCGGCACTTTCCGTACACAAAACAAAAACGCATTACCTTGCGATGTACCGGGTGTGTTTTTAATGACTGTGGGTTTTTTGAAAATATTGCCGTTCTAAGTTTTGTATTTACCTTTTATGTTGCATGAGGGTGAATACAAAACTTGGAACGGCAATATTTTCAAAAACCCCAGTCTTTAAAAATACACCCTATAGTTTAAGTGGGAAGAGAAAGCGGGAGGGGGGGGGGGGTGCTGGTTGTGAGGACCGGGTCATACACACCCTTATGGATTGTGAAATAAATATATCAAGGCTTTACCTTTCCATTTCTTCACATAACTTCAATGAAAGTGGGAAAGAGGCCTTCATAAGAATAATTGAAGCCAATGTCATGAAGCACCCTCTCCTGTCCCCGTCCAGCAATCCTTTTATGCCCCAAAATGCCCCCGAAGCACCCCATCGTATTCTCCCAAAAGCAGCACCATCCTCTCCCCCTTTTTTGGCTCCCGAAGCACCCCTCCCTCTCTCTCTCTCTCTCTCTCTCTCTCTCTCTCTCTCTCTCTCTCTCTTGTACCCCCGAAGCAGCCCCTCTTATGGCCCCAAAGCAGCATCACTCCCTCCCCCTTTGGCCCCCGTAGAACCCCATGTTGTATCCCCAAGAGCACCCCTTCCTAGGCCATCAAAGCGCCCAACCCTTTTTTTTAACCCAGAAGCACATCCTCTTATGCCGCCTAAATACCCCACGCACCTCCTCTTTTTTTTTTTATGCACCCCCGATACAATTACATTGTAAAGCTGGACGGAAACTCCAGACAGAGGCGGCAGGTATATAGGTGACTGCATCAAACCCTGCCCCCTTCAGAACACCCCAGCAGCTACCTTAGATATTTGCATAACAAAAGACGTGCCCTGGTCAGCCCAGAGTCCACGCCCAGTACTATGACGAGAATTTGCACGCATGGGTGGGTTGCAAAAGAATATTTTACGGGGGATGAAAACTGGAATGTCTTAAATGGAAAGTTGGGACAGATAGAAAAGGTAATGAAATATCTTCCCTTTCAGGCAATTAATCCCCCCCCCTCCCCCCGTTCGCTCGCATTTTGAACTCAAGCGTAGTCTACACATGTAATACTAGTAGTGAGTGCACTAGGTTAATTATGGGTAAGCGTTAGCTATCCCTATTACTAGTGTCCTTCGCCATCAGGCGAATCTTTGTCAGACTTCAGAGATACTTGAATGTTACGTCCCTAAGACAGGGATGAGCATTCAACATTAGAGTCCAGCTAACCAGTGTAGAGAATGAACCCAGCTCGCCACAGTCAGCAGAGAAAGTTTCAGAGCGTTATACCTCTCAGCCACGCGATACTAGATCAAACTCGATAGGACATGTGGCCAGTGTGGAAGCAGGAGGTTAATTGTTGCATAGCTGACACCGGAATCCGAATAAGCACAGAACATGACTAGGAAGTTGGGCTCAAAGAAAAATACACAGTTACAGACAAAAATTTTGATTAAATATCTTTATCAATGAACAACAACAACAAAAGAATACTTAGTAGTTATTTTTTTTTAATTGGTTGTTGATAAAGACTGGATGAAACAAGCGCCCGTGTCTGTCTGTCTTATTTTTTTTTTTATCATCCAAATTCCTAATCATATTTTATGTTAATTTGAGCCGAGAACCAACATCACAGCACTCGAGGCAATCCCATCATGTTCCGTCCTCATCTTCAATAGCCAGCGAAGAACCCCAATACTAATGGTACCAGTAGCAGTCTGATTATGTGTCCGTCTGGCCTTTCCTCGATGTTTTGAGTGCCGGCCAGATCCCCGCTGCGCCATGCTCTCCAGGACGTGATGATCTATTAGTTCTGCACTACACACACGATCAGAAAGGGCCCTGACCACTGTCGTAGTAATCCTTTATTACTTTAGTGTCGTTCCTGGAGTGAGGGGAATCAACACCCACATTTTTTATTAACCCAATATTATTGTCCTAGAGAAACCACCAGAATCCGTCCACAAAACTCCTTCAGTCTGTAGACACCTCTTTCTTACTCTCACTCACCCCTGGATCATGCCCTCTCTCATTATCCCCCAACACAACATACTCAACAACTCTAGCTTTAACAAATAAATACAACAAATAATTTATTAAAGCAAAAAGTATGTGTGTGAGAAGTGTGTGTGTGTAATGTGTAGAATGTGTGTCGAATATGCTAATGTGTATGTAGAATCAGACCAGTGAATCAGGAGCAAAGTCTGTTACATCACTGTGCTGAGCACACAACAGCACCATGTATTCCGGACAGAAAACCTCACCCAGAAGTTGTTTCTCCGGCCACGTGACGACTTTCTCCGATAACTCTCGAACGATCAGGATGCTGGTCATCAATGATAGACACTGTTCGATATTGGTCTTCACACTAGCAAACACTGAATTTACTCTGTTCAATAATGTTCGTTATCAGAGAATCTTTCAAATAACTTAAATGTCACCTGGGAAAATCTAACTGTTCATAAGTCACTGGTTATAAGATCTTCCCCATCTTTTAAAAAAAAAACCTATTAATGTTCTAGGTAGATATATATATATAATGTAGCTTATCACTCAAGAAAAACACACACATATATTCCTCAAGTCCTGCTCAGCAAAAGCCAGGTTTCTGCAGACCAACTAGGTTATGAGCCCAGTGTACAAGCCTCTCAGTAACCACTGTCTTCAATCCGTGAGCCATCACTTTATATAACTTTGATACTGCTTCTTGATAATATATCGTAGCTTAATCGAGAGGAACCTGTTGAATATAGAACACCCTGGTGAGAGCAATTCAATTCTGACCTTAATTAGGTGAGTGTAGGCCGATAGCAGCACTCAGATCTATAACAGAAAACCGAACTCTGTCATACGGCCACATAGCTCATCACATTGGTCTGAGACATGGTGAGACAAGGAAAGATTAAAGGAAACGGGTAGAAACCCAGCAGATGCCCCACTGGAAGATCCTACCATTTCACATTCCCTTCATCCCTCCCAACCATCCTCAATCTCTCTAATTATTACCCCACTACCTTGTCCTTAACTCCCTGAGTTAAATGATATATCACACAAGCTAGTTAAAGCCACACAATAGGCTACTAGTGCCGACGCTCCTATAATACTTTCTATCACCGCACTTATAGAACATTCTATCACCTCACCTATAATACATTCTATCACCGCACAGTACTGTACTCTATTCCTAATCATACTCTAAGTTAGATATGATTAATAGAATACCATATGGCTATTCCGGTTGAAGACTGAGACTATGCAATCACAGACTGGATCTATGTCCGCCGATAAATATCAACACTTTGACACTATAGTCTCTTTCTATAACACAATTCGGAATACTGCGCCGATCCTTAGCACTTCATACTTTTGGTCGACTAACTCGAACTTGTTTACCGCAATTGGTTTTAATTCGGGGCTTGAGTGACGTCACCAAAAAGTCTAGACACTGATCAGTCCAGAGTCTGGCTTTCTCCCCCTGTTATAGACTGACTGGAATCAATCCGCCGTCTAGTTTACTTTCATCTGGGAATCTATTGCCTCGTACAACAAAGGTCCCGTCTGCCGGTGAACCAGGGGATTTTTCCCCACATGACAGAATCCATCCGACGTCTGTCCAGACATTCCGTCTACGACTTCAAAGGCTGACTACCGCCTTGCAGACGGATGGCGCTATTGTCCCGTCTCGAGCAACAACTTGTTAACAAAATGCCGACTGTGTATAGACATTTGACGCGACGTATTTTGTTCGACAGTCCCCTACTCATCAAAGGATTGCCTGTTTTTGTAGACGAATGTCGGGTCTTTTTGTCATCGATCGAAACTATCAAGTTTTTCCGTGACAACCACATCAGCCTTATCGTCTATCAATACCCCACCGAGGCCCAGCCAATCTCTCCGCCTGCTTTGTCTCACCACACCAGCATGTCCTGGGAGAGAAAATCCAAGAGATGCCCTCAGTGTTAGATTGTTGAATAGAAGCGTGCAACTCTGCCCGAAGGATAACTGTTCATATGTTGTGTTTATTCCAACTCCTCCAACATACTCAGGAGCACACCGGCCGCCATGCCTTCCAGATAATTTTATGGCGCCCGGTTTATAAATCTGGTTTATAAATCGAAGCAGAAGCAACGCGGTGATGTAACAAAAGTCGCCTCGAAGGGATCTGAACCCAGGACCAACAGCAGGTAAGTGTGGTGCATTAATTGATTCAGTGCTAATTACAAAAAGGTGCATTTGGACCAAACATGGTATACAATCAAGTGGACAAGTATTATAACGTAAATGTTCATTCATGAAGCATTAAAACTGCGAAAGATGCTGCAAAATGAAACAAATGAAACAATGACTTGAATGGCAATACATCGTCCTTCTGTCCAAATGGGTGGTTACATATGGCGATATATTATCCTTTGGCACTGACTCCGTTAATGAACACACTACTGGAAATCGGCATAGCAAATATACCTGTGTTTGGGTGTGTGAGGGTGTGTGTGAGAGTGCTTAGCCACGCACGTGTGTGGGTGCGTGTGGGAGTGTGGGGTGCGGATGTGTGTGTATGTATGTGCGTGTGTGCGGGTGTGTGTGCGGGTGTGTGGGCAAGTGTGGTGTGTGAGTGTGTGTGTGACTGTAGCAGAATCACAGAAACTTCGTGCAAAAAAGACGATGGTGGGGACAGACAGACAGACAGACAGACAGACAGACAGACAGACAGACAGACAGCCAGCCAGCCAGCCAGCCAGCCAGCCAGCCAGCCAGCCAGCCAGCCAGCCAGCCAGCCAGCCAGCCAGCCAGCCAGCCAGCCAGCCAGCCAGACAGACAGACAGACAGACAGACAGACAGAGAAAAAATACACTTGACTTAAACAAGGGGGTGACGAACCTTTTTTTCTACCAAGGGCCATTTGAATATTCATAAAATCATTCGCAGGTCATGCAGAAACATTCATGTCTGTCCCGTTATGTACTCGCACATATCCTGTCTATCTCGCAGTCGACATACATTACTTGTCCCTTAACATTTGTTGTTGTTAAAATTCACTTAATATAAATTGTTGCTGAGAGAGAGAGAGAGAGAGAGAGAGAGAGAGAGAGAGAGAGAGAGAGAGAGAGAGAGAGAGAGAGAGAGAGAGAGAGAGAGAGAGAGAGAGAGAGAGAGAGAGCTCTTAGATTAATTGAATTACTAGTCCAGCCTGCGGTTGGCTTGGCAGGGCCAGATAAAATTATTTCGCGGGCCTTATACATCCCCCCGCCCCTGTAAGCAAACCCAGAACAACCACTTCACATTACGTAGTCACTAAAAGGTGGCGATAGCTGTCTGATTCGGGGTTGTTCCCCTTATCGCTATGCTGAAGTAACGGTTTCTGCTGGGGGTAATTGTGTCCACTTGGCGTGCCTTTTGGCGATGCCTGGGGACCAGATTCTGCGATAGAACTGACATAAGGAGCTCTTACCATAGTAAACAACCCTGAAATAATGGGCGGACATGGAGATAAGAGTGTTAAGGATACTCCTGGTTTGAATATTCAAACACCAAACGTCAGACTGAGGTTAAAAATGTTGACTTAAATTTGAGTTTAAGGAGTGACTAAGAGGTAAAAAATATCGGGTAAGAAGTTCACTTGTGGACTTTCATATTTTGCAAATATGAAGAAATCGAGGATGCTATGTTCTCTGATTTCTTCTTCTTCTTCTGCGTTCATCCAGAGTTTTTTTTTGTTTTTTTTCGGATGTGATTGCGTTGTGCCTGTTTACAGCAGAGCTGCGTTCTTGCGCCGTTAGGCCGACACATCCGACTTCTGCGGGCATTAGTTGACCGGGTTAACCTTCCCGGGGCTCTGTTTTCTGGGTTGTGGATTAGAATTCTCTACTGGGATCCTCTGTGCATATTTCGAGCGTTCAAAACTCATTGACCGTGGTTCAGATCTCATTGACCGTGGTTCAGATCTCATTGACCGTGGTTCAGATCTCCTTGGCCGTGGTTGAAAATCCTAAAGAGATGGCCTAGTGCAGTGGTTCTCACCCTTTTTTGGCCCATTCCCCCCTTTACCATATGTTCAGAACGTCACCCCCCCCCCTTCGAATTTCCTCCCTATAAATCCCCCCCCCCCCCCACACAGTATACATAAAAATGGAAGATACATTTAATAACACATATTAGAACGAGTCTAGACATATATATAAAACGTGATTTGCGGGTCTACTTACATTATAAAACGAATTTCATTAGGGCGAGAAGTACAGAACCGTAAATTTTAGAGGGAAAAACATTATCAAATAACTGGTTCTTGTATTAATGTGATCTTGAAATAATCTTGATCCCCCCTGGAAACCCTAAAATTCCCCGGGGCGGGGGGGGGGGGAATTCCCCACCGGAATGACGAGCCAGTCATGTTTGAACATTTGACAACCTACCCACAATAAGTCGGCGCTGTGGTGAAGGGGTTATGAATGCGATTCGAAATTCCGCATACAGCGTTGGAAACACAGCTGTGGGTTATCTGGACGGCAGACCGCCTTGCGTTGGTCTCAATACAAAAGTATGAGTGCCGGTCATGCTGAATGCATGGCGAACTTCTGAACGTAAACTTGCCAAGAAATTACAAACAACCAAAAAATGTTGGTGTTTACTGCCACGTGATGTAAAACGATATGCAATTAACTTAATCCACAAGAGAAAGGTATGGCTTGTGTGAATCTGACACGATCATATGAGGCTTGGGGGCTCCGGCATGAAGCCCTCCGTAATGTGACCTAAAGACGAAGATCGGAGCACTCGTGGACACATTCTTCAAATGCCTTGAAGATAATTACTGAATTTATTACAACTTAACCATCATCAGAAGAGGACCCAAATTTCGTGTAGCAAGAAACGTTAGTACTAAGAAGACAGAAAATCATATATGACTTCAGGACTAAAATGGGGAAAATGACTGACATATTGTCTTGATAGGCGATAGTTTGTAAAGATGGAGTTATGCACAACGCCTGGGATGAATGTAGAAAACATGCGTCGCCCAAGAAGCACGATCGCTCTCTAAGCCTTCCTGGTTTACTCCAGACGAAAGGTAACACCAATACAACTGGAACCAGGCAAGCTGCAGAAGCTGTCGGATCAGCACATCAATACTTCAACTGTCCCCCTGTTGGAGATTTCATCCTAGACCAGTTGCCGACCAAGGATTAGGGCCTGCTCTGTTCTATCATGACATTTAGTCTTTACGTTGCATTCCCTCGCACTACGGTAAGGTTTGTACCCTCCAGTAGCGCTCTCCAGCCCAAAGCCGTTGGCACTATGTGGGGTGTCGGGTTTGGTGAGCGCCGCCCAACATCTGGCGCTAACAGAAAGCAGGCAGTACCGTCTACTGCCATATGGTAGCTCAGTCATATCTGACAAGGACCTGACTATCGGGGGTGGGGGGAGGGGGGGGGAGAGAGAGCAAGTGAAATGGTTCGGCCACATAACTAGGCTACCAGCTGACAGTATACCACAACAATCAATGATGTACAGACCAAATGGAACCAGACAAATAGGCCGCCCATGTAGACGATGGACTGGGTGAATAACAGAGTCAATGGGAATCTCAATATGTGAAGCCCATAGAAAGGCATCCTCCCGCTGTGTATGCTTCACCTCGACGGTGTAAGGTACATGAGGAACACGATGTGATAAAGAAAGGTTAGTCGCATGTCTTTTTCAGGACGTCGCAATCAACTACAGCATTTTTTGGCCGTTGGTGATTTACTAAGCAATGTTTCGTTCGGTAGTTTGTCTTTACACTACTGAACGTAAACTTGCCAAGACATGAACAGCAGCAGTAACATGCTGGTGTTGACAGCAATGTCCTGTAAAAAACACAATATGCAAAAAACAAGTTTGCCCTTGCTTGTAGTCAGAAAAGAAGTAAAATACATCTTATCAATTTTGTAACCACCACACGTATTCACATTATTTCAATGTGTTCTTAAATGAGTTTCACGTGAAGAAACTAAAGATAAACTCACAGCATTTCTTCTATGTAAACATCATCAACATGTTATGCCACTCCGAGCGGCGCAGGACACCGGCCACTCCGAGCGGCGCAGGACACCACAGACATACGAATGTCGTGGGTTCGATTCCGGGCTACGTCGTTCGGTTCACGAGTGCAATTTTCTCTGACACTCCGGGGGAAAGGGTGGGGAGGGGGGGGGGGGGGGGGTGTCGTTGATTGAGCTATGGAGGTCTTGATTTACGCGACGCCTTCGGCAGGCCATCCGCGGAAAGAGACGGAGCCATATGGGATAAACCCGGTGCAATTAAATCGATCCCCCGGAAAGGTTAACACGGTCAACAAATGCCCGCTGAAGTCGGATGTGTCGGCCGAAAGGCGCAAGTGTCGCAGCCCTGCTGTAAACAGATACAACGCAATTACGTCTGGAAAAAAAAAACACTCCAGATGAATGAAGAAGAAAAAGAAGAAGAAGAAGAAGAAGAAGAAGAAGAAGAAGAAGAAGAAGAAGAAGAAGAAGAAGAAGAAGAAGAAGAAGAAGAAGAAGAAGAAGAAGAAATCGATCCTTTTGCCTTTTAAACACTTTTTTTTACATCCCAAAAAGGCAGTATCTGCTACCCGACTACCTACATCGCTGCTACCCGACTACCTACATCGCTGCTACCCCAGTATCACATCTCAGACTCGCTCCTCACATATGACGCTACTCCAAAAATACTTCATCGTCATCCAGTGCCTTGCCGGCTGGCGTGGGCGATCATTTTCCCCCTCCCCCCCCCCCCCCCAAACAAATTGCGATTTCTGATGACGGCATGGATCAATTCATGCTTGGACTCCCTTCCGTGCCATGACAGAAGACTGTCAAGAATCTTCTCACGCTGTCTTCCTCTTATTTCTCTTTCCCAAATCTTTAAGGTCGTCAAAACATCTTCCAGTTTGTGTATTATTATATGGCCAAAATATTATGACTTCTTTTTTCTGATGGTAGTGATAAGTTGTCTATGCGACTTAGCTTCCGTCAAAATGTCCAGATTGCTCTTTTTGGCCGCCCAATTAATTTTCAGCATTCTTTTATGAAACCACACTCCAAGATTTCCAAGGATTTTTTCGCCTGTTTACTTACTAATTGTCCATGATTCGCAGCCGTGTGTTAACAATGATTCTATGTAACATGCAAGAAATCATGTCTCTAAACAAAATACTCACATTGTCGTTAATGCCAGCGTCTTCATAAGAAATGAAGCCAACCGAAGCCAGATCCGGCAACAATGAACAGCGATGATCAATCTTCTCATGCGAAATCTGAACTCCCACACGGCCGGACTACCTGTGCTGTTACAGTCTTGAGATTCTTTCTTGATTGTGTGAACTTCTATTCTTTGTAAATCGTGAACTGCTCCAATTGTTCTTCTAGATGGGAAAAAATATCGCCTTAACTTTTCACAAACTTTTAAACAGTCTTAGTGTAAGTCATTAAGTACAGTATTTAGACTCTTCAAGTTGTTTCTAAGACGATTGACAACAAGTAAATCACTCCTAACTCCCTTTGTGAATCACTTCATTAAATGTTTATCCAAGTAAAAGTAACGTTTTACACACAAAAATCACTTCCGGCGTGAATGTTAACGCTTCCCTGTTGACATATTCAGCAAATGATTATCGGATGTAAAAGTATTCTGTCTCTGTGAAGATAAACAACTTTATATAGTTTAATCTTGCCTGATTACAAGAAACAAGTATCCAAATGAACGCATAAACAAACCAGCTACTCGGGAAGGGAGGTCACCCAGACACGGCACGGCTACCACGAGAAAAGCGTTCCACTGTTCACTAAAGTCCCGCTCGTCTCAGGTGACCACGCCCACCAAAGCGATTTAAATGTCATGGGTCGAACATCGATGACCAAAATATACCTTCTTCTGCTTCTTGGTTTCCCTTTCAAGAGAAACGCATCACACTTATTTATGCACCTGAAAGGTCAGTGTCTAACTTCGGCGTGCATGTGTGTGAGGTTTGCTTTCTCGTGGCGGTGGTAGTAGTTTGTTTTATGTTGCATATCCCTTGCAGGTCGTTGCAGTCAACACCAGCATTTTCAGCTGCCGTTGATGTACTAGGTAAATTTTACGTTCAGTAGTTTGCAAGCCTTTGGCCACGGAGACCGGTAGTAGTAGTAGTAGTAGTAGTAGTAGTAGTAGTAGTAGTAGTAGTAGTAGTGGTAGTAGTAGTAGTAGTAGTAGTAGCCTCTTTCAGTCCTGAAGGAATATAGAGTTGTGCCGCTGGGGAGGTACCTGACAGCACCGCTGGTGATTGTATAGTCCGATGCGAGAGTGACGCATCCTTATATCGCATTTGGGGATCTTCTGGTTGGCCTCTTCCCTGTGGCTAGTTCTCCTTATAGGAGATCTTTTGGGAATACGTTCATTCTCCATTCGAGATACATGGCCCAGCCACAGAAGCTTTCTCTAAACAGATTGCAATCTAAGGTAACGAACGGACTCCCTACCCGTGACAAAGTATCTGAATGCTTAACAAGTGTTGCATATCCTTTGTGGACGTTGCCATCAACCCCTAGATTAATTTTCTAGACCAATGTGCTTTCAGTAGTGTGACTTTGCTTTCTGAACGAGAAATCAGCATTTTAAGTCCAACTTAATGCAGGTTACCCGTCTCCGTGGCGAAGGTTGTTACGGACGCGATTCTTAATCCCGTATAACCGGGTTCGAAACACATCGGTGCTGTTTTGTTTTGTTTTTGTTAGAAAAAAGGTATAGGTGCCGGTTGTTCAGAAATCAATGGCAAACTACTGAACGTAAACTTGTCCAGGAATCACGAACAGCCAAAAAAGCTGTGGTTGACTGCTACGCCCTGTGAAGGACATGCAACTATTTGTTATGCAGGTTGGGGGAGGGGGAGGGGTGTTTGACCGCGCACATTGTCATCAGCAGACAAGAAGATCAGGAGCGAGCGTATCCTTTCGACAAGACGTCTCAGATGAATGCGACATATAAGTCAATCATATTGACAGTTATCGGGCATGGATTTGATGAGTTGGATCTAGCCCCAAGAGCCACGCTGGTAGACACCAAGCTCTCTGCTGTTGGAGATTGAACCGAAACCACTCTCTATGTAAGCTGTAATCACTATTCACTATGAAACCAAGGTTCCTTTATCTAATATTTCCTATGAAACTACGATCCTACAATATTTGATATTAAAGTAACAATGATTATTGACTGGCACTTTGCCGCCTTGAGAGACCATAGTTTGTAAAATGGAGATATACCTCTCCGTAACATAAAGCCTGGGCTGAATTTAGAGACCATGTGTTGCCCATGCAGCATGATCCCTCTCTCGGCCTGTCTAGTTTACTCCAAAGGAAAGGTGACACCAATACATCTGGAACAAGACAAACCGCAGAAGCCGTCGGATCAGCAAAGCAATACTCTTAACTGTCCGCCTGTCGGAGCTTCCACCCTAGACCAGTTGCCGACCAAGGCTTTCGGCCTGGTCTGTCCTGCCATGACATTTAATCGTTACGTTGCATTTACAGTATAAATAATTATTAAAGTATCAATAATTAATAAAGTATCAATAATCAAAAATAGCTTGTTATAAACATCGTCTCTCCCCCGATGTGTCTCCACCTTGCCGTGGTGGGGGTGCTTGCGTGTCCCATCGACCCCATTTGCTTGCCGATGGATGAAAAACTACATATCGGACAGCTCATGGGATAGGGACCAGACTAAAAGAGACACAACCTGCTGCTATGCAGGTAGACTGAGGATAGCAGTCAAAAATTTAAATCAGGTGCACGAAGGCAGAAGTTCTTGGTCCTGACAAAACACTTAAGGCTCCCTGTCGAGGGCTGTGGCAGCACAAACCCTCGGATCTGAGAGCCGGACCGATACCCACCTTTCGAAAAATAAAGGCGGGATACTGAGCAAGCTACATGCTCAGGTCTGATACAAGTTCGAAGGCTCTCAGCTGGGGGATATGAGAGATTCCCGGATGAGAGGGCCAGGCCGTTTCTCGCTCACTGCTGCACGAAGGTAAGGTGCTGAGCCGGCAGCACATGTAGCCTACCTCGTGAGCGAGTACAAAACGTCAGAAAAGTGCCCCAGTCGAAGGAAATGGTTACGAAAACTGTCTGTATCTAACTCATAGAGAGTGTAGATAAAAGTGGAAGAACGTCTCAATGACGCAAAATGGAACGCACGGCGAGCGAACCTATTGCGTGGTCCGAAGTCAAAAGCAAAAGCTTACCGAGTGGATGTCGCTCGCAGTCTGACTGTTCCTGGTGTGTGGTTGAGCGATCAGTGGCAAACGAGTTGCCCAACACATGGAAGTGAGGAACTAAAAGCAGCCATGAGCAGGACGTGGCAACTCCTCGGGTGAGCCCAGTCTCAGAGCAATATGTGCCGGCTCTGCAATTATGGAAGCCTCCTTGGATAGCGAGGGAATGCCCATGGTCTGCCCCTGCCTTCCCTTGAGGGCCGACCGCGATGTCGTTCATCGTTCTATCTTGACCAGCTGAGATGTTGGCGACATCACAACAGTCTAACGTGCCTCGAAACCAGAGGAAGGCTAACCTCATTAAAAAATGCCCGCCGGAAGTCGGAAGTGTCGTCCTACGGGTGGCAAACTAAAACTTGACACTACGCAATTACGTCCGAGTGAAATGTCTCGTCCGAATGTCTCTCGTGCTAGGAACAGCGCTGACTACCTAGTTTCCGAATGCCGCTCTTGTTCGGAACAGCTCTGACTAGGTAGTTTTCCGAATGTCCGTCGTGCCTGGACCAGCTCTGACGGGCGCAACGACAAGCACATGTCCGTGTCGAAAACTCGCTGAGTGGATACCGTCTGCAGACCTGTCTGGTTTGTGCGGGAACGGCCCGGGGTTAACGAGGTACCCAATATATTGAAGTGAGGAATTAAACAGCTATGAGCAGGACGTGACGATTCCCTCGGTGAGCCCAGCACCAGAGCGTTATGTGTCGGCTCTGCAATTATGGAAGCCACCCAGGATGGCGGAAAATGCTATGGACTGTCCCTGTCTTCCTTTGAGGGATGACTGCGAAGTCTCCGACCGTTCCAACTCGACCAGCTGGGAGGTGGACGGTACCACAAAAGTGAGAGTCTCCCAGGAATGCTAACCTGGTCAAGAATGCACGCAGAAGCCGGATGTATTGACCTAAGGGTTTCGACCCAAGGGTGCCTAACGCACACCGCAATCACATCTGAATAAACACTCCGGATGAACGAAAAGAAGAAGAAGATAAACATCCTCTTGAATTATAACCGATTTCCCATTAACTGATTAAATGCCATGGGATGATTAATCGTCTTAAGCGACTTCCCGTATCTGCCATGGGCTTATATACAATAGTTTTCCCTAATTTGATATATAATACAACATGTCGGAACTTGCTTGCTTGCTTGTGCTCGTTGGCTTGAGCTCCAACGCGAAGTCCTGTATGTCGGATGAAGGCATCCTGTTGTCCAACATCAGTGTGATGTCATAGAGGACCTGAGGTTTGCGTGAGTATCCGTTGTCGCATGTCTGGCTTATTGGTGTGCAGTGATTCCTCGCCGTACAGGCAGACACTCTCCGACTTCGGAGGAATCGACGATCCTACTGACTTTAGCCAGGACCCCTAAGGTACTTGTTGCCCAGAACGCTCGACGAGGACGCGTCAATAGGTCTTGGCCAGTATATAACCCGGCCCTGGTGCCTTGGAAACACCTCTGCGTCCCATGTCGGAACTATATTAACAACTTTTCAGTCATAACAGTGACAAACCCCTACTTTCCATTTTCAGCATCTAGATTTGTTTGGTCCAGATTGATTTTTTTTTTTTTAGGGGTGGGGGGGGGGGAAGAATGTCTTAATCTAAAATCATCGTTAGCTTCCATTAAACGTTGTTAGTTAGTCGTTAGTTAGCGCTGTTCCAATTTCAAGGCAAAGGGTCGCTCCATTATGCTCCGTTCCTGTGCAAGTGAATATCACACAAAATGCTCCTCACTGCCCCATGTGAAAAGTGGAACAGAGAGGAGTCTCGACAATCTAACAGCCAGCACAGGTGTATATATATTATGCATAAGGCCGCTGTCAACTGCCAACACAAAAGTCCACCACGAAAACTAAAGCCATTAAACGTTGTACTTGCTACCAAGCTGCCTACATTCACAGATTCGATTCCGACCAATCTTCAATCACTGCTTCCAACTAAAGCTGAAATCACTGATTATTTCCAACAAAATTTACAATTACGAGTTATCACTAATGATTGTCTAGTAAACTATACACAGTCCCTGTTTCATACCAAATTATCTACAATCACTGAATATTTCATAAGAAATTTTCTACAAACACGGAATAATTGCAATCCCAAACTACAATCGCATATTGTTTCAAATATATGAACATACATTCACTACATCCTAACAATCTAAACCCATAGTTTCACCCTAAAACTACTACTACTACTACTACTACTACTACTACACTACTACTACCATCACCACCACTACCACTACTACTACTACCTCTATTACTACTACTACTACTACTACTACTACCACCACTAAAACCACGACCACCCTGCCGTCTTGACAGACGATAGTTTGTTACATTATGCTTCAAAACAAAAACAAAAAACATAATAACTACAACTACAACCCAGGGCGGGGACCAGGGATGAAGTTATATCTCTCTATAGCCAAAGGTCTAGGCTGACTTGTAGAGACTTATGTGTTACCCATGCAGCATGATCCCTCTCTCGACCTGCCTATTTTACTCCAGAGGAAAATTACCACCAGTACATCTACAATTTTTGATATAAAACCACAGTGAAACTATTTACAATCACGAATTATTTCTTACGAAACTATTCACAAATACAGATTATTGCCTACAAAACTATTCACAATCCTAAATTATTTCCTACTAAACTATTCACAATCATTGATTATTTCCTACGAAACTATTCACAATCACTGATTATTTATTTTCATACGGTTTGCAATCGGGGATTATTTTCTAAACAATTATTTACAATCGAGGATTATTTCCTAATAAACGCGTTCACTCACAATCAAGGAATATTTACTACGCAACACCTTTTAAGACCTGCGTTTCATTTCCTAACAAACGATACCTTCAAAAACGACTAACAATCATCATAGCTAGTAAACGATGAAAGTTATGAACTTGTAATATAGATCACAACACACTAACGGACGGATGACATTTCACATAAGTGTTATAGTCTGTTTTTAAGACCTGTGTTTAATTTCTTAACAAATATAACTTCAAAAACGACTAGAAATCAGCATAGCTAGTAAACCATTCAGTTATAAACTAATAATATAGAAAGCACACTAACGCACGGATGACATTTAATATCAGTGTTATATTCCGGTTTTGAGACTAAGAAGAACCTGGATAGGTAACCAACGCACAAAAGGACGACTGGGTGTTGTCTCCTGCCGCTACTCTCCCTATCTGAATGCCTGTCTTTCTCCTCCTGTGATCCCACTTCACCTTTCTGTTTGTTCACCTCTTTATACGCTGATGAAAACTCCAAACACAACACGGGTCCGTTTGTTTACTGTTGGTTTTTCGAACAACAAGGCTCACTGTCGATTGGCCTGCGTCAAAGATGGGGGTCTCTAGGCTATATCGTCTGCTACACTTCTGCTTGTACTGGAGGGTTTCGAGTCAACCCCACGTCCTTCTCTCTTCACTGTCTATCCTAACTTTGCGTGTTCAGTCAAAACACGGGAACACTTGTGAACTTAGCTGACCAAACACAAGCCTGACCCCCTTTCTTTGAAATAGAACTACGTTTTCGTCCTTTTTTGTCAACGGCTTTTTACTCTAAAAAAATTTTCCTCCAAAATTGCCTTGAAAATAAATGTTGCATATCTGTCTCATAAAACTTAAAGTGATTTTATAGCCATTTTTATGTTCAGGGGGGGGGGGGGCGCAGAGGTGTTTCCAAGGCACCAGGGCCAGGTTTTATACTGGCCAAGACCTACTAACACGTCCTAGTCGTGCGTCCTGGGCAACAGGTCAATTCAGGGTTCTGGCTAACGTAGTAGGATCGCTGATTCTTCCGAAGTCGGAGAGTATCTGCCTGCACGGCGAGGAACCACGAGTCTGCACATCAATAAGCCAGACATGGGACAACGGATACTCACGCAAACCTCAGGTCCGGTATGACATCACATCGATGTTGGACAACAGGATGTCTTCATCCGACATACAGGACTTCACGCTGGAGTTCACAGCCAGCGAACGCAAACAACAACAACAACGTTCAGTAGTTTGTTGAACGTTGGTTTCTAGTTCTGGATGCAAAGGCAAACTACTTACCTAATTCCGTGCCAAAAAAAAAATAGTCGATTAGGACCAAATATACTGACCAGTAAAAAGATGTCATTTGCAACGAGAAAAAGAGTGTTAAAGTGTTACACAGAACATGTACCTGTGTATGGATATGAAGCATGGACAATGAGCAGTCAAGCTGAAAAATATCTGATGGCTGTGGAAATGTGGTTTCTGAGGAGAATGCAAAGAATACCATGGACAGACAGAAAAACCAATGAACAAGTCCTACAAGAAACAAATAAAAAGTGTAAACTGATTAGAGAAATTAGACGTGGGTAGTCACACATTGTTGGACAAGTTATGAGAAGAAATTATTTGGAGAACTTGGTGACAAATGGCAAGATTGAGCGGAAAAGAACAAGAGGGAGGAACTTCTGAACGCAAATTTGCCTGTAAAATCAACTTAGTGTTGACCGCACACATCCAAGGGCATGCAATGTTTTTTTTTTTAGTTTGCCATTGCTTTCTAACCGAGGAGTCGACGTGTAAGTCCACATTACTACAGTGTAGGGGTTGAACCGCCTGCCCTGCCATCAGCACGCCGGAAGTTTACCAGCCAAAGCTCTGATCCTTTCAGCCACGCCGACACCTAAAATCACCTTAACTACGCCTTCAAAAGTCGGCTCCGTGGCGAAGGAATTTCGGATGCAGTTCGTAATCCCGCATAACGCGTTCAAAACACATCTGCGGGCGCTTTGGCAGCATACTGCCTTGCGTTGGGGTTTATATAAAATTTTATGGGTGCCGGTCGTTCAAAAAGAAATAGCAAACTACTGAACGCAAATTCCCGCTGAAGTCGGATATGTCGGCCCAAAGGTACATTATCGAAGGTCTGCAGTAAACAGGCACAATGTAGTTACGTCCGAGCGAGAGTCTAATGTCCTTCGAAACACTTGGGAAGATTAATCCGGTCAACAAATGCCCGCAGTGGTCGGATGTGTCGGCCTAAAGGCGCAATATCGAAGCTCTTCTGGAAACAGGCACAGCGCAATCAAGTCCGAAAAAATTATCCGGATGAAAGAAGAAGAAGAAGAAGAAGAAGAAGAAGAAGAAGAAGAAGAAGAAGAAGAAGAAGAAGAAGAAGAAGAAGAACGTAAGCTTGCCAAGAGATCACTAACAGCCAAATGAATGCTGGGGTTGATTGCGACGTTCTATAAAGTATATGCAGCTAACTAACTTGAATGCCCTAAAACTGACTGGCAACAGATGAAGCACCTACAGAACACAAAACTTCTGCGGCTGGTAAGAGGACTATAGACGACCAAGTTCTGCTTCTCCTGCAGGGGCATTTCGTGTGACCTTACTGATACCAGAGGTCTAACCGACGCTGTCTGAAGGCGACCCAGGAAACGCGACCTGCTTTCAACGACTCTAGTGGTCTCATTTTCGTACCTGGTTGCGTGAAGTTGTTGGTGTCCCGTTAACTGTTGGTGCAAGGAACACACAGAACAGCACATTGTTCTTGACAAAATAAAAAAAACTTGTTGGAATGCAGGTTTTTTTTGGGGGGGTCTAGCGGCGTTAAGGAGAAATATATTGTATAAATGCTGTTAATGCATCTGCCATGTTGAGAATTCAGGATCTAAGTTTATGCTGAAGACATTGTAATGACCTGAGACGGAACGGGGAGGGATCCGGAAATTGGGGGGGGGGGGGGGGGGAGGTTGCACAGAGTGACACTATGACACAATATGTCTGTCATCTACTGCTATAGAACCTTGCAGTGTAGTGCAGGGGGTATGAATCTGAACAATAAAGGCCGCCTGGCTAGTGCAGTCGCCTGAACTGTGCAGGTTAGGATTTTCTTTTTGCCCCCGATAGAAGAAAAAAAAACCTATACCTTACCGAGGATTTGAACACGGGTCTCCCGAAGGAGAAACCGGCGTTCTTAGCAACTCGGCCAGCCGCTGCCCTATCAAAAAGGTTAATTGGGTGTCCTTTTAGAAGATGTCGCAATCAACTTCAGCATGTATTAGCTGTTTGTGATTTATTAGACAATTTTAGATTCACTAGTTTGCCATTAGTTTCTGAACGACCGGCACTCATACCATTTTATGAAAATCAATGCCACGCGGTCCACTGCCGAACCTCCCACAGCTGTGCTTCGAAATAAGTATGCAGGATTACGAATTGCATTCGTAACTTCTTCGCCTAGAGCCGGCCAATTCGCCATTCATATCAGAAATCCGAAGCATTGTCTGCGAGTGTCTGCTCTATGTTGTGTACACTAACTGCCTTATTGAATGGAGTCTCAGAAAGCTGTCTCAGAGCTACAGTGACCGCCTCCACCTCCAATCTCATGCTTTATTTCCTGCTTGAATATGTGCGACTCTGCTCTGAGATCGGCTTGCCCCTGCCTCTAGCTGTCAAGCCTTACCCCCGTGTCCCCCCCCCCCCTCTCATCGCACGGATCCGTCTGTATCTACAGGGTGTATTTTTAATGACTGTGGGGTGTTTGAAAATATTGCCGGTCCAAGTTTTGTATTTACCTATTATGTTGCATAAACTTTACAGAGGGTGAATACAAAACTTGGATCGGCAATATTTTCAAACACTGCACAGTCATTAAAAATACACCCTATACTATTATAACCAGTAAATGTAAAAGGCTCTTTGTATACGTCTGCACGTGTGTGGGGTAAATGGTGTCAGAGCCATGTTTTCTCGAGCAGGCGGAACTCTATCGGGGATGTGGTCGATGGCACATGGGTCGCCTTCACTTCCCAAGACAATTCCTGGTACCCCATGTTAAGCTGGACAGACAGGCAGACCAACAAGACAGACAGACAGACCAACAAGACAGGCGGACGAACGGACAGACAGACAGACAGACATACATACATACCAACAAGACAGACAGACAGACCAACAAGACAGGCGGACGAACGGACGGACGAACGGACAGACAGACAGACAGACAGGCGGACAGACAGACAGGCGAACGAACGGACAGACAGACCAACAAGACAGACGGACAGACAGACCAACAAGGCAGACGGACAGACAGACCAACAAGGCAGACGGACAGACAGACCAACAAGACAGACAAACAGACAGACCAACAAGACAGGAGGACGAACGGACAGACAGACCAACAAGACAGGCGGACAGACAGACAGACAGGCAGACAGACAGATCAACAAGACAGCCAGACGGACGGGCGAACGGATAGACAGACAGACAGACGGGTGGGTGGATGCATGCATGCATAGATAGGTAGGTAGGTAGATATGTAGGTTTGACAGACAGACAGACAGACAGACAGACCAAGAGACGAACAGACACAGAGACTGGTCGACAGACGATCAGACAGAACTTCAGGAAGAAAGACAACACAACTGACAGTACAATTAGTTTTCGAACACAAAACCCCACGACTGCTGGCATTCTGTTACCGTCATGTTTGCGGGTCAAAGACACTGACGCGTTACCTTTGACCTCCTACACCGGATGTGCAACGATATCACGCTGACTTAATATGTTAAATACGTGCATTGGTATAGATTAGAGCTTAATGACAACATCACACTGCTTGGCACGGTAAACATATGCATTAGTATAGATTAGATCTTAATGACAACATTACATCAACTTTACACTACAAATACATGCGTTTGTAAAGATTGGAGCTTAATGACAGCATCACATGATCTTGACATGGTAAATACTGTATTGCTAGATCGTAGCTTAATGTAAACATTACATAAACTTAATTCGGTAAATACACACGCACTGGTATAGATTAGCGCTTAATGGAAACATTGCACAAATTAGACATAGTAAATATAAGCACTTGTATAGATTAGAATCAACTAGAAACATCACAGTAAATATATGATATGCATTGGTATAGTTTAGTGCTAACAAGGGACACCACTGTAGATACATGCATCAGTACAGGTTAGAACTTCCTGGAGACACCACACCAACTTTTGCCGTTTTGAATGACGATAGTTTGTTACATTGTGCTTCAAAACAAAACAGGCATAATAATTATACCTCTCCATAGCATAAAGCCTGAGCTGAATTGTAGAGGCCATGCGTCGCCCATGCAGCATGATCCCTCTCTCGACCTGCCTAGTTTACTCCAGGGATCATGCGTCGCCCATGCAGCATGATCCCTCTCTCGACCTGCCTAGTTTACTCCAGGGATCATGCGTCGCCCATGCAGCATGATCCCTCTCTCGACCTGTCTAGTTTACTCCAGGGATCATGCGTCGCCCATGCAGCATGATCCCTCTCTCGACCTGCCTAGTTTACTCCAGGGATCATGCGTCGCCCATGCAGCTTGATCCCTCTCTCGACCTGTCTAGTTTACTCCAGGGATCATGCGTCGCCCATGCAGCATGATCCCTCTCTCGACCTGCCTAGTTTACTCCAGAGGAAAGGTAACACTAACACTAATACATCTGGAACAAGACAAACCTCAGAAGCTGCAGAATCAGCAAAGCGATGCTCTAACTGTCCGCCTGTCGGAGCTTCCATCCTAGACCAGTTGCCACCCATGGCTTAGGGCCTGGTCTGCCCTGCCATAACATTTTTTTCCTCGCCCTCAGGTAAGGCTTGTAACCTCCCAGTTGCGTTCTTTCACCCAAAACCGTTGGTGCAATGTGAGGTGTCGGGTTTGGTGAGCTAACAGAAAGCAGGTAGTTTAGTAATACCGTCTACTGTCATACGGTAGCCCAATCGTATCTGACTAAGTCCTGATTTACACACTAACCTGACACAGTAATACATTAGTACATTTTACCATATGACGATGGCGTGGTGTTTTCACTAGGAGATAAAATAATACAAGTCCCTTAGCAGGAAACTGCTGTGTGTATGTGAAGTGTTAGAGCCAACGCATTCTGTAGGCCTGAATGAATGGGAGAATAGGTGGTTAGTCTTTCCCTCCCGTAGCGAGCGACGAGCCCAGATTTGGGTGGAGGGGAGGGGTTAGAGGGAGGAGGTGCAAGACATCGCAGCAGACTACATGGGTACCATGACCCTGATACGAACGAGCAGCAACCCAGATGTCCGTGTTAAAAATGTCATAGCTGTTGGAAACTGACAATGTCATATCAGCTGGGAACTGACAACGTCATAGAACTGACAATGTCATAGCAGTTGGGAACTGACAATGTCATACAACTGACAATGTCATAGCAGTTGGGAACTGACAATGTCATAGCAGTTGGGAACTGACAATGTCATAGCAAACTCACAATGTCATAGCAGTTGGGAACTGACAATGTCATAGCAGTTGGTAATTGACAATGTCATAGCAGTTGGTAATTGACAATGTCATAGAACTGACAATGTCATAGAACTGACAATGTCATAGCAGTTGGGAACTGACAATGTCATAGAACTGACAATGTCATAGAACTTACAATGTCATAGCAGTTGGGAACTGACAATGTCATAGAACTGACAATGTCATAGCAGCTGGGAACTGACAATGTCATAGAACTGACAATGTCATAGAACTGACAATGTCATAGAACTGACAATGTCATAGAACTGACAATGTCATAGAACTGACAATGTCATAGAACTGACAATGTCATAGCAGCTGGGAACTGACAATGTCATAGAACTGACAATGTCATAGAACTGACAATGTCATAGCAGCTGGGAACTGACAATGTCGTAGCAGCTGGGAACTGACAATGTCATAGCAGTTGGGAACTGACAATGTCATAGCAGTTGGGAACTGACAATGTCATAGAACTGACAATGTCATAGCAGTTGGGAACTGACAATGTCATAGAACTGACAATGTTATAGAACTGACGATGTCATAGAACTGACAATGTCATAGAGAACTGACAATGTCATAGAACTTACAATGTCATAGCAGTTGGGAACTGACAATGTCATAGAGCTGACAATGTAATAGAACTTACAATGTCATAGCAGTTGGGAACTGACAATGTCATAGAACTGACAATGTCATAGCAGCTGGGAACTGACAATGTCATAGAACTGACAATGTCATAGAACTTACAATGTCATAGCAGCTGGGAACTGACAATGTCATAGAACTGACAATGTCATAGCAGTTGGGAACTGATAATGTCATAGCAGCTGGGAACTGACAATGTCATAGCAGCTGTGAACTGACAATGTCATAGAACTGACAATGTCATAGCAGTTGGGAACTGACAATGTCATAGAACTGACAATGTTATAGAACTGACGATGTCATAGAACTGACAATGTCATAGAACTGACAATGTCATAGCAGCTGGGAACTGACAATGTCATAGTAGTTGGGAACTGACAATGTCATAGAACTGATAATGTCATAGAACTGACAATGTCATAGCAGCTGGGAACTAACAATGTCATAGAACTGACAATGTCATAGAGCTGGGAACTGAAAATGTCATAGCAGTTGGGAACTGACAATGTCATAGCAGTTGGGAACTGGCAATGTCATAGAACTGACAATGTCATAGAACTTACAATGTCATAACAGTTGGGAACTGACAATGTCATAGAACTGACAATGTCATAGCAGCTGGGAACTGACAATGTCATAGAACTGACAATGTAATAGAACTTACAATGTCATAGAACTGACAATGTCATAGAACTGACAATGTCATAGCAGCTGGGAACTGACAATGTCATAGCAGTTGGGAACTGACAATGTCATATCAGTTGGGAACTGACAATGTCATAGAACTGACAATGTCATAGAACTGACAATGTCATAGCAGCTGGGAACTGACAATGTCATAGAACTGACAATGTCATAGCAGCTGGGAACTGACAATGTCATAGAACTGACAATGTAATAGAAATTACAATGTCATAGAACTGACAATGTCATAGAACTGACAATGTCATAGAACTGACAATGTCATAGAACTGGCAATGTCATAGAACTGACAATGTCATAGAACTGACAATGTCATAGAACTGACAATGTCATAGCAGTTGGGAACTGACAATGTCATATCAGTTGGGAACTGACAATGTCATAGAACTTACAATGTCATAGAACTTACAATGTCATAGCAGTTGGGAACTGACAATGTCATAGAACTGACAATGTCATAGCAGCTGGGAACTGACAATGTCATAGAACTGACAATGTCATAGAACTGACAATGTCATAGAACTGACAATGTCATAGCAGCTTGGAACTGACAATGTCATAGAACTGACAATGTCATAGCAGCTGGGAACTGACAATGTCATAGAACTGGCAATGTCATAGAACTGACAATGTCATAGCAGCTGGGAACTGACAATGTCATAGAACTGACAATGTCATAGAACTGACTATGTCATAGAACTGACTATGTCATAGCAGCTGGGAACTGACAATGTCATAGCAGCTGGGAACTGACAATGTCATAGCAGTTGGGAACTGACAATGTCATAGAACTGACAATGTCATAGCAGCTGGGAACTGACATTGTCATAGAACTGACAATATCATAGCAGATGGGACCTGACAATGTCATAGCAGCTGGGAACTGACAATGTCATAGAACTGACAATGTCATAGCAGCTGGGAACTGACAATGTCATAGCAGTTGGGAACTGACAATGTCATAGAACTGACAATGTCATAGAACTTATAATGTCATAGAACTGACAATGTCATAGAACTGACAATGTCATAGCAGCTGGGAACTGACAATGTCATAGCAGTTGGGAACTGACAATGTCATAGAACTGACAATGTCATAGAACTTACAATGTCATAGAACTGACAATGTCATAGCAGCTGGGAACTGACAATGTCATAAAACTGACAATGTCATAGCAGTTGGGAACTGACAATGTCATAGAACTTACAATGTCATAGAACTGACAATGTCATAGAACTGACAATGTCATAGCAGCTGGGAACTGACAATGTCATAGCAGCTGGGAACTGACAAGAGTAGACCGCTAACCTCGCACAATTGTTATGAACCACCAACACCAACACAAACACAATGGGGAGTCTCCGTGGTTAAGTGGTCAAGCCATCTGACTCAGACTCAGAAGATTGTTGGTTCGATTCCGGGCTGCCGCGTCCTTCGGTTTATGGGTGCAGTTTTTTAGACTCCTGAGGGTCATCGCTGGAACTATAGAGTTCGTGCTTTGTGTGACGCTTTCCGCACTGCGGAAAGAGACTGAGCCATATGGGAAAAAACGCGGTGCAATGAAGTCGACCATGTCGACTTTTAAGCGACTTTAAGCGGCACACCCACACAAACACGCACACCCACACACACCCACACATACATCCCACATACACCCACACACAAATAACCACACACACACACACACACTGGCACACACACGCATACACCATACATACACATTTTAGTCCGACTGTCAGGTATAGGAGTTGAACCCGCTACCCCGGAATCAGCACGCCGGAAGTTATTTATCTTATCCATTCAGAAATGATGACCCTCCCCCCCCCCCCAAAAAAAAAAATACCCTCCTCTCCCCCCCCCCCCAAAAAAAAACACCCCTCTTCTCTCGCTCTCTCTCTCTCTCTCTCTCTCTCTCTCTCTCTCTCTCTCTCTCTCTCCTCCCCCCCCCCCTTTTCCGCCATGCAAACGAACGTACTTTACGCTTTGCTGATAACATTTAGCATGTTGCCAGTTATTTTGCTATTATAATAATCTTCATGTTGCTAATCACATAATGCATCTCCGGGGCCGAACAAAATCAGACGGCGGCCATACATCTCCCGCGGGCAGAGGTTTACGGAATCACGAGGCTGAGATCAAGCGTGTTTTCTATCTCGACGGTCTTTGATGGCGACAAATCTAGTCGGGCATTCTGTTATCCCCCGATCTTAACATTTGTGTTTATAGTTGCTGGAATTTAATGTGATCAGCACAGATTTGTTATTGTCAGTGATTTTGTCTGTGAACGTGCTCAGACTGGCCTAAGGGTCGACTATAACAGACTAGATAAACGCATGTAAAGGTTTTATCCAGTTAAGTTATTTGCATGTCCTTTTAGAGGACTCGCAGTCAACCCCCAGCATTTTTTGTGTGTGTTTGTGTGGCTGTTTGTTATTTTTTGGGCAAGTTTACGATTAGTAGTTTGCCATTGCTTTCTGAACGACCGGTACTTATACCATTACATGAAAACCAGCGCAAGGCGGTTGGCTTCTAAATTGCCCTCAGCTGTGTTTCGAACGCAGTATGCGAGATTGCGAATTACGGAATTACGTTCGTATCCCCTTCTCCACAGCGCTTGGACTAAAATGCTGATTTCTCGTTCTTGACTTGGCGACGTAAATTACGTCTATCTTAGAAGTCGGGGTGGGTTCGCGAGGGACATTGGTAATAAGGAAAGCTAATCTACACGTGCAAATCAGTCTAGTGCACTGAAAGTAGTAGCTCTTATATGGACTATGTTTGATTCCAAGGCAAGTGAACGAAACAAACAAGGGGGAAAAGCACTTAGCTATTGACAGCTGCAGGTGTCACGGGATCGCCCAACAATCCCGCAAGTAAAAGACAAAGTAGTTGTATGTGGCATATTCCATCCCAGATAGCGGACCCCCATCTACCCGTAGGTAGGTTTTCTGGGCAAGGAGTGTTTCCAGCACGTAGCTTCGCGGCCTACCCTTCGCGACTTCCAACTGCCGATCCGTTTTTAATGCACACAACTTGCATAGTGACCTCCTGTTTTTGGTCCTTATCCGAGAAGGCTAGGTTTCCTATTTCACTACCCAGGCGATCATGGTGGCGTAGCATTATGGTCACGGACAGAACTAACTGTTCACGGACAGAACTAAATGGTCAGGGACAGAACTAACTGTTAACGGATATAAATGGCTGTTCATGGACAGAACTGTTCACGGACTAAACTAACTGTTCAAAGATAGAACTAACAGTTTACGAATACACCTAACTGTTTTTGGATAGACATAATTGTTCATGGATATAACTAACTGTTCACTGACAGAACTAACTGTTTACTGACAAAAGTAACTGTTTAAGGGCAGAACTAACCATTCACAGACGACACAAACTGTTCAAGGATAGAACTAACCGTTCACGGTTAGAACTAAATGTTCACGGACAGAACTAACTGTTCAAGGGGGAGAACTAACTGACGGCGTGAATATATCCCGTGACCTAGATACGCCTACTGTACATGTATCTCATTGTCAACAGATGCAATGTTTTGAGTAAACTATCGCATTTAAAAAGTGAGCAAACACATTCAGGGTGGCCCTAATAGTACACGGACTAACAACAAACACCACACACCGAAGTCACTGGCTAAAGGGGGCAGGTTTACAAACATTAGCATTAGGTCAAGGTGAATCCCATTGCTGATACAGCCACAGAGGTGTGAAGTGATGTGCCTCGGTATATATTACGTTACACAGGGTGTTTGTAATGTCTCACTACACTTTGTATGTAGAACAAATTTGAAAAATGAAATACAACATATCAAAAAATGTGCTCCACAGTCCACCGTTGAAGCAATATACAGCTGTCGTTTGCTGGAGTAATTCTTTGCACTCCAAACAAAATGGTGTTATCAACGGAAGGAAATTGTTGTTGTTTTTTTTTTTTTTTTTTTTTTGGGGGGGGGGGGGGGGGGGGGGGGTTGAACAAGTGTTTCGAAAATCGCATAATATCACTTCAAATTTAGCCAGCTCGTTCTCCAGATCTAACTCCATTAGATTATTATCTATGGTGTTTCTTGAAAGGAAATGTTTACAAAAATAATGTACACACAACTGATGACCTGAAAGAAACAATCATAATTATTATTCGATCAATAATAACAGGCACGTTGCAGAAGTATTTGAGATTATGAGAAGACATGTAGTCATGTCTTGAAGCCCATAATGGACATTTCCAAAACCTGTTATAATGAATACTTCATTGTTACTTTCCAGCTTCCCCAAAATAGCATTAGACCATAGCAGTGACTATTCGAACTAATTTAATGACATTCTAGCACATTTTTGGTAACGTCATGTGCTTCATTTTTTATTCTATTTTGTTCTACATACAAAGTGTAGTGAGACTTTACAAACACCTGGTAGTATTAAGAGCACGCATGGTAGTGTACAAGCTAGTGTACTCGACTGCTAATGGGGTTCCAGGGTTTGACTGTATGCAAACATTAAACATCCTGTGGTGGCCAGGGTAAAGGGTTCGTTCCACACGCCGGTCAGTTGGACTGTAACTGGTTAAGTTACATGGGATGATTAACCGTCTTAGGCGAATTTCCGTATTTGCTATGGATTTATATACAGTTGTCCCTATGCAACCTATTTTAATTTGATATATAATACAACACGTCTGGTACAATGTTAACAACGTTTAAGTCATAACAGAAAAGGGTAAGCAAAAGCTGCATTTCAGAAAATGAAGGGTATCTTATGCAATGAGTCACTCTCATTAAATGTAAGAGAGTGCTGAAGTGCTATATAGAACCTGTTTTGCTGTATGGCAGTGAATTAAGGATTAGAGGATGCACTAGACAACATAACAATTTAAATCTATAGTTATCGACAGGGATTTGAACCTGTCACCTCCAAATAATGACAGAACCTCGATGCAGGAACAAGTGTACTTCGACTATGTTGTCAAGTGCGTCCTCTAATTCTTACTTGCATGCTTGCTTGCTTGTGTTCATTGGCTTGAGCTCCGACGCGAAGTCCTGTATGTCGGATGAGGCATCGTGTTGTCCAACATCAGTGTGATGTCATACAGGACCTGAGTTTTGCGTGAGTATCCGTTGTCCCATGTCTGGCTTATTGGTGTGCAGACTGGTGGTTCCTCGCCGTACAGGCAGACACTCTCCGACTTCGGAGGAATCGGCGATCCTACTGACTTTAGCCAGGACCCCAAGGGACCTGTTGCCCAGGACGCTCGACGAGGACGCGTCAATAGGTCTTGGCCAGTATATAACCCGGCCCTGGTGCCTTGGAAACACCTCTGCGTCCCTCTAATTCTTACTTCTTTTGTTTTTTGTTTTTTTCTACTTCAATGAGCGCCAAGCATTACGTGTCTTGGTGGCCTCAAAGATTTCCCCAGTTATTATTTATATGCTATACGTCTAGAAGGTCAAGGATAGAGGGTTACGAAGCAGTACCTCCCCTCTGCTGTGTGTCCACCGTGACGAGGTAGAGGGGCTTGTGCGTCCCAATGACCCCAAGAGCTATGCCGACGGTAGCACAGCTACTGGTAGGGCCACCCATGTCGGACAGGTCAAGGGAGAGGGACCAGACGAAGAGACACACAAACCTGCTGCCTTGTAGGTAGACTGGGGACAATCAAAGGCTAGGGAAAGCACCCCAAATACATGCTTGTCGAAATCGGATGTACTGAGCCACAGGCTTGACAAAGCAGTGCAACGTGAAACCTGCTGCCTTGTAGGTAGACTGGGGACAGTCAAAGGCTAGGGAAAGCATCCCGAATAAATGCTTGTCGAAACCGGATGTACTGAGCCACAGGCTTGACAAAGCAGTGCAACGTAACTTAATTCATGATGTCACAAATCAAAATTAATCGATATGGTGCTAATCCCGTGAAGTCCCATCAGGCGGTGATAGTGCCGGGCCCCCTGCCTCGAGGGGGTCCACCCATGACTACTGGTGGTCACCTTCCCCTGTGCTGTGGAGTCAAGGCACAGAGGAGTAGGTTAAGAGCTATTGACCAAATACCCAGGACACTCAACATACTACAGTGGAATGCCGAAGGAGTTTACAAGAAGAAAGACTCCCTAACACAGCGTCTTCATAAAGATAGAATAGATGTGGCATGCATTCAAGAGACACACCTCAACGCCAATCACAAATTCTCAGTCAGAGGATATCAGGCCACACGTTTCGACCGCGAAGGACACAAAGGAGGAGTTCTAATACTTACACGAAATACAATACCTTGCAGCGAAGTATCTGTGATCTCTGACAACCAAACAGAAATTATAGGTGTTGATATAATGATAAAGGACGTGAAAATAAGAATCTACAATCTGTATAGCCCAGCAGATAAGGACCTTACACTCTCAAACATGAAAATAACTGACACAAACTGCATTATTGTCGGAGACTTTAATAGCCGTTCAGAAAGATGGGGATACCCAGATACTGACAAAAGAGGAGATGAATTGGAGGACTGGGAAATAGACTCAAATCTCCATCTACTCAACAAAGCGGATGACAGACCGAGCTTCTACTCCAGAAGATGGCTTACCACTTCTACTCCAGACTTAGCTTTCTGCACAGGAGACATCCTCCACAAAATCGATCGCCATGTGCTGGACCAATTAGCAGGTAGTGACCACAGACCAATCAAGCTTGAAATGAATATGGAGTATGTTCCACAGGAGCAAAAGCCCTTGCCCCGCTGCAATTACAAACGAGCAGATTGGGACAGATTTGCCATACTAACAGACAAATATTGTGAAAACATAAATACACGATATGGCAACATAAAGCAAATGGTGGAAAGTCTAAACAGAGCGATAATACAGGCAGCCACTGAGTCCATTCCAAGAGGAGCGAGGAAAAATTACAAACCATACTGGACTGAAGAACTACAAAGTTTGGAGGACAAAGTTGAAGATGCCAGGAAGACAGCAGAGAGAGAACAAACAATTGAAGCAAACATCTCTCTCAAAGCCATCTCAGCAAAATATAAAAGAACAGTAAATCAAACAACAAGAGATTGTTGGAGGGAAAAAACAGAAAACCTGAATTTTGACAGGGATGGAAACAAACTATGGAAACTAGTGAAAGCCATGAACAATGAAGGACCTAGAAACAAACAAATAACAATTAAACAAGGAAATGCCTTGCTTACGGGCAAAAAGGCTGCAAATGCACTAATGGAACACTATGCAAATGCAAACCACATTGATATTACAACCGAACAGAAGAAAGCAATCAAAGACAAACAGATACATCATAGAAATACAGAGACAGCAGCAGAATATATGATGGCAAATCTAACAATGGAAGAAATGGAACAGGCAATGAATACCCTAAAAAAGAAGAAATCACCAGGAAAGGATGGAATCACAAATGAAATGCTAATAGGACTAGGCACCAAGGCAAAGAAGAAACTACTAGCAGTCCTAAATAACAGCTGGAAGAGAGGAATAGTCCCACAGGCATGGAAGGAAGCTATACTAATACCAGTCCCAAAGAAAGGAAAAGACCTGGAAGAACCAAATGGCTATCGACCCATCAGTCTACTTAGCTGTGTAGGAAAATTAATGGAATGCATTATCAATGGCAGGCTAACATGGCATCTGGAAGAAAACAAACTCTTAACACCACACCAAGCAGGATTCAGAAAATACAGATCCACTGAAGATCAAATAACCTATATAGCTCAGGAAATAGAGGATGCCTTCCAAGAGAAAAAGCACACACTAGCAGTCTGGATAGATTTAGAAAAAGCATTTGATAAAGTATGGAAGGAAGGACTGAAAGTAAAACTGCAAAACATGCATGTTTGTGGAAAAATGTATAAATGGATCAGCCACTACCTTGAGAACAGAACTGCCAGGACAAAAGTACAAGGACAAACAAGCAAAATGATGCTGCTGGAGCAAGGTGTCCCCCAAGGAGGAGTCCTTTCACCAACATTATTCCTAGCATATATAAATGACATCACAGAAAATTTTCCAGCCAGAGTACACACATCCTCCTTTGCAGATGACCTAGCCATATGGACATCTGAAGAATATATTAGTACAGCTAACAGCAGAATACAGCAAGCCTTATTAGCGCTAGAGGACTGGTCAAAATCATGGCTAGTGAAGATAAGTGAGGAGAAAACAACATGCACAGTGTTCTCCCTCTCAAATAAAACTCAGCAACCTAAGCTGGTATTGAATGGAAAAATATTGCGCCATGAAGAAAATCCAAACTATCTAGGAGTCACCTTTGATCGTCGCCTGACATGGAAGACACAGGTTGAGAAAAATCGAACAAGAGCAAGGCAGAGAATGGCAATCATGAAAAAGCTTGCTGGTACAACGTGGGGAGCAGATGAGAAAGTTCTCAAGAAGTTATATACTGGACGGGTGAGGCCAGTACTGGAATATGGCATTGCAGCTTGGGCAACAGCAGCTAAGTCAAACTTTAACAAAATAAGTAGAGTCCAAAACCAAGGAATGCGAATCATTACTGGAAGCCTAAAGACAACGCCTATTAATGAACTAGAAAAGATCACTTGTTTACAACCAATGCAGGATAGAAGAGATAGCAGAGCCCAGCAACAAGCAGAAAAATTTAGAAGATTGACAGACCACCCTATGTACAACAGATTTAATGGTTTTGGAAAGGGAAGACTGAAGCATAGCAACTTTGTAGAAACTGCAAAACGAAGGATTAGGGCAGATCCTATACTTAACATATCAACAGTCAAGCCCATACACAATGCACACAAGTTCCCAGCTTGGAGACAGCAGCAACTGCCTGAGATGATAGAAAACATTCCTGGTATTGAGAAAAAGAACACTCAGCATGAAACCGAAAGAAGAGAAATAACCCTAAACTACATAAAAGAACATTACCCAAGCAGGAATTGGACCCATGCATATACAGATGGATCAGCCAAAAATTCAATAGAGAATGGAGGAGGAGGAATTCTCCTAAATTTAAAAAATGGAGTGAAAAAAACACATTCAATGGCAACTGGAAAATTTTCAAGTAACTTCAAAGCGGAGGTAGAGGCTTTGAAAACTGCAGCAGAAATGCTCCTGATGGAGGAAAATAAAGAGAAGCAAATAGCTATCTTCACAGATGCAAAGTCAGCTGTCTCAATACTCAAGAGCAATAACAGCACAGAACTAACTGACCTAAGAGCAGCACTCCATGGTCTATGCCAGAAATCCAAAAAAGTTGTAATACAGTGGATCCCATCACATTGCAGTATACCTGGAAACGAAGAGGCTGACAGACTGGCAAAAGAGGGCGGACGACTACCACAGCCTGACATAGACATAACCTATAATGAGGCAAAGAGGTTGATAAAAAGCACTTATAGAACCAAATGGGAATCTGAGCATCCAGGCCATCAGAAGGATGATGCATATTACAAACTCGACCGAAGAGAACAAGTAGCAATCTTCAGACTCCGCACAGGACATAACAGGCTGAAATACCACTTGTTCAATAAACTAAAGATAGGAGATACTGATGAATGTAATTGTAGAACTGGAAAAATGACAGCAAAACATTTACTGCAGGATTGCCCAACGTATGCAGAACAGAGAAAGATATTTTGGCCCACACCTGCTTCATTTGAGGACAAGCTCTATGGAGATATCAACAAGCTCAAGTTGACCGCAGCTTACTTTAACTACATACAGGTTGACATTTAAAGGTGCATGAAGACCCAGAGGCATGAAATGGAATATTGCTTGGATAGCAAATCCATTATGTGGAAAGTCCAAATCGAAAGCTCGCTGTGTGGGCTTCATAAAAGGTGGAAAAGTGTCCTAGTGGCACGAAATGGAATATTGCTTGGATAGCAAATCCATTACGTGGAAAGTCCGAATCAAAAGCCATTGTGTGGGCTTCATAAAAGGTGGAAAAGTGTCCTAGTGGCATGAAATGGAATATTGCTTGGATAGCAAATCCATTACGTGGAAAGTCCGAATCGAAAGCTCACTGTGTGGATGTCATCTGCAGACTGCATACTTCTGGTTTCCGGAAGAACAGCCTATGGTGAACGGAAGGCCCAATATACGGAAGTGAGGCTAAGCAGCCATGTGCAGGACGTGACGATTCCTTGGGTGAGCCCAGTACCAGAGCGCTATGTATCGGCTCTGCAAGTATGGAAGCCTCCTTGGATGGCGGGGAATGCCCACGGTCTGCCCCTGCCTTCCCTTGAGGGCTGACCAGGATCTTTGGCTGTTCTATATGGACCAGCTGGGATGGGGGATAACACCACAACAGTGAGAGTCAAACGTCCTAAGAAACCCCCGGGAAGGTTAACCCGGTCAACAAATGCCCGCAGAAGTCGGATGTGTCGGCCTAACGGCGCAAGAACGCAGCTCTGCTGTAAACAGGCACAACGCAATCACATCCGAAAAAAAAACTCCGGATGAACGAAGAAGAAGAAGAAGAAGAAGCAGTACCTAACTTCCGACACCAAGATCTATGCCGGCGGATAGCGTTGCTACTCGAATGATCTCCTTCACTACGAAAATTAACGTAACACTTTACCACAATATATTTTATACAATTATCCCGGGAAGGTAATCCGGTCAACAAATGCCCGAAAAAATCGGATGTGTCGGCCGAAAGGTACACATATCGCAGCTCTGCTGTTGCCTTGCTCGACACAATTGCGACTAAAACAACACTCCGGGCGAACGCAGAAGAAGATATACAGTTATTTTTTTAGGACTCACCGTTTACTCTCAGATTTCCAACCAAGTACATTCCTTTGCATGTTATTATCAGTACGTTGCGAACAACCCCAGATTCATTAAACAGGCAACAGTAGTGTGTTTAGTCCAGTCACACAACTAGAAGCATCTCCAGTTGGGACACAGCTATCACAACCATATCCACGACCGTCATTCCCAGATCTGACCCCGTGAACAGCCTAGTGGTTTCTGTTATACCCACTCAGTAACTTTGAATACAGGTCTCTGTACAGCCAGGACAATGGTCAAGAACCGGGTAGCTCGGGCTGTATTCGTCGAATGAATTGGACAGCTCGCAAGGTCAGCGTCGGATTCTCTACGTCTGCTGGCGTTGACAATGCCTCGGTGTTCTCCCTGTTACTTGTAGCATCCAGGTCAGAGATTCCCAAACTGTGGAATGTTTTATCAGTCTTCATTTGGAATTCAAAACAAAACTTTTACAAAAGAAGTTATTTGCATATCCTTTACAGGAAGTCGCAGTCAATCCCAGTATTTTATGGCTGTTTGTGATTTCTTGGCAAGTTTACGTTCAGTAGTTTGCCATTGCTTTCTGAACGACCGGCACTCATACCTTTATAAAAACCAGCGCAAGGTGGTCTGCTTCCAAATCGCCCGCAGCTGTGTTTCGAACGCGGTATTGCGAATTGCATTCGTAAACTTTCTCCACAGCGCCAAAAACTTTAAAACGAAGACATTAATAATGCAAATTCAGGCTTCAGCACTAAAATGCTTCTTTTTAACGGAACAATTCCCGACAGCATATCTAGAAATATATTCTCGTCTGCTTCATGTTCCAGCCGTTGTCAGTGTCGATAAATTACTGTAAATTCCTTTTAGTGAATGAGCGTGCTCGACGCTTTTCCATCTTCCCCAATCATCATCACCAGATGCCATGCCGATAAGCGTGGGCGGTCATGTTTCGCCATCTCACACGATCACCAGAGTCGTGGATCAGCTCCGCTTCGACCATGCCACGTGGCCAAGCCATCCATATGTTTACTTCTCTGCCACCCCTTTTTCTTGTCAACTCAACTTTGCCAGTTGTCACCAAGTTCTCTAGTCTATTTCTTCTCATGACATGTCCAAAAATTGCAACTGTCTGCGTCTAATTTCTCTAATCAGTTAACGGTTTTCATCTGCTTCTTGTCGGACTTGCTGATTGGTTGTGATTCAGAAATAATCCCCAATTATCTTCCTTTAAAAAAAAAAAATTTCAACCGGGTGCCAACCTTCATTGTGGAGGCGACACCTGATTAACTGAATAATCGCTGAATAATCGCCAGCGTTGTTGCTTTGGCTTAGACCGGATAATTGTCCTTTCTTAAAACCACATACAATAGTTTCAAATTTTGTGAGGTAATTTCCAGTCTCGTTCATACTTAGTTAAGTTGTTAGCATTAATGATGTCCTAAATGCATGATGTGACGTCATAAATGTGTGATGTGATGTCATAAATGCGTACTGGGATATGATGTCATAAATGCGTACTGGGATATGATGTCATAAATGCGTGATGTTATGTCAAAAATATGTAATGTGGTGCGTGATGTGACGTCACATATTTGTGATGTGATGTAAAATATAATGTCAAAAATGCGTGGTGTAAATTAATGTCAGAAATGCGTGACGTGATGTCAAAATGCGAGATGTGATGTCAAAAATGCGTGGTGTGATGTGATGTCAAAAATTCGTGATGTGATGTGATGTCAAAAATTCGTGATGTGATGTGATGTCAAAAATTCGTGATGTGATGTGATGTCGAAAATGCGTGAAGTGATGTAATGTCAAAAATGCCTGATGTGATGTCAAAAATGCCTAATGTGATGTGATGTCATAAATGCATGATGTTATGTCAAAAATGGTCGATGAAATGTCATAAATGCGCCATGAAAAGGTCAGCCTTATTAATGTGTTATTTTATAATTCAGATTTTCGTAATCCCTTGTTGGAAAGTTTATGTTTTTAAATGAAATTCATATTAACCTATTTAATGAATTAAAGAAAATCGACATTTGTATTGACATAGACAGTTTCGTTGAATTTTTAGAGATAGAACGCTCGTTCTTAAACATCCGGTGTGCTGATTTCTGATGTAGAGGTTTCAACCCCTACACCGGTCAGCTGGACTAAAATGTTGTCTTCTCGTCCTTGACTTGGGAACGTAAATTACAAGAACCTCTGAAGTCGGAGTGGGTTCGCCTGATGGCGAGGGACACTGGTAATAAGGTAAGGTCACCCACACGCAAAATCCAATCCGGTGCTACTAGAGTAGAAGTATTGTGTGGACTACGCTTTGGGTTTAAAGCAAGCGAGCGCAAAAGATAAAAAAGTTTACTGTAACTTGTTTGTTGGTGTAGTTCTATGGGTTAATTGATTCAATGCCCAAAATAAAGTAGGTGTGCACCACACATGGTACGCCATCACATGAATAAGTATTATAGTGTAAATTTCCGTTCACTGAACACTGAAATTGCGGAAGATATCACGAAACAAAACAAATAACACGATGACACTAGTATGGCGATATATCGTTCTTTTGTTCATATGCGACGTCATTTTGGCGATATATTTTCCTTCGCCACTAAATCAGTTATCACTATGTAACCCCTGTGTTGCTATCATTGGAAATAAACATATTTATTTACGTCTTTCTTTTAAATAGGGGCTCTCGCTGGTGAAGTGGTTAAACTGCGCTCCGAGGTTTCCATTCCGGACTTCGACTTTCGTTTTTTTTGTTGTTGTTGTTTTTTTTTTTTGCAAATCCTTTACAGGACATCGCTGTCAACACCAGCATTTTTCAGCTATATGTTGATTTCTTGGCAAGATTACGCTCAGTAGTTTGCCATTGCTTTCTGAGCGGCCGGCTCACATACCCCGTAAGTTACCGATGCGATTCGAACCACTGCTGATTCTCACCGTCATCACGTTACCTACGAGAGTATACGAGATTACGGAGAAAAGTCATAACCTCTAAGCCACGAAGCCGGCGACTTTCGGTTAACGAGTGTAATTTTCTCGGAGACTCCCGGGGGTCGTCGCTGGAGCTACAGAGTTCGTGCTCTGTGCTAATCTTTCGGCAGACCGCCCTGCGGAAACAGGCCGAGCCACGTAGAATGAAACCCGGTGCAATTCAGTAGATTCTCTCGCCTATAACCACCCCCCCCCCCCCAATTGAAAGTCTAATTTGAATTGTTTTAAATGTTGCATGCCTTTTGCAGAACGTTGCCGTCAATCCCAACCCCCTAGTTGGTTTTGTGGGAAATTTCATGTTCAGTAGTTTGCCATTTCAGAAAATGAAAAGTATCTCATGCAATAAGTCACTATCATTGAATGTAAGAAAGAGAGTGCTGAAATGCTATATAGAACCTGTTTTGCTGTATGGCAGCGAATCTTGGAATGTAAATGAATAAATTAGGAAGAACTTGGAAGCAACAGAGATGTGGTTCCTGAGACGAATGTTGTGAATTCCTTGGACTGCCTGGGTAACTAACAACGATTGCCTGAAACAGGCTAATGAAACTAAAACATTATATACAACTAGAAGAAAGAGACAAACAGCTTTCTTTGTTCATGTGAGGAGAAGAGGGGCATTGGAGAACATCGTGACGACTGGAAAGATCGAGGGAAAGAGAGGCAGAGGCAGACCAAGAGAAATAATGCTGGGTGGATTAAGACGGTGGCATGGAGAAATATCATCAGCAGAGTTGATCCAGAACTCCAAAGACCGAGATCTGTGACGAGATAAGAACGCGTAGGCAAACTGGCATGGCACTTGATGATGATAATGAGTTTGCCATTGCTTTCTGAACGAGACGTCAGTGTTGAAGTCCAGCTGACTGGTGGAGGATGTTAAACAGCCTACCCAGCCCTCAGAGCACCGGAAGTTTAAGCACAAGCGCGTTAACCCCAGCGGCTACGAAGTCCTTTCGACTGAAAATAGCCCGGAAACTGTGACCTCCCGGCTTGTAGGAGTTAACAGTAGTCTGAACAGACAGACATACGGCCAACGATGTACACGGTGTTGGTATAGTCTCACTACACCTTGTTTCTGATACGTGGAACAAATTTGAAACATTATTTCTTCCGTTGATAACACCATTATGTTTGGAGTGCAAAGAATTATTCCAGCAGACGACAGCCATTCGCTGCGTATTCCTTCACGATGGACTGTGGAGCACATTATTTGATGATGTCATGTACTTCATTTTTCAGAATTGTTCTACATACACAAGCCGGTCTCAACCGCGAAGGTGTTACTGGCGCGGTTCGTGATCCCGCATACCGGCTTTGAAAAACATCTGCGAGCGATTAGGCAGCAGACCGCGTTGCGCTGGTTTTTTACGAAATGGGATGGGTGCCGGTCGTTCAGAAATCAATGGCAAACAACTTGCAAACGTCTTGTAAAGGATATGGAACTAACTTTGTTATGCATACAAAGTGTACTGAAACTTTACAAACACCCTGTAGTACTAGTAGTCTGAACCAGAAAGACATACGACCATTGATGTACTTCACTTAATGTTCGTTGACAGCCTACCTCCCCATTACCACGCTCTCATGGCCGCGAGCGCAAGGAACACATCTTTGTAGGTTGAAAGCAAAAATCCCGGAATACGCCAACACGCAGAACAACAATGGAAGAAGTCCTGCATAGTTTAACGAGGTGTCACAAGATTGGCCGGACACAATGAGGGTCTGTAAGCCATTGTAAAGGGGTATCACTCTTCTATCTTTATTTCTTACCGTAACCCATGATTGACCCGCTCCCTTCCCGCCATTTTTGTTGACAGCCTTTGACACTATCTCCTTAGTTAGTTAGTTAGTTAGTCGCAGTTCCAACTTCACAGCAACGGGTCGTCCCCATTTTGCTCCGTTCCTGTGCCAGTGAATATCACACAAAATGCTCCCCACTGCCCAATGTGAAAAGTGGAAAAGACAGGAGTCTCGACAAACAACAGCCCGCACAGATACACTGTGCATAATGCCGCCGCCAGAATGTCAACACACCAGTCCCCCACGAAACACCCAATTCATCTCTGATGGAATCGGCAGTCATTTTCCTATCTGGATGTTTCCTAGATGTTCACCCACACAGTCCATGAAATACAGTTCATCGTCGATGGTAGTGGTAGTCAACCAGAAGCGCAGCAGCCACGCATTTCTGCATAAGGCAAAAACCGGTCAACTCTGGGACATAGCCATCTGCCATCGCTCCGAACATGCAGTCACGTTCCAAAAGACCTCGGGCAGATTCAAAAGCATTTCACACGAAACTCACAGCTCACAGTGTCGCGCCACGCACTCACTCAGTAGCAGGGCGACGGAACCATCAAGCCTCCTTAGTCGCCTCTTACGACATGCGTGGTAGGCTGCAGTGTTGCTATTCTTATTGCTTATTGCTGTCTTCCTATTTGCGATCTGTTTTAACCCGCTTCCTTTCTTCATCTTTCATGAAATTATTATCATCATCACGTGCCATGCCAGCTGGCATAGGCGTTCATGTCTCTCCTCATATCTCGGTCTTGGTGTTCTGGATCAACTCTGCTGATGATAATCTTCCATGCCACCGTCTCAATCCATCCAGCATTTCTCTTTGTCGGCCTCTGCCTCTCTTCCTCTCGATCTTTTCAGTCGTTACGATGTTCTCCAATGCCTCTCTTCTCCTCACATGACCAAAGAAAACTGTTTGTCTCTTTCTTATTGTTGTATATAATGTTCTAGTATCCTTAGCCTCTTTCAGGCAATCGTCGTATTCACTCATTCGAAGTCGGGAGAGACTAAGAGAGAATAACCTGGACAATTTGACCTCGTGGCATGGAGGAAAATCAGTATCAGAAATGACTGGGAGTACACAAGACAGAAGGTTGTGGACAGACATGGTCACCAACGCCACACGGCATGGACTATAAGAAGAATAAGAAAGGCGGAGGTCTTCAAATTCGTCATAGATTCCCCGCCCTCCCACACAGTGAGACAGGAATGCTATCGAAGCGCTTCATTTACATAATTTGTAAAGCGCACGCTGTCGGTCAAAGAAAACCCGCCAAAATGGACACGCCTGCCATTCAGGAACTTGAAAGCTGTTCTGGGGATCAAGAAAACATCTTTCTTGCATATTTGAAATTTCATTTCGTATTTGGTTTTCGCAATAAAAGGCTAGCATACTAACTTTGTTATTTTTTGGGAAGTTTATTTTTTTATTTTTTTTTTATTCGCATATCCTTTACAGGACATCGCCGTCAGCAACAGCATCTTTCAGCTGTCTGTTGATTTCTTGGCAAGATTACGCTCAGTAGTTTGCCATTGCTTTCTGAGCGGCCGGCTCAGTTATCCCGCAAGTCCCCAGCGGGGGTAGAACCGCTTCCAGTTCTCGCCCGCTACGAGACTCTGCGTGATAAACGGGATTACTGAGAAAGTGGTGTAACCCCTCGGCCAGAGAGACCGGCGGGAAGTTTATTAAAATATAAAATTTCTCAACAGCCAGTTTCCTTCTCTCTCATTCCTTCCCTCTTACTCTCCTTCTTCTGTTCTTTCTTTTCGACATCTTTCCCTGCTCCTCCTCCTCCTTCTTCTTCCTCCTCCTCCTTCTCATTTTCTTCCTCCTGCTCTTCCTTCTTCTTCTACTTTCCCCTCTTCCTCCTTATTATTTTTCTTCTTAACTTAAATATCATCATGTATTTAATCAACAAACATCCTAGCTTGTCGCAAGTCCTCAAGGCTGCCAGGTTTTTCTCGTCATATTTTTAGAGTCGGCCAAACGTATTCTTGATGGCAGTCCACAGTCTGTGGTCGGCTTAACATATTGTCTGTGCACGTGATGGCAGTCCGCAGTCTGTAGTAGTAGGTTTAATTAACATATTGTCTGTGTCACGTGGACATTGTCCAGCCTTCTGGGGAAACCCGGCTGGTTACTGGACAAGATACCCATGGTGTAGCAGACCACTTGACCCAGCCGGTCACGCGTCATTTTACCGGTCTGGTGGTTATGTCTTGGAATATTCTTCGAGGCGGGAATTATTTTTTCTGTGAAATGGGCCCCCGAGCCAGCCCAGACTCAAGTAAGTACCAGAACATTTCATGGGAAATAAAGCCGGCTGTCGTTATATTTACCACTATCACCACTGGGTGTCTATCGGTAAAAAAAAAATTATATGGGGCTAACACTGTATTCTCGCAACAGTAGTAACACCTGATGGGAGGTGCCCTGAGAAGGTTACAACTAGAATCGCTATGGCAAAGGCTCCCCCCCCCCCCCCACTCCTCGATAAAAGTCCAGACACACCACGGACTCCCTTCTGAACCTGCCTTTCCAAACATGGACACTCCGTGTCAGGGTGTTGGAGCGTTAACTGGCTCGTGAATTAATTGACATATAAATAAACGTCAGTGGAAGTCTGGTGGACAAATAAACATATTGGTAGGTTTAATAATGCAATACAAGATATATAGATCTTACAATCATCGTAACACTCAGCAATGCACTCCGTTCATGCTAAACAAAACTACCATCGCATTCACAGATCGCGCACACAAGCTCTATCAATGGTTCTTCTGCTTCTTCTTCTTCTGCGATCATCCGGAGTTTTTTTTTCGGATGTGATTGCGTTGTGCCTGTTTACAGCAGAGCTGCGTTCTTGCGCCGTTAGGCCGACACATCCGACTTCTGCGGGCATTTGTTGACCGGGTTAACCTTCCCGGGGGTTTCTTAGGACGTTTGACTCTCACTGTTGTGGTGTTATCCCCCATCCCAGCTGGCCCATATAGAACAGCCAAAGATCCTGGTCAGCCCTCAAGGGAAGGCAGGGGCAGACCATGGGCATTCCCCGCCATCCAAGGAGGCTTCCATACTTGCAGAGCCGATACATAGCGCTCTGGTACTCTGCTCACCCAAGGAATCGTCACGTCCTGCACATGGCTGCTTAGCCTCACTTCCGTATATTGGGCCTTCCGTTCACCATAGGCTGTTCTTCCGGAAACCAGAAGTTTGCAGTCTGCAGATGACATCCACACAGTGAGCTTTCGATTCGGACTTTCCATGCAATGGATTTGCTATCCAAGCAATATTCCATTTCGTGCCACTAGGACACTTTTCCACCTTTTATGAAGCCCACACAATGGGCTTTTGATTCGGACTTTCCACGTAATGGATTTGCTATCCAAGCAATATTCCATTTCGTGCCACTAGGACACTTTTCCACCTTTTATGAAGCCCACACAGCGAGCTTTCGATTTGGACTTTCCACATAATGGATTTGCTATCCAAGCAATATTCCATTTCATGCCTCTGGGTCTTCATGCACCTTTAAATGTCAACCTGTATGTAGTTAAAGTAAGCTGCGGTCAACTTGAGCTTGTTGATATCTCCATAGAGCTTGTCCTCAAATGAAGCAGGTGTGGGCCAAAATATCTTTCTCTGTTCTGCATACGTTGGGCAATCCTGCAGCAAATGTTTTGCTGTCATTTTTCCAGTTCTACAATTACATTCATCGGTATCTCCTATCTTTAGTTTATTGAACAAGTGGTATTTCAGCCTGTTATGTCCTGTGCGGAGTCTGAAGATTGCTACTTGTTCTCTTCGGTCGAGTTTGTAATATGCATCATCCTTCTGATGGCCTGGATGCTCTGATTCCCATTTGGTTCTATAAGTGCTTTTTATCAACCTCTTTGCCTCATTATAGGTTATGTCTATGTCAGGCTGTGGTAGTCGTCCGCCCTCTTTTGCCAGTCTGTCAGCCTCTTCGTTTCCAGGTATATTGCAATGTGATGGGATCCACTGTATTACAACGTTTTTGGATTTCTGGCATAGACCATGGAGTGTTGCTCTTAGGTCAGCTAGTTCTGTGCTGTTATTGCTCTTCAGTATTGAGACAGCTAACTTTGCATCTGTGAAGATAGCTATTTGCTTCTCTTTATTTTCCTCCATCAGGAGCATTTCTGCTGCAGTTTTCAGAGCCTCTACCTCCGCTTTGAAGTTACTTGAAAATTTTCCAGTTGCCATTGAATGTGTTTTTTTCACTCCATTTTTTAAATTTAGGAGAATTCCTCCTCCTCCATTCTCTATTGAATTTTTGGCTGATCCATCTGTATATGCATGGGTCCAATTCCTGCGTGGGTAATGTTCTTTTATGTAGTTTAGGGTTATTTCTCTTCTTTCGGTTTCATGCTGAGTGTTCTTTTTCTCAATACCAGGAATGTTTTCTATCATCTCAGGCAGTTGCTGCTGTCTCCAAGCTGGGAACTTGTGTGCATTGTAAATGGGCTTGACTGTTGATATGTTAAGTATAGGATCTGCCCTAATCCTTCGTTTTGCAGTTTCTACAAAGTTGCTACGCTTCAGTCTTCCCTTTCCAAAACCATTAAATCTGTTGTACATAGGGTGGTCTGTCAATCTTCTGAATTTTTCTGCTTATTGCTGGGCTCTGCTATCTCTTCTATCCTGCATTGGTTGTAAACAAGTGATCTTTTCTAGTTCATTAATAGGCGTTGTCTTCAGGCTTCCGGTTATGATTCGCATTCCTTGGTTTTGGACTCTACTTATTTTGTTAAAGTTTGACTTAGCTGCTGTTGCCCAAGCTGCAATGCCATATTCCAGTACTGGCCTCACCCGTCCAGTATATAACTTCTTGAGAACTTTCTCATCTGCTCCCCACGTTGTACCAGCAAGCTTTTTCATGATTGCCATTCTCTGCCTTGCTCTTGTTCGATTTTTCTCAACCTGTGTCTTCCATGTCAGGCGACGATCAAAGGTGACTCCTAGATAGTTTGGATTTTCTTCATGGCGCAATATTTTTCCATTCAATACCAGCTTAGGTTGCTGAGTTTTATTTGAGAGGGAGAACACTGTGCATGTTGTTTTCTCCTCACTTATCTTCACAAGCCATGATTTTGACCAGTCCTCTAGCGCTAATAAGGCTTGCTGTATTCTGTTGTTAGCTGTAGTAATATATTCTTCAGATGTCCATATGGCTAGGTCATCTGCAAAGGAGGATGTGTATACTCTGGCTGGAAAATTTTCTGTGATGTCATTTATATATGCTAGGAATAATGTTGGTGAAAGAACTCCTCCTTGGGGGACACCTTGCTCCAACAGCATCATTTTGCTTGTTTGTCCTTGTACTTTTGTCCTGGCAGTTCTGTTCTCAAGGTAGTGGCTGATCCATTTATACATTTTTCCACAAACATGCATGTTTTGCAGTTTTACTTTCAGTCCTTCCTTCCATACTTTATCAAATGCTTTTTCTAAATCTATCCAGACTGCTAGTGTGTGCTTTTTCTCTTGGAAGGCATCCTCTATTTCCTGAGCTATATAGGTTATTTGATCTTCAGTGGATCTGTACTTTCTGAATCCTGCTTGGTGTGGTGTTAAGAGTTTGTTTTCTTCCAGATGCCATGTTAGCCTGCCATTGATAATGCGTTCCATTAATTTTCCTACACAGCTAAGTAGACTGATAGGTCGATAGCCATTTGGTTCTTCCAGGTCTTTTCCTTTCTTTGGGACTGGTATTAGTATAGCTTCCTTCCATGCCTGTGGGACTATTCCTCTCTTCCAGCTGTTATTTAGGACTGCTAGTAGTTTCTTCTTTGCCTTGGTGCCTAGTCCTATTAGCATTTCATTTGTGATTCCATCCTTTCCTGGTGATTTCTTCTTTTTTAGGGTATTCATTGCCTGTTCCATTTCTTCCATTGTTAGATTTGCCATCATATATTCTGCTGCTGTCTCTGTATTTCTATGATGTATCTGTTTGTCTTTGATTGCTTTCTTCTGTTCGGTTGTAATATCAATGTGGTTTGCATTTGCATAGTGTTCCATTAGTGCATTTGCAGCCTTTTTTCCTGTAAGCAAGGCATTTCCATTGTTTAATTGTTATTTGTTTGTTTCTAGGTCCTTCATTGTTCATGGCTTTCACTAGTTTCCATAGTTTGTTTCCATCCCTGTCAAAATTCAGGTTTTCTGTTTTTTCCCTCCAACAATCTCTTGTTGTTTGATTTACTGTTCTTTTATATTTTGCTGAGATGTCTTTGAGAGAGATGTTCGCTTCAATTGTTTGTTCTCTCTCTGCTGTCTTCCTGGCATCTTCAACTTTGTCCTCCAAACTTTGTAGTTCTTCAGTCCAGTATGGTTTGTAATTTTTCCTCGCTCCTCTAGGAATGGACTCAGTGGCTGCCTGTATTATCGCTCTGTTTAGACTTTCCACCATTTGCTTTATGTTGCCATATCGTGTATTTATGTTTTCACAATATTTGTCTGTTAGTATGGCAAATCTGTCCCAATCTGCTCGTTTGTAATTCCAGCGGGGCAAGGGCTTTTGCTCCTGTGGAACATACTCCATATTCATTTCAAGCTTGATTGGTCTGCTAATTGGTCCAGCACATGGCGATCGATTTTGTGGAGGATGTCTCCTGTGCAGAAAGCTAAGTCTGGAGTAGAAGTGGTAAGCCATCTTCTGGAGTAGAAGCTCGGTGTGTCATCCGCTTTGTTGAGTAGATGGAGATTTTAGTCTATTTCCCAGTCCTCCAATCCATCTCCTCTTTTGTCAGTATCTGGGTATCCCCATCTTTCTGAACGGCTATTAAAGTCTCCGACAATAATGCAGTTTGTGTCAGTTATTTTCATGTTTGAGAGTGTAAGGTCCTTATCTGCTGGGCTATACAGATTGAAGATTCTTATTTTCACGTCCTTTATCATTATATCAACACCTATAATTTCCGTTTGGTTGTCAGAGATCACAGATACTTCGCTGCAAGGTATTGTATTTCATGTAAGTATTAGAACTCCTCCTTTGTGTCCTTCGCGGTCGAAACGTGTGGCCTGATATCCTCTGACTGAGAATTTGTGATTGGCGTTGAGGTGTGTCTCTTGAATGGATGCCACATCTATTCTATCTTTATGAAGACGCTGTGTTAGGGAGTCTTTCTTCTTGTAAACTCCTTCGGCATTCGACTGTAGTATGTTGAGTGTCCGGGGTATTTGGTCAATAGCTCTTAACCTACTCCTCTGTGCCTTGACTCCACAGCACAGGGGAAGGTGACCACCAGTAGTCATGGGTGGACCCCCTCGAGGCAGGGGGCCGCGCACTATCGCCGCCTGATGGGACTTCACGGGATTAGCACCATATCGATTAATTTTGATTTGTGACATCATCAATTAAGTTACGTTGCACTGCTTTGTCAAGCCTGTGGCTCAGTACATCCGATTTCGACAAGCATTTATTCGGGATGCTTTCCCTAGCCTTTGACTGTCCCCAGTCTACCTACAAGGCAGCAGGTTTTACGTTGCACTGCTTTGTCAAGCCTGTGGCTCAGTACATCCGATTTCGACAAGCATGTATTCGGGGTGCTTTCCCTAGCCTTTGACTGTCCCCAGTCTACCTACAAGGCAGCAGGTTTGTGTGTCTCTTCGTCTGGTCCCTCTCCCTTGACCTGTCCGACATGGGTGGCCCTACCAGTAGCTGTGCTACCGTCGGCATAGCTCTTGGGGTCATTGGGACGCACAAGCCCCTCTACCTCGTCACGGTGGACACACAGCAGAGGGGTATCAATGGTTCAATCTCACAGAGCAAACTAGCAGTCGCTCGTCTCAGCTGTACACTCGCTCAACAAAACCCAGGCACATCCGTCCACATCGAAGTCTCAGTCCAGTCTGCCCAGCTTTCCCTCTGGGTCTCGCAGCACGTATCTCACGACCACCGTGATGCTCATGTATTTCGTGGTCAGTAGTGCGTCTCAGATTTGTCCTGTCCTTAACCTGGGGTTGGTCGGTGCATAGCTGTCACTCAGTTAACTCACGTTAACCGTTTGTCCTTGGGCGTACTGTCCTGTCCTGTACTGTCACTGTCCTGTCTCAGGGATATGTCCTATCTCAGGGATCTGTACTGTCTGTATATAACTCCATAAAACTCTGACACTCCGTCTGTCGAACCGCACTCTCTCCCTGATTCCAAACAGCCCTCAATACGTCTCCCCCGTTCTAAGGTAGCTATCTCCCACTCAGAGGGGCAGCAACAGCAATTCCGTCAGCTTGTTCGTTACCCCGCACATCCGCATGCCCTTGGCAGAATATCCACAACCCCGGGAAGGTTAACCCGGTCAACAAATGCCCGCAGAAGTCGGATGTGTCGGCCTAACGGCGCAAGAACGCAGCTCTGCTGTAAACAGGCACAACGCAGTCACATCCACACACACACACAAAATTCCGGATGAACGCAGCAGAAGAAGAAGAAGAAGAAGAAGAAGAAGAAGAAGAAGAAGAAGAAGAAGAAGAAGAAGAAGAAGAAGAAGAAGAAGAAGAAGAAGAAGAAGAAGAAGAATATCCACAATATGCTGGCAATCTCCAACCTGTCGAGTGACGCCAGTCACGCCACCCAGAACCCGCAAGCCACTCCACCCGGAACACACCGGCCACTCCACCCAGAACACACCGGCCACTCCACCACGAACACGTCACAGGACCAAACATAAGTGGATGGCGGAAAATGGAAAGTAAGGGCCCGTCACATATATGACTTTAACAGTTTTTAATATGGTAGCAGACATGCTGTATTATATATCAAATTAAAGGAGGTTGCATTTGGAAAACTACTGTATATAAGCCATTGGCAGATACCGAAAGTCGCTTAATACGATTAATCATCTCATGGCATTTAATCAGTTAAGAGTCCTGGTAACACACGGGCGGTATTTTCCTTGGTCGCTTCTATTGATATGCTTGCTAGGTTGCAATGGTATATATTCTTCTTTTCTCTAACGGTCCCGGTAACACACAGGCAAAACCCCTTTAGTCTTCTATTACAACATGCAAGGTAGGTTTCTAGTAAAGTTAGTTGCGTATCTTTTACATGACGTTGCAGTCAACACCAGCATAGTTTGCTGTTGTTGATGTCTTGGCAAGTTTACGTTCAGTAGTTTGCAACTGCCTTCTGAACGACTGGCACCCATACCATTTCGTAAAAATCCAGCGCAACGCGGTCTGCTGCCAAATCGCGCGCACAAACTCCGACTTCAGAGGTACTTGTAATTTACGTACCCAAGTCAAGGACGAGAGGTCAACATTTTAGTCCAACTGTCCGGTGTAGGGGTTGAACCCCCTTACCTCGGCATCAGCACACCGGATGTTTAATAAAACGAATTTTTATTCATTCGGCCATGCTGACCTCCGATGATGATGATGATGATGATGATGATGATGATGATGATGATGATGATGATGATGATGATGATGATGATGATGATGATGATGATGATGTAGAAGACATAAGGATCCATTCTGAATTTGCAATCCTCGTCCTTGACAGATGTGTCCTGGTTTGGAATGCGTGGCATGGGGGAAAACCCCACTTTAAACTTTTTGTCATGCGTGTTAGGTAAGGCGATATTTCTGACATTCAATCACAAAAAATTTAACGGTACTTTCTCGTCTTCCGCTGTGAAATAAATCATGGCCTCGCTGGGTTTCTAGATTGTTATGGTTCGATTGCTTGGGTTATGTGTTGTTATGTTTGTAGAAGACTTGCAACCGTGTGTCTTGCTATGCCTGGATTATTAATTATTGTAATCGTAGTAGTATAGTAATTGTGGTAATAGGAGTGGTGGTGGCGGTGGTGTTGGTAGGAATTGTTGTTGTAGTTGTTGTACTGGTGTAGTAGTAGTAGGAGCAGCAGTAGTAATAATTGTTGTTGATGTCTTGTAGTAGTAGTAGTAGTAGTAGTAGTAGTAGTAGTAGTAGTAGTAGTAGTAGTAGTAGTAGTAGTAGTAGTAGTAGTTGATGATGATGCTGATATTCATATTGTAATAGTGGTGATGGCCATCGTCGTAGTCGCAGTCGTAGTAGTGGTGGTGGTGGTTGTCCGTATCGTAGTAGTCTTGTAGTAATCGTAGTGGTAGTAGTAGTAGTAGTAGTAGTAGTGTAATCATAGTGGTAGTAGTAGCTGCAGTAGCAATAATAATAATAGTAGTAGTAGTAGTAGTAGTAGTAGTAGTAGTAGTAGTAGTAGTAGTAGTAGTAGTAGTAGTAGTAGTAGTAAGTAGTAGTAGTAGTAGTAGCAGCAGCAGCAGCAGTAGTAGTAGTAGCAGAAGCAGCAGCAGTAATAGTAGTAGTAGTAGTAGTAGTAGTATCAGCAGCAACATGAGAAGTAGTATATCCGTGACCTGTCAACCGTCACACACGTCACACCAATTACTCAGACAAATTGCGACACCAGTAATAGGGAAAACCCTGGCCTACGCTTATCTCCGCTCCCCTCCCTCCCTCACTGTGAACGGTTCCTTGTCGGTTATGCAGATCGGCCATGCTTGGAGTGCAGACAGGCGTCGTCGCCATGGAAGAATGTGTGAAACCCTCCTTACATCTACCCAGAACGTCACGTTATGGCACTTGATGTCTACGAGGCGATACGAGTTTCAGGGGGAAGAACCTTATCTCATATTTCATTTTCTATCGCCGGATCCCGCCTCACCCTATTTTTGGCAGATAATGGTATTTTATAGTAACAAGTGTTTGTGGATTTGGTCTTGGGGGGTTGGTGTGAGGGCCGAGATAGTAGATTCGATTCTAAGTTATAAAATAGCCCCGAATCTTGAGAACTATGCCTCTTTCTAACAGTAGTAGTAGTAGTAGTAGTAGTAGTAGTAATAGTAGTAGTAGTAGTAGTAGTAGTAGTAGTAGTAGTAGTAGTAGTAGTAGTAGTAGTAGTAGTAGTAGTAGTGCCAGCGACAGTAGCAACGGTAACAGTAGCAGCAGCGGTAGTAGTCGTAGCACCATCATCAGCAGCAGGAGCAGCAGCAGCAGCAGTAGTAGTAGTAGTAGTAGTAGTAGTAGTAGTAGTAGTGGCAACGAGAGTAGCAACGGTAGCAGTAGTAGTCGTAGCAGCAGCAGCAGCAGCAGCAGTAGTAGTAGTAGTAGTAGTAGTAGTAGTAGTAGTAGTAGTAGTAGTAGTAGTAGAATTGGCAGTGACAATAGCAACGGTAGCAGTAGCAGCAGCAGTAGTAACAGCAGCAGCAGCGGCAGTAGTAGTAGTAGTGGTAGTAGTAGTAGTAGTAGTAGTAGTAGTAGTAGTAGTAGTAGTAGTAGTAGTAGTAGTAGTAGTAGTAGTAGTAGTAGTAGAATTGGCAGTGACAATAGCAACGGTAGCAGTAGCAGCAGCAGTAGTAACAGCAGCAGCAGCGGCAGTAGTAGTAGTAGTAGTAGTAGTAGTAGTAGTAGTAGTAGTAGTAGTAGTAGTAGTAGTAGTAGTAGTAGTAGTAGAATTGGCAGTGACAATAGCAACGGTAGCAGTAGCAGCAGCAGTAGTAACAGCAGCAGCAGCGGCAGTAGTAGTAGTAGTAGTAGTAATAGTAGTAGTAGTAGTAGTAGTAGTAGTAGTAGTAGTAGTAGTAGTAGTAGTAGTAGTAGTAGTAGTAGTAGTAGTAGTAGTAGTAGTAGTGTGATATTTTGGAGACCTCTAGAACTACGGGTTGTGCGCTCTGTACGACGCTTTTTGGCGGGCGTCCTGAGAAAAGATTGAGCCACATGGGATTTTTTTTCCGCATATCCTTTACAGGACATCGCTGTCAACACCAGCATCTTTCAGCTGTCTGTTGATTTCTTGGCAAGATTACGCTCAGTAGTTTGCCATTGCTTTCTGAGCGGCCGGCTCAGTTATCCCGCAAGTCACCAGCGGGGGTCGAACCGCTTCCAGCTCTCGTCCGCTACGAGACTGCGTGATAAACGGGATTACGGAGAAAGTGTTGTAACTCCTCGGCCAGAGAGACCGGCACATGGGATATCTTCTTCTTCTTCAGCGTTCCGAGCCATTGAGGTTCTTTGCTGCAGATACAATCCGTCTCCATTCGTCTCTCTGGTTGACCTTCTCTTGCCAGTCGTTGATTCCAAGTGCTTGTAGGTGGCACATGGGATATAACCCGATTAATTCCACCATTTAGTTTTTAAAATTGTTTAACGGACAATTAATTACATGCCTTCAAGACATGGGAATAGACGGAAAGGACATCAGACTTATTAGTAACTTGTACTGGGAACAAGCCGGTCACGACTTTCTCCTTAATCCCGCTATCCACGAGAGGGACATAGCTGCGCGAGATTCGGCAGCGGACCGCGTTGCTTTGGTTACTTACTGGGGTATGTGAGCCTGTCGCTTAGAAAGCAAACCACCGAGCTTAATCTTGCCAAGAACATCAAGAACAGCTGAAAAATGCTGATGTTGACTGCAACGTCCTATAAGGGATATGCAATTTAAAAAATAAATAAAAACTGGGAAGAAGTGGCGTCAATTAGATGGGGAAATAATTATTCCTGGCCCATAGAAATAACAAGAGGTGTACGGCAGGCATGCTTGTTGTCTTCAAGCCTCTTCAACCTATACACACAAGGAAACAATTGTTTAAATTAAACAAGTCGAAATGCCTGGACTTAATATTAATGAAGCCATGATCTAGGGGAAAGGGGGAGGGGGGGGGAAATAAGAGAGATAGAGAGAGAATTATAAGCATTTCCGTGGCGAAATGGTATGGGGTTTACGCGACGCTGTCGGTAGGCCGCTCTGCGAAAAGATACCGAGCCACGTGGGATAAAACCCGTTGCAATGAAGTCGATCCTTTCTCCTTTACAAAACGCGAGACGGTGTCAGCACGACCGAATGGATAAGAGCGGTCGTTCTTTATCATCCTATGTTCTGATGCCCAGGTAATGGGTTCTTCTTCTTCTTCTGCGTTCATCCGGAGTTTTTTTTTTTTTTTTTTGGACGTGATTGCGTTGTGCCTGTTTACAGCAGAGCTGCGTTCTTGCGCCGTTAGGCCGAAACATCCGACTTCAGCAGGCATTTTTTGACCGGGTTAACCTTCCCAGGGGGTAAGGGGTTCAACCCCTATACACCGGTCAGTCGGACTAAAATGTTGACTTCTTATCCTTGACTTGGGAACGTAAGTTACAAGTACCCCAGAAGTCGGGGCCTGATAGCGAGGAGCACTGGTAATAGGGAAAGCTAATCCACACGCAAAAATCCAGTCAAGTGCACTAGATGTAGTAGCATGTGTATGGTCTACGCTTGAGTTCAAAGCCAATGAACGCCAAAAACAAACAAAACACAGCGGTCAGTTTCCACATTAGTCTGTGGCTAATTTCCAAACCTCGATCCGGAATATCGGGAATTTGAGTAACTGCGTTCACTTATCCCCCTATGCCATAGACATCGACAAGGGAGGAATTATAAAACTTGAGACTGGGTCCAATGGAGCTGTGACAACATTCGACCACTTTGCAGTTCCACCAAATTTTAACCACTTAACTTAGCCACTTGCCGGTGTGGCACGCTAGCTCTCTTGTGTATTACTCACACAAATCCCCAGGTATAGTTTCCCTACATGCAGAACTGACACCAGCCCTTGAATGGACGCGGGCTTGTATAAAAAATAGGTCGGGGCGAAGGTCAGTTGACATATTTGTTGAATGCCGGGTGTACACCGCCTAGAGGTCACGGCACGGTTTTCTTAAGGTATGTAAGTTCAGGAAAAAATATTTTAGAGCTCTTATTAACAGAATTATTACCTCCTACGGACAACACTCGCCCTCAAATTAATTAGCTTGTGAGGGTAAAACCGTGGGCAGATGCCTTTGCGGCTGACTCAGTTCTACTTCTTCTTTCGTTCCCTTGAAATATGCCTATAGTAATCGACACCTGATTTCTGTGGTGCGCCTCTTGGCTGGTTGCCTCCGTCTTCAGCACCTTTTCTTTGCTAGAGCAGACTGTGGTCTTACCCGAGTTAGGTGTGTAGGCACGCACACACGTGTTTGCGCATGCATGTACGTGCATACACATCTAGAGCGTTCTGGTCATTTCTCGGCGCCATTGACTCACCGCCTTCCCTTCTCCTGTTAAAATAGTTCCGCCACGAGAAGGCCAGGAGTTGGACTTTTGCTGCAGAGGTGATGAATGCACGAGCCATTGGGGTATTTATGCAAGGTTGGACGCTCACCCCAACCCCGCCCCCAGCTACATAACAGCAACATTTGGAACTGCGAACTCAATCACATGATTATCAATCAATCTGAGCCGGTGATGGACAGCATAGCTTCTTTTTGAGGATGAACGCGGTAGGGGTAATGGTAGAATCGAAGTTTAGAGCTCAACAGAGAGAAAAACATAGGAGTAAGATCAAAACTCACACAAATACGGATCACTATTATAACCAATGCTGAAGAAGCAAGTTGAACAAGACCAAATTATTATTTTTTTAAACGAAATGAAGAAGAAGAAGAACTATTTTAGAGCACGTTAGCCATTAACTCCCATTGACTACAATCACATTAGCATTCCTTATTACCAGTGTTCCTCACCATCAGATGAACCCACTCCGACTTCTGGGGTACTTGCAATTTACGTCCTCAAGTCAAGGGCGAGAAGTCAACATTTTAGTCCAGCTGACAGGTGTATGGATTGACCCCATTATCAACACACCGGATGTTTAAGAATGAGCGTTTTTATCCAGATTGGCTGGCATCTTCAGGTGTATGAGGAAGAAGAAGGAAATGGAGGAGAAGCAGACACAGAAGGAGAGTAAGAAGAAAACACGAAAACACAGCAGCAGCAAGAAAAAGAGGATAAGAAGAAAAGGAAGGCAAAGGAGAAGAGGAAGGAGAAGAAGAAGTATAATGAGCAGAATGAGGGGAAAGAAAAGATAAGGAGAAAGAAGAAGAAGAAAGGGGAAATAGGAAGAAGAAGAGGTAAGAAGGAAGAAGGAGGAGGAAGACAATGAGGAGGAAAAGGAAGAAAAAGAAGAGGGAAGGAGGAAGAAGAGGAGGAGAAGGAAGACGATGAGGAGAAGAAGAGGAGGAGGAGAAGAACAAATATAACACTCAAAATTCATTCAGATTTAAATGTCCAGTTTATTCAGATTGTGCAAGAACATCAATGAAATCACAACAACTTTACATGGTGTATAACATAAACATGTCTGCAGTCAAATAATCAACTTGTTACTGCAGTAAAACAGCACAAGCAAGGAAATACAGTGCACACAACCTAAAATATGTATCCAGTTATGATTTCTGCTCTGTGGCGAAGGGGTTATGAATGCAGTTCGTAATCCCGCATACTGCGTTCAAATTACAGCTGGAGGATATTTGGAAGCAGACCGCCTTGCGTTGGTTTCCCATACAAGGGTACAAGTTCAGTAGAAACCTGCTGTGGGTTTGCGACATACTAGGGCCTGTTGCTTGCTAAAGTGAGGGAAAGATTGGCCACATATTCCTTCCTGTTCTTAAGCTGACAAAATGTGATGGCCCTATCAAATCACAGACTCATAGTTAGTCTTTGTTAAGACAATACGTTATATAGGCCTGCGTGCGCGGAGGCTTAGGTTGCTAGTCTTTCTCTCCTATAGCGAATGGTGAGCAGAGGTATCAAACCCTTAACTGACCGTACTCATGACACTGTCAGCACAACTTCCTAACCATTACATCAACGTGCCCATTACAAGGCATAAGTTAATTGCAAATCCTTTATAGGATGTCGCAGTCAACCACAGCAATTTTTGGCTGTTTGTGATTTCTTGGCAAGTTTACTTTCAGTAGTTTGCCATTGCTTTCTGAACGACCTCCACTCATACCTTTGAATGGGAACCAATGCACGGCAGTCTGCTTCCAAATCACCCACAGCTGTGTTTCGAATATCATATGTAGAATTGTGAATTGCATTCGTAACCCCTTCACAACAACACAGGTTGTGATGTGAAAAGGCCATCATTTTTTCATATTTTGTAGGCCTGAATGCACGCGGTATATGGGCCAGATTTTTCCTCACTTTAATGGATGGCGAACGCAGATGTCATACCCTCGTCCCACCGCGATCATGACATTATCAGTGCAACAAATTCTCTCTTCCAAAAATAAACTTTCTTGTTTTAAATTGTCTCTTAAAAAATGTCTTCAAAGTCAAGAGGATCGACTTTACTGCACCGGGTTTTATCCCATATGACTCGATTTGCTCCCGCAGGGCGGTCTAGCAAAAGTGTCGGACAAAGCATGAACTCCGTATCTCCAGCAGCGACCAACAGGAGTCTGAGAAAAATGCACCTGTGAACCGAAAGACGTAGCCCAGAATTTAACCCACAACCTTCGGAGCGTGAGGCAGACAGCTTGACCACTTCTGGATGGAGACACATGGTAAAATTTGTTAAACATTGTCTCTGTAAAATGTAAACTGTTTTGTTTCATATTTTCTCTACAAATAGTAAACTGTATTGTTTCATATTGTCTCTACAAACAGTAAACTTTCTTGTTTTAAATTGTCTGGTAAACTTATTTAAAATTGTCTCTATAAAAAGTAAATTTTCCTGTGTCATATTGTCTCTACAAACAGCAAACTTTCTTGTTTAAATTGTCTCCACAAACAGCAAACTTTCTTGTTTAAATTCTCTCTACAAACATTAAACATTCTTGATTCAAATTGTCTCTGTAAACAGTAAATTATCTAGTTTCACATAAACTCTTTCAAAAGTAAACTAAACCAACCAGAAGTACATTACTGCACCAGAATCTGCCCGGTCCCTGGACTGCTGGAGTCAGGGCTGACCACTGGCTCCGAGGCAGGTTTGCTCCAGTATCTCTCAATCGCGTGGATGATCTCAAACATAACCTGGTGTCAACACATACACATAAACATTCAGACAATCAACAATCATTAATCAGCTAATTCAAATATATAAATATATTTACACTTCAATACATATTTTTAAAAATAACAGAATTTTTCACATTGTCATTCTGTATTACTGTATGTTGAAAGAGGCTAATGGAATTAGAACATATAAGAAAGAGACAAGCAGCTTTCTTTGGTCATGTGATGAGAAGAGAGGCATTGGAAAACATCGTGACAACTGGAAAGATCAAGGGCTGGGAAGGTTAACCCGATCAACAAATGCCCGCAAAAGTCAGATGTGGCGGCCTAACGGCGCAAGAACGCAGCTCTGCTGTAAACAGGCACAACGCAATCACATCCACAAAAAAACTCCGGATGAACGCAGAAGAAGAAGAAGAAGAAGAAGAAGAAGAAGAAGAAGAAGAAGAAGAAAGATCAAGGGTAAGAGAGAAATTATGCTGGATGGACGGAGACAGTGGCATGGAAGAATATCACCAGCAGAGTTTATCCAGAACACAAGAAGAAGAAGAAGAAGAAGAAGAAGAAGAAGAAGAAGAAGAAGAAGAAGAAGAAGAAGAAAGATCAAGGGTAAGAGAGAAATTATGCTGGATGGACGGAGACAGTGGCATGGAAAAATATCACCAGCAGAGTTTATCCAGAACACCAACAACCGAGATCTCTGGAGAGACATGAGTGACTATGCCAGCTGGCAGGGCACTTGATGATGATGATGATGATTATTATCTGACTGACTGGCACCTTCACATCTTGACAGACGATTGTTTGTTACATTCTGCTTCAAAAATGACACAATAACCACAACCCATGGCAGGAACCAGGGATGAAGTTACTCCTCTTCATAGTACAAAGTCTCGGTTGAATTGTCTGGGCTGTGTTGCCCATGCAGTATGATCTCTCTCTCAGCCTGCCTAGTTTAGTCCAGAGGAATAAACCTGACACTCCACATTCTACCAATGGTTTCGGGTGGAGTAGCGCAAGTGGGAGGAGGCAGGCCTTATCCCAGTGCGAGAAATGCATTATAAAGACTAAATGTCATCGCAGGTAGATCAGGCCCTAAACCACAGTCAGCAACTGGTCTAGGATGGAAGTTCCGACAGGCGGACAGTTAGAGTATTGTTTTGCTGATCCGACAGCTTCTGCAGCTGAGCTTGTTCCAGAGTATTGGTGTTGCCTTTCCTCTGGAGTAAACTAGGCACTGCGAGAGAGGGATCATGCTGCATGGGCAACACATGGTCTTTTTGTGTTATGGAGAGGTACAACTCCATTTTACAAACTATCGTCTGTCAATTCGGCAAAATGCCAGCCAGTAACAATCTGATTATATGTCCATCTGGCCTTTTCTCAGAGACCTGAGTGTCGTCATATCCTCTGAAGGCAGCAGGTTTGTGTATCTCTTCGGCTGGTTCCTACCGCTTGGCCTGTCCGATATAGGTGACCCTACCAGTAGCTGCGCTTCCATCAGCATATCTCTCGGGATCACTGCAACATGCAATTCCCCCTACTGATACAAGATGAATACACAGCAGAGGTCTCAACAGTTCTAAACACAATAATTTCTAAAACACAAGGACATTAGTTCTGAACAATCCTAAGAACTTAAAACTCTTCTGTGTAAGTCAAAATGTCAGAATGATTAAGAAAACGTGTTCTCTAACATCTTGTGTGTTGATACCGGGGTAAGGGGTTCAACCCCTACACCGGACAGTTGGGCTAAAATGTTGACCTCTCGTCCTTGACTCAGGGACATAAATTACAAGTAACTCTAAAGTCAGAGTGGGATCACCTGATGGCGAGGGACACTGTTAATAGGGAAAGCTAATCCACATGCAAAATTCAGTCCAACTAGAAGTTGTGCGTATAGACTACGCTTGAGTTCAAAGCAAGCGAGCGCAAAATAAAAAAAATTTTAAATATTAAAAAAAAAACTCTTGTGTGTAAATGCATGACTCACCTCAACAAGGATCAGGATGATAATCATGACTTCCAGCCTGACATGATGCGAGTTGTTCAACTGGGTAATCAGCAAGTCTGTCAGCTCGCAGCAATGGTTCAGTTTCTGATTCATCACCTGGACAATGACAGACAGATGGTCCTTAGTTGTGCACAAGATTCTTGGGTACTAATTTTCACTCGGTTTATGCTTGCAAATTTGTAATCCTGCATACCACACAGCTGTGGGCAATTTGGAAGCAGACTGTCTTGTGTTGGTTTCCATACAGCATTATGAGTGCTGGTAGTTCAGAAAGCAATGGCAAACAATCGAACGTAAACTTCCCCAGGAATCACAAACAGCCACAAAATGCCAGGTTGATGGCTACATCCTGTAAGGGATATGCAACTAGCTGTAATTGACCTACGCTTGTGCTAAATATCACGGCTTTCTGTGGCAAAGTGGTTGGGTTGTCTGCGTCACAATGTCATGGGCTCTCTGTGGAAAAATGATCAGGCTGTCTGCGTCACAATGTCATGGGCTCTCTGTGGCAAAGTGGTTGGGTTGTCTGCATCACAATGTCACGGGCTCTCTGTGGCAAAGTGTTTGGGGCTGTCTGCGTCACAATGTCATGGGCTCTCTGTGGCAAAGTGGTTGGGCTGCCTGCGTCACAATGTCATGGGCTCTCTGTGGCAAAATGATCAGGCTGTCTGCGTCACAATGTCATGGGCTCTCTGTGGCAAAGTGGTTGGGCTGTCTGTGTCACAATGTCATGGGCTCTCTGTGGCAAAGTGGTTGGGCTGTCTGCGTCACAATGTCATGTGCTCTTTGTGGCAAAGTGGTTGGGCTGTCTGCGTCACAATGTGATGGGCTCTCTGTGGCAAAATGATCAGGCTGTCTGCGTCACAATGTCATGGGCTCTCTGTGGCAAAGTGGTTGGGCTGTCTGCGTCACAATGTCATGGGCTCTTTGTGGCAAAGTGGTTGGGCTGTCTGCGTCACAATGTCATGGGCTCTGTGGCAAAGTGGTCAGGCCGTCTGCGTCACAATGTCATGGGCTCTCTGTGGCAAAGTGTTTGGGGCTGTCTGCGTCACAATGTCATGGGCTCTCTGTGGCAAAGTGGTCAGGCCGTCTGCGTCACAATGTCATGGGCTCTCTGTGGCAAAGTGTTTGGGCTGTCTGCGTCACAATGTCATGGGCTCTCTGTGGCAAAGTGGTCAGGCTGTCTGCGTCACAATGTCATGGGTTCATTTTTGGACTCCATCATTCAGTTCATGAATGCAATGTTTTGGGAGGCCCCTTAGGATCATCGCTGGAGCTGTGGAGTTTGAGCTTTGTCCAATACCTTTGATGATGTTTTTTCCATCTTCTTCTCCTTCGTATGTTAGCCCAATACTAAATGGTGTGTATCAATTCAGAGGTCACGGGTTGTGAGCATTCGCTGGATCCTTTCACCAGGACACTCTGGTGTGGTTGGAAATGAACAAGCAGACAGATTGGCTGGTGCCGCATCACTGAGGGGTGATTGCACGCATGATAAGACAGATGTGGTGAGGGCCCTCTGGAAGCGTGGTATAATGCAGAAGAACAGATAAACTATCATAGTCTAGAAAGAATGCGGCAGCAGGGCATCATCATAGGATCGCCGCTGTGGAGTTCTGTGCAATCACTTTCGATGCTGTTTTTTTCCTTCTTTTTCTCCTTACTGTGTTAGCCCAATACTGAATGGTGTGCATCAATTTAGAGGTCATGGGTTGTGAGCATTCGCTGAATCTTTTCTCCAGGACACTCTAGTGTGGTTGGAAATGAACAGGCAGACAGATCGGCTGGTGCCGCATCATGAAGGGGTGATTTGAAGCATGATAAGGCGGATGTGGTGAAGGCCCTCTCGGAGGCGTTATAATGCAGAATAATGGATAGACTATCATGGTCTAGAGAGAATGTGGCAGCAGGGCGGCGTTAGAGGATCTGGTGGACAGTCGTCACTCAGAGGTAAAGCAAGACGGACATATAATCAGATTGTAACGGGCACCATTAGTATTGGAACTCTTCGCCCCGGGAAGGTTAACCCGGTCAACAAATGCCTGCAGAAGTCGGGTGTGTCTGCCTAACGGCACAAGAACGCAGCTCTGCTGTAAACAGGCACAACGCAATCACGTCCAAAATAAAAAAACTCCAGATGAAGGCAGAAGAAGAAGGAACTCTTCGCTAGCTGTTGAAAGTGATGACTGAGCACTTATGGGAATGCCCTGAGTGCAGTGATGTCGGTTCTTGGCGCAACTCAACTCCCGATACATTTTTCTGTGTTGGGTGTAAACGTGTTGCTCCTGTTTAAAACAGGGCTGTAAAAGTTGTGCCTTATAACCAACACATCCCATTTCTCCCCAGCATTTGCTGAGTGGGTTAGTCTTCTAATTAGTAGGACATTCTCATGGATCTGTCTACATGTGGTGCAGCTAACAGGCTTATGAAGAACATGCACATGAATACAGTACAGCCCCAAGTCAAGGATCCTTCTGCACGCCTGAAGGCACAATGGGCACATGGTGACAGTTTTGAAGACCAACCGGCACTCGGTGGGTGATGTGGACAGTACCACAATGATTGCCTTTACTATCCAAGACATTCTTAGCACCCAATTTTAGCACCCATTTTTAGCAGTCATTCTTAGCACCCATTCTCACCCATGCTGGTCATGGTTGGGACACTGCGCTGAGGGCGGTCGAACGGGAAATGGCTCAATGTCATGAATGCAGCTGGACTAGTGTTCGACATCTGTGTTCATCATCCATGATTGTCACAGACCGATACGACATCAATAACAATAACAATAGACAGAATATGATGAAATGAGAATAAGGTAAAATCTGATTGGAATCAGGTTGAGATGCTTGATAAAACATGGTTTTGTGTTTTTTCAGATCAAGTGAGATTTGTTTATAGCTAGATGATCATCTCAGTTAGTTTTAGGTAATATTATGACTGTTACCTACTGCTTATAGTATCTTGCGGTAAAGAAGGGGGGGGGGGGGGTCGTCTTGAGCCTAAGGAATTAAGGCCACCTAGCTAGTGCAGTCGCAGCGAACTGTGCAGGTTAGGGTTTTCTTTTTTTCCCCCCAACAGAAAAAAATCCACAGCTTACCAAGGTCTTCCGAAGGAGAACACAGCATTCTAGCCACATGACCAGCCACTCCTCCAAAATTATAATAACTGTGTTATATCAACTAATTTTTCCAATGAGAATATATTTGTGCATTTTTCTTCATCAGGGGGGGGGGGGGGGGGGGGGGGGGGGTTTACAAGAAGGGTGGTTGGCGTTCAAAGGGTTAATATATAATTCCACGTGACATCTGCTTTTGCAATTGCCCATACATTGATTCTGCAGAAATTAATGTGGTGGTTTCCCCTTGGCTTCCACTCTATATAAGTATATATATATATATGTTTTGCGTATCCTTTTACAGGACTTAGCTGTCAACAGCAGCATCTTTCAGCTGTCTGTTGATCTCTTGGCAAGATTACGCTCAGTAGTTTGCCATTGCTTTCTGAGCGGCCGGCTCAGTATCCGCAAGTCACGAGCGGGGGTCGAACCACCTCAGTTCTCGCTCCGCTGCGAGACTCTGCGTGATAAACGGGATTACAGAGAGAAAGTGTTGTAACCCCACAGCCAGAGAGACCGGCCTATATAAGTATAGGTTGTTGAATATCCAAATATGGCCAAGCTGCCTGTCTCAAACTACAACGACTGTGGGTTCGTGTTGGACTCTATCATCCAGCCATGACTGCAATTTGTAAGGAGAGATCATCGCTGGAGCAGCGGAGTTAACTTTCGGCAGGCCACTCTGCAGAAAGAAGACCAAACCACATGGGAAAAAAACATGGCGCAATGAAGAAGTGTCTCTTTCCCTGAACCTCTGTATTATCCAAACATACCCACCTTGGTTCTCCTAGAGATGCTCAAGTAGTTACACAGGGAGACATACAGAGGCTCTAGTGCCTCTCTGTCCCAGTAAAAGTCTGGAGTGTCCAACAGATCGGAGCTCAAGTTGATATGGTGTCTGGGCAGAAAACAGAATCAATCATGAATACAAATATTATATATATATATATATATATATATGAGATGAAAGGCAGAAGGTTAAAGAGAAGAAGAGGGAAGAGGAGGAGGAGAACAAGAAAAAGAAGAAGAAGGAGAAGAAGAAGAAGAAGGAGGAGGAGGAGGTTCATACATATATATATATAAAATGAAAGGCAGACAGAAGGAGAAGAACAAGAACAAAAGGACGTAGTTGGGAGGAGGTGTAGAAGAAGAAGAGGCAGGAGGAGGCGGTTTATATATATGAAGCCGCTCAGCGCTGCCCTGAATAATCATGACGCTGATCTGATGTAACCTCCAGTTGTTGTTGCTTAGCTGAGGCATGCTGGGTAATTTACCCGGCCAAAATTGGCGCACATTTTTGCCAGGGTGAGTCAGTTCTGGAACAACTGCCAATACGGGTAGGCGGATGGTCCCAAGAGGAGAAGACCCAGCTGGTCTCCTCAACTCATCCTCACCAATGGAGAGGCCTGAATGCCTCATGTGTGACCTGGATGGGTCGCTATATTCCGTGTCAGCAGATGTACAGATATGTGAAGAATTAAAACCAGATTGGCTGAACTCACAAGGCATGGCTTGCAGAAACATCCCTGTAGGAACACTGGTGCATAATTTTTTAGGTATGTCTGCAAATCGATTTGTTCGCTTTTACTAAACAACATAAGAGATTTGGGTTATAACTAGTCATGCATTTAATAATCGCCTAGGATTTTGTAACAAATATTTAGAATAGTTGCTGAAGTTAAGGGATAAGTGGTAGAATAACGTTTAGCAGCAGGTGGATTTGAAAATGAAACCTCCCTCGATGGGACGGAACCAGCGAACGGCTTATTTCTATTAATAGTTCACTCGTCGGTTTTTTACTGCTGCATAAATTAGCCGGCAGTGAAACAGTATATAAACAAAGCTTAGATTAGTGTTTTTGAGCTGCAACAAGAAGCTAATAGGATGTGTAAGTAGACTCTAAATGTAAACAGATATGTAGTCATGTGAATGAGTAATTGGTGGCTAGTGAGGTATCCCTATCATAGTTAGTTAGTTAGTTAGTCGACAGATCATCCTCATTGCACATCGAACCATTCAGTCCATAAGTGCTCGGATCCCCTCCTCAGCAAATCCCGCAACGTGTAGCGGCTAACGACGCCAGTTCTGTGTTGGTTTATAAATCTTCTTTGGCTTCCCGCGTAGTGTTCTTGTTTGGCCACCCCTCTTTTAATTTGCTGCTCTCGCAGTCTGGCCATTGTTGTAGATTCACAGTCATCACTTGGTTCTCGGAAAAGTCTTACTTCTCGTAGAGCATTCAGAATGTCGACCTGGTCCATGGCGCGTCCGCCCTCCACAGTAGCCTCACCTGCGAGCTTGTCAGCCCGCTCATTTCCTTGTACTCCCGCATGCCCTGGCACGAAGATGAAACTATCTTTGCCAGTCGAGACCGCTCCAGAGGCAGCAACCATTCTCTTCGGATCGACCCCTCCTCTATCCTCTTGACCATGTTCATTGAGTCGCTAAGGAAACAAGCCCTAGTGAATGTCTGTGTCTCGAGCCATGTTATTGCTTTACTTACTGCCATGACTTCCATGGTCAGGCTACTTGTGGTTTCAGTGAAAGCACCAGAGTCCTCCTTCACAATTCTCCCTCCGGCCCGAGCTGTAAAGGCCCATGAGCTTCTCACATGTCGGACGACCGACCCATCTGTGTAGATGACCGCGTCACCGTCTAGCGAATTCTCGAAAATCAACGCTTGTACTTCAGCCTCAACAGCAGCCGGATTTTCTTGTCTGCATTTTCTATCTAGTTGGATGCAAACTGAAAAGGATGTGCAGAAGTCTGTTGGCACTTGCACCCACTCCTCGCCAGGTTCTAAATCCTCAAGTGAACACACCTGTTGAAGAATGTCTTCGGCTTGACCCATCCACGACCGTTCTCTTTTTAACCTGCTGCCCTTCACCTTCCTAATTTCACTATGCAGTGGATGTTGTGTGTTTGCGTTAATTCTGAGGTAGGCGCGTGCCCTGCAACTTTGTATTCTGTCTTCAATGGTTGGAAAACCAAGAAGGTAGCGCATCGCCCTGCATGCTGTATCTCTTGTACATCCAAGAATAATGCGCATAGCTTCATTCTGTATCCTTTCCATCCTTTCTATCTGCTTATGGCTGAGAGTCAGGATTGCCATTGCATACTCCAAAACAGACATGACCAACCCCTCGTACAGAAGACATAGTTGGCGCTGCTCACAGTTTGCTGCCGCCATCACCCGCATCGCTGCCAAACCCCGCTTGGCCTTTGTTAACACCTGGTCTATGTGCACATTATAAGCAAGGCTTCGATCAAACCGTATCCCCAGGTAATTCATTGCCTGCGTTCTTTCCACCGTCTCTGAACAGAGCATTACAGTTGGTGTTGGAGTGTTGACAATATGATTATTCAACGAGAACCAAGTCACTGTTGCCTTTGTTGGGTTGACCATTGCCCCAGCTTCATCACACCAAGTACTTATGCGATTGAGTTCGGTTTGTAGTTCCACAGCAACCTCCTCTCTATCCTTCCCCTGACGATACACTAAAACATCATCGGCATATGACAATGTCCTGCCAGGTCCAGTGATCTGCTCACTGGTGATTCTCACTGTGTAGGCGTTGAACAGTACCGGAGATAATGGTGATCCCTGTGGTAGGCCAGGATATATTGTTGTTGGTTCCGAAGTCCAACTGCCACATCTAAAAACTACTTTCCGTTGGAAGAGGGCTGCAGCGATCCAACTAAGGAGGAATGGACTTACGTTTAGTTCGAGAAGCTGAAACATTAAAAAATCCAGTGGTACTCTGTTGTATGCGTCCTCAAGATCAATCGCTGCAGCAACGGTTTCAGTGCCTGAGTGGAAACCTTCATAGACATCCTGGGCAAAGACTGCTGCATTGGTCCAGGTTTCTCTCTTTGGACGGTACCCACCCAGGGTGGGTGGGAAAACACCTTGCCTCTCTAGTTGGCTTGATATTTTCCTGGCAATTACCTTCTCCAGCAGCTTGCCTATTGTATTCTGCATGGTTATAATTCGATATCCCTGAATTTTTTTGTGGTCTTTGTCAGGCTTCGGCAAGGGAATCAGATAGCTGTGTAACCATTCCTCCTTGATGCTAGCACTCCCTATACTGTTGTTGTACATGTCTGCTAGTTTCTCCAGCTCATTGTCGGTACACCTATTTATGTCGTCGTATCTTATGCCATCAGGACCTGGAGCACTGTTTTTTGATCGTCGAAACACAGCCTTGATTTCTTTCACTGTCACTGTGTCTTCATCCGAAGTGTTCTGGGCCTTGCATCTGTCTGAGGTGACCTCCTTGGCCAGATTTCGGCCTCCCATGTCTGTCTGGTTGCTTTGCTCAAGGTAGCGTTCAAAGAGGGCTTTGCCCTTGTCCTCGTCAGTCCTCTGCCAGATGAGGTCAGCACCTTGGAAGTCATAAATGCTCTTATTCTTGACTACACCACTCATGCTTTTATGTAGTCGCCAGAACAATTTCAGTGACTTGTCTGTGCTTACTCTTTGACACACCTCTGCCCATTTTTCGCTTTTAACAACCTTGACCAGTTTTTTGAAGTAGCTTACTTTTGTGTGCATCTCTCTTTCTAAGTGCAAGCAGGGACTAGGATGACCAGCTCTGTTCTTCTTGGCATTTTGCCATCTCCTTACAGCACTACGCTTATCCACCCAAGCCTTCTCCACCTCGAAACTCCACCACGGTGGCTGCTCCCAGCTTTTTTTCCTGCCCTGAAACGTTCTGCGCTTGTCACGTCTTATTTTACTCACCACATCTTGCCCTGTACTGTCATACTGGAACGTCTTTACCTTTAGCTTGTGCTGCCTGGTTCTGCCTTTCTCCACCAGTATGCTGCACGGTGGTGGTCGCTGCCATGGTGTCCTAGGACACCCCATCTACACACTGTAGTGAGTGAAGGTGAAACTAGCGCCAGATCAATAGCACTGTCCTCATCGCCCGGACAGCTTGCTGTCCTGGTGACACAGCCACTGTTGATACAAACCAGGTCGATGGTTTCCTGTGCAGTCTCGAGCTCCTCCCCCTGTGTATTGGAGGAAGTGTTTCCCCATGATCTGCCTTTAGCGTTGAAGTCATCACAGAAAATAACATTTCTCTCGTGGCCTAATATGCCACTTAAGCACTGCCACTTCTGGGCGTCCACACTGGCATTGCGGGCATAAACATTAACCACCACGAATGGTATACTGGAATGAACTCTCAACGCCTGTATTTGTATATCGTCACTGTCCCAACTGGACATGTCTAGCTCTGACGCCACCATGCTGTCGCGAACGAGAATCGCCATTCCCAGATGTCGTCTGTTGTAGAAACATGTGAAGCCGACAATTTGGAGTAGCTGATCGCCCAGTCTCGTCTCCTGGAGTGCTACAATGTCGTTCCTGTAAACTAGGGTTTCTAAAATAGAGCCCCGTTGTTTTACACTGGCACAGTTCCAATATAGAATACGGATATTCCTGAGTCCTAGTCGGTGACACTTGAGTCTAAAACGCCTCAAACCTCCACGCTTACCTTGCTTCTTTTTCCCTGCGCGGCTACCACGCCGCTTCGGTATGTTGACTGCTGACCGCACGAAGAACACACGTTGTTCCGCCATGTTGAAAAAAAAAACGTAAACACAGACTGAGAACACCACACACGCTGCTGAAAATTAACTCAAGGATGGCTTCGCTCGATGCACGAACTCCGTAGCACCCGCGCAGATCTTGAGTATGATCCCTATCATAGGGTCGCATGAGTATTCCTTGATATATCAAATGCTGGAACTATCTGTGACCAATGCAAACGGTATGTGCCTGATTTTAAGAGTCCCAGCCGGTGTTCATGTGAATCCTGTATTTATGAGAAATTATATGGTGTTAGTGGCTTCATTGGGGAATGCATAACATGTGTCTGATTTTGTTAGTGCATATGCGGCACTGGTTGATTTTGTTGTTGTCAATAAGGAGTTGCTTATGTATTATGTGAGCAGGTTCAAACAGTGTTGTCCTGTTGAGGCAGTGTTTACAGTATGAGACTGACTGTGTTATGTGTTGGTTAATGGCTATTGTGTCCTGTCAGTCATAGATGTCACATATATTATGCTGTTTATGTTTTGTTGAGGGGGGGGGGGGGGGGAGCATGTCCTACTGTTATCGGCCCGTGACGTTGGGATCGATGGTTTGTGCTGGTGTTGACTTTAACATTGGTTGACCTCATTAGTGGATGATCAACCTAAATTAAGTCATTCATTCAATGAATGAATGACTTTAACATTGGTTGACCTCATTAGTGGATGATTAACCTAAATTAAGTCATTCATTCAATGAATGAATGACTTTAACATTGGTTGACCTCATTAGTGGATGATTAAGCATATTGTGATGGAAGATCACTGGTACTGTGTTGTGATAGTGGTGATGATGAATGTGATGCCGCAAGAGGACAGATTGCCAATGTGATTGTATCTATCTTTGGCATGAATGTGACATGGGTATCACATGATGATAGCAACAATGTAAAGAGCAATGATCATGATAATGCCCAAGATGATGATGATAATGGCGCCTATGCCTATCCACGATGCTAGTAGTGAAAAGGATAATTTTGTTGATGGATTAGAGCATACAATTATTGGTGTGCAGTGTTCTTGTATGGGTTTGGCCATGAGAAACCATATGGTGTTGTTTGTTCTGACCATTTATGGATTGATATTATTCTATTGACATGCCATGTTATATGTAAAATTATGTGTATTTGTTTTAGCATTTCAAATGATGTTGTTTACTTTTGTTGCAGGATGTGATTCCTCAATCATAGTTATGAGGAGGGAACATTCCTGGGTTTTTCTTTACCCCCCCCCCCCCCCCCCCCCCCATTTTTCCATTCCCTTCATTTTTCCTCTCCCTGCCAACTAACCCAATAGTCAAGCTTTCCATACCTTAGTTTGTGACTGTATGGTTAAGGTTACAGTTTCCAGTTTTGATTAGTTGTTTGAACTTTTCACACTCATGTTTATACTTCTATTTTTGAAGCTGTGGTCCTGTTATAGTACTGTGTCCCAGTCAGTTTGAGGGCGTGACTTTCTCTGGCGGCAATAGGCACAATATTGGATTTTGTTGAGGCACAGGGTTTGATATCTGGAGCTCAATCCACTGATTTCTGCTGTGAACTGCAGGGACCCATAGTGCTGTGTTGTGTGTCTCAGGATGGTGAGTCCCATCTCTGCACTTCAAGACTCATCCTCAGATTTAGAGTTGTGTTCCTTTTTATTTCCCTAGTGATGGTCTCTCTGTTGTCCAATCCTGGTCAGCCAGCTGTACAGATATCACAGCAGGGTGTTAGTCGTACCCTGTAGGCTCGGCCACAACAGGCAGAGGTCTGGCTATATGCGGCAGACTACCTATACAATTACATGTGATGTGGCGTGTTGATTGTCTGTCCATAGAAATCACACCCAGGCATCCGCACAGTTTAGAATATGTGCTACGAGATTGGACAAAATAAAGACTCATGCATATTATTCTTATATTGTTTATCTAGTCCTTGTTGTTAATTATGTGTTATGTTTAGTTGTTGTTCAAGTGATGTTAGTCATTATTTGTTCTCTTCATTTATGCTGGTCCAGCCCATCTCAGTGATTCATTGTCTTCATTAAAGCATAGTTTCCCGCTAAAGTCCTGAATTTCTTCTGACCTTTAAATCTTTTCTTTTCTTGTTAACTGTGGAGATAGGATGAAATTCTCTTTGTCTTCTTATTCCATTTGTCTTCTATGGCCCGTGAGCAGTCAGCGTTGTGCTATATCTCTATCATCTCTGTACGGTTACATATATATGAGAGAAGAGATGTACAGAAGAAAATGAAGAGAAGGGGGTTCATATATATAAATATGTATGTATATGTATGTATATAGGGCAAGCAAAAGCTACTTTTTCAGAAGATGATAAGTATCTTATGCAATAAGTCACTTGCATTAAATATAAAAAAGAGAGAACTAAAATGCTATATAGAACCTGTTTTGCTGTATGGCAGAGAATCCTGAATGTAAACGAACATGTTAGGAAGAGCTTGGAATCCACAGAGATCTGATTTCTGAGATGATTGTTGCAAATAACTTGGACTACCAAAGTAACTAACAATGTGTGCCCGTAAAAGGCTAATGAAAATACAACATTACATTCAATTATCAGAAACAGTGTTCTTTGGTTATGTTCAACATTATATTCAACTATTAGAAAGAAACATATTTATTTGGTTATGTTCAACGTTATATTCAACTATTAGAAAGAGACATTGTTCTTTGGTTATACTAAAGCAAGTGACAAATAATACATTGCAAATACTCATTTATGAACTGTAATTTTAGTGGCAGACTGTTGTGTTGGCATTCTGGCAGCATCCTAATGCATGTATGCTTGTTTGTGCTGTTGGTTTGTCAGGACTGCTATTCCACTTTTCACATGGGACAGTGAGGAGCATTTTGTGATATTCACTGGCACAGGAACGCAGCATTATGGGGTGACCCATAGGCATTAAGTTGGAACCACAACTAACTCAATTATAACAACACAAACAGCAGAGACAAAACACTCACCTCAGCGAGAACAATTCTCCTGTTTTCTTCAGCACTTGCTCTCTTGACATGCTAATTTTTCGACCTAGACGTAAGTCCTGCAATGAAACAATATTACCACTTAACACTGCTGCAGTGAACAATTAAAATATTTTTGTTGTTAATACCTGGCAAGCTATTTGTTATTTATTGCTTACAAAGATAGATTTTTTTCATGTGAATTTTCTGAGATCAGCTAGCCAGAAGAGGTGATATCAACCTCAGTCTGCTATAGATGAAGAGGGAAAGAGATTTATAAGAAACAATTATAGAACCAAGTGGGAATTGGAGTATCCAGGCCAGGAGACAGATAATGCACAATACCAACTTAACTGAAGTGAACAAGTAGCAATCTTCAGACTCCGCACTGGGTAAGCATTTATAAAGCAGGCATGCAAATAGGCATCAAAAAGGCAAAATAGGAAGAGATTAAAGTTAATTGCATATCCTTTACAGGACAAAGCAGTCCGCTCAACATTTTTTGGCTGTTTGAGATTCCTGGGCAAGTTTACATTCAATAGTTTGCCATTGCTTTCTGAACAACCAGCACTCATAGTATGAAAACTGGTATGGAAACTAATGCAAGGCAATCGGCCTCCAAATCGCACACAGCTGTGTTTTGAATGCAGTATGCAGGATTATTAATTGCATTTGTAACCCCTTTGCCACAGAGCAGGAAGAGTTAGACCAAGACAAACATTTATAAAGCAGGCATGCATTGAGGTATCAAAAAGGAAATATATGGCACTAAAGAGAGCTTCACAAGGCAGACGACTACAGGGTGAAAGATCAAGAAGCTTTGCGACTAACCCATGGACTGAAATAATTGATGATAATGATGACGACGACAAGCCCATGGGCTGGAATAATTGATGATGATGATGAAGGTAACAAGCCAGTCTACTGATGTGATTGTCTATTGCTCAGTTTCCCACACAGTGTCACACAGGCCTGCTCAACAAATCATGATTCTCCCACTTATTCTTTTTCCATCAATTTTACCAGTTGTCGCCCCAATTTTTCAAGTTTATTCTCCTCATAACGTGCCACAAAATCTTGATTGTTTTCTAATTTCTCTAATCAATTTACAGTGCATGATATATTTTTCAAAACTCCAATACTTCGAGGCCTCATTTCTCTCTACTCTTGCATTTTTTTTATTTTACCTCCGTGACATTTTCAATGGTCTCTACAAACTTGTTGAACGAAGCCTCCCACATTGCCAGTTTGACCGACTGTGCCAGTGCATTGGAGAAAGCGTACATCTCCAACAACGTCTGCTGACCGTCTCCGTCACCATCCTTCAGCTGAATCAAGTCGCCAGTCAGAGCCGTATTTCCCCTGCGGAAGACAAACTTTATTTTATTTTCAAAGGGTTAAGAATCAGGCACGCAGGCCCGTCTAACATTCTGCCCTTCTATCACACTCTTCTATACATTAGTTCATCTATACATCACTTGAGGCTAACCGAGAACAACAACAATATAAAATATATGCATTATAAAGGAATGGGAAATATGCAAACATCACTACTACATGACTCACTAATATTAATGACTGATGTGGCAATTGTTATTAGCTGTGTGGAACATACTGTTCTACCAAAAGCGGACTGGCTGTTATACTAGGGTTTTTATTATTATTATTATTATTATTTTATTATTATTATTATTATTAAGGGGTCGGTTTCCCTGGTTGAGGAGTTAGCAGCTTTCTCAATAACCCTGAATACTCTCGTGGTTGACGTGAGCGCACGAGCATTTGAAGTGGTTCGAGTCGGGCCAGTGACTTACTAGAGTATGGAGCTAGTCGCTCAGAAAGTCGTGGCGTGCTGATGAGCGTGATCTAGCCTAGGAATCAACATACAGCTGAAAGATGCTGATGTTGACTGCAATACCCTGAAACAGGATGGAAATGCGGGAAATAAAAAATTATTAAGGGGGATGGTAATCTGTACTGAGATAGTATTCAAATAATTTGTGATTATATGTATAGACAGAGAATATGAGGCATTCGAATCTGTGAATACACCAGGGAATAACAAATTCTCCAGATTAAAACAGTATTAGTGACCAAGGTGTTGGATATTTCAGCCAGAAAATGACTCATCTATTCACTTCATATGATATTATTAGTCATTAGTCGTGGTTCCAACTTCATGGCAAAGGGTCACCCCGTAATGCTCCGTTACTGTGAACATCACACATTGTCCCATGGGAAAAGTGGAACAGACAGCTGTACCAACAGCACGTACTGGCATACATGCACAAGGCCACTGCTAGAATGCCAACACAATTGTCTGCCACTAAAATTACAGTTTATCATCAATGGAAGCGCAGTCACTGGAAAACCCAACAGTTGCACACACATTACAGCATAAGGCAGAACCAGCTAGTTCAGCAATCTGCATCTGCCATTTTCCTGAGCATGCAGTTCACAATACAAACCACCGCGGACAGATGTAAAAGCATTCCACATGAAATCCACAGCTCACAGTGTCGCTCCACAGAAATTAACTCAGTAGCCTGGCGACAGGCCATCCAACATGAGGACCATAGCCAGAAGCAAAAACACTCCAGAGTGACAAGATTCAGTGAGATATGTCAGGCAATAAATTGTGCAACCTACTGTCTATAGCTTCTGTGTTTAAATTCAAAATTTCTGATGTTTCCACCAGCTATCTCATTATCATCATCATGTGCCATGCTGATATTCGTGGGCGGTCATGTTTCGCCATATCACACGATCATCAGAGTCATGGATCAGCTCTGTGTTCTTGTCCCAACCATACCACGTGGCCAAGTCATCAAAGTATTTACTTCTCTGCCTTCCCCTTGTTCTTTTCCCCTCAATCTTGGCAGTTGTCACCAATTTCTCCAATTTATTTCTTCTCGTAATCATTACCAGCTAACTCAGCGAATTCCAAACTTTCAGATGTGGGTAGGAAGGCACTCCAAATGTATCTAAAGAAGCCGAGAAAGCACTAGAACAAGAATCCTAGTTCTACAATAACAACGCCAACATTCAGAACCACAACGAACAAGGCAAACATGAATTTGATCTAGTGTTATACATCAACAAATGAATGACAACCAATTAAGGAGGAATTTTACCAGAAACTTCAAAGTACTATAGGCAATCAAAGCCATGGTATTTTCAACATTGTGATGGGTGACATGAACAATGAATTGAAAAACTGACATCCCCTCTGCTGTGCGTCCACCTTGACGAGGTAGAGGGGCTTGCGCGTTCCAATGACCCCAAGAGCTATGCCGACGATAGCACAGCTACTGGTAGGGTCACCCATGTCGGACAGGTCAAGGGAGAGGGACCAGACGAAGCGACGCACAAACCTGCTGCCTTGTAGGTAGACTGGGGACAGTCAAAGGCTAGGGAAAGCATCCCGAAAAATGCTTGTCGAAATCGGATGTACTGAGCCACAGGCTTGACAAAGAAGTGCAACGTAACTTTATCATTTCATGATGCCACAGATGAAAATTAATCGTTATGGTGCTAATCCCGTGAAGTCCAATCAGGCGGTGATAGTGCCGGGCCCCCTGCCTCGAAGGGGTCCACCCATGACTACTGGTGGTCACCTTCCCCTGTGCTGTGGAGTCAAGGCACAGAGGAGTAGGTTAAGAGCTATTGACCAAATACCAAGGACACTCAACATACTACAGTGGAATGCCGAAGGAGTTTATAACAAGAAAGAATCCCTGACACAGCGTCTTCATAAAGATGGAATAGATGTGGCATGCATTCAAGAGACACACCTCAACGCCAAGCGCAAATTTTCAGTCAGGGGATATCAGGCCACACGTTTCGACCGCGAAGGACATAAAGGAGGAGTTCTAATACTTACACGAAATACAATACCTTGCAGCGAAGTATCTGTGATCTCTGACAACCAAACAGAAATTATAGGTGTTGATATAATGATAAAGGACGTGAAAATAAGAATTTACAATCTTTATAGCCCAGCAGATAAGGATCTTACACTCTCAAACATGAAAATAACTGACACAAATTGTATTATTGTCTGAGACTTTAATAGCCGTTCAGAAAGATGGGGATACCCAGATACTGACAAAAGAGGAGATGAAGTGGAGGACTGGGAAATAGACTCAAATCTCCATCTACTCGACAAAGCGGATGACACACCGAGCTTCTACTCCAGAAGATGGATTACCACTTCTACTACAGACTTAGCTTTCTGCACAGGAGACATCCTCCACAAAATCGACCGTCATGTGCTGGACCAATTAGCAGGTAGTGACCACAGACCAATCAAGCTTGTAATGAATATGGAGTATGTTCCACAGGAGCAAAAGCCCTTGCCCCGCTGGAATTACAAACGAGCAGATTGGGACAGATTTGCCACACTAACAGACAAATATTGTGAAAACATAAATACATGATATGGCAACATGAAGCAAATGGTGGAAAGTCTAAACAGAGCAATAATACAGGCAGCCACTGAGTCCATTCCAAGAGGAGCGAGGAAAAATTACAAACCATACTGGACTGAAGAACTACAAAGTTTGGAGGACAAAGTTGAAGATGCCAGGAAGACAGCAGAGAGAGAACAAACAATTGAAGCGAACATCTCTCTCAAAGCCATCTCAGCAAAATATAAAAGAACAGTAAATCAAACAACAAGAGATTGTTGGAGGGAAAAAACAGAAAACCTGAATTTTGACAGGGATGGAAACAAACTATGGAAACTAGTGAAAGCCATGAACAATGAAGGACCTAGAAACAAACAAATAACAATTAAACAAGGAAATGCCTTGCTTACAGGAAAAAAGGCTGCAAATGCACTAATGGAACACTATGCAAATGCAAACCACATTGATATTACAACCGAACAGAAGAAAGCAATCAAAGACAAACAGATACATCATAGAAATACAGAGACAGCAGCAGAATATATGATGGCAAATCTAACAATGGAAGAAATGGAACAAGCAATGAATACCCTAAAAAAGAAGAAATCACCAGGAAAGGATGGAATCACAAATGAAATGCTAATGGGACTAGGGACAAAGGCAAAAAAGAAACTACTAGCAGTCCTAAATTACAGCTGGAAGAGGGGAATAGTCCCACAGGCATGGAAGGAAGCTATACTAATACCAGTCCCAAAGAAAGGAAAAGACCTGGAAGAACCAAATGGCTATCGACCTATCAGTCTACTTAGCTGTGTAGGAAAATTAATGGAATGCATTATCAATGGCAGGCTAACATGGCATCTGGAAGAAAACAAACTCTTAACACCACACCAAGCAGGATTCAGAAAGTACAGATCCACTGAAGATCAAATAACCTATATAGCTCAGGAAATAGAGGATGCCTTCCAAGAGAAAACGCACACACTAGCGGTCTGGATAGATTTAGAAAAAGCATTTGATAAAGTATGGAAGGAAGGACTGAAAGTAAAACTGCAAAAAATGCATGTTTGTGGGAAAATGTACAAATGTACCTTGAGAACAAAACTGCCAGGACAAAAGTACAAGGACAAACCAGCAAAATGATGCTGTTGGAGCAAGGTGTCCCCCAAGGAGGAGTTCTTTCACCAACATTATTCCTAGCATATATAAACGACATCACGGAAAATTTTCCAGCCAGAGTACACACATCATCCTTTGCAGATGACCTAGCCATATCGACATCTGAAGAATATATTAGTACAGCTAACAGCAGAATACAGCAAGCCCTATTAGCACTAGAGGACTGGTCAAAATCATGGCTAGTGAAGATAAGTGAGGAGAAAACAACATGCACAGTGTTCTCCCTCTCAAATAAAACTCAGCAACCTAAGCTGGTATTGAATGGAAAAATATTGCGCCATGAAGAAAATCCAAACTATCTCGGAGTCACCTTTGATCGTCGCCTCAACACAGGTTGAGAAAAATCGAACAAGAGCAAGGCAAAGAATGGCAATCATGAAAAAGCTTGCTGGTACAACAAAATAAATAGAGTCCAAAACCAAGGAATGCGAATCATAACTGGAAGCCTGAAGACAACGCCTATTAATGAACTAGAAAAGATCACTTGTTTACAACCAATGCAGGACAGAAGAGATAGCAGAGCCCAGCAACAAGCAGAAAAATTTAGAAGATTGACAGACCACCCTATGTATAACAGGTTTAATGGTTTTGGAAAAGGAAGACTGAAGCGTAGCAACTTTGTAGAAACTGCAAAACGAAAGATTAGGGCAGATCCCATACTTAACATATCAACAGTCAAGCCCATTTACTATGCACACAACTTCCCAGCTTGGAGACAGCAGCAACTGCCTGAGATGATAGAAAACATTCCTGGTATTGAGAAAAAGAACACTCAGCATGAAACCGAAAGAAGAGAAATAACCCTAAACTACATAAAAGAACATTACCCAAGCAGCAATTGGACCCATGCATATACAGATGGATCAGCCAAAAATTCAATAGAGAATGGAGGAGGAGAAATTCTCCTAAATTAAAAAAATGGAGTGAAAAAAACACATTCAGTGGCAACTGGAAAGTTTTCAAGTAACTTCAAAGCAGAGGTAGAGGCTCTGAAAACTGCAGCAGAAATGCTCTTGATGGAGGAAAATAAAGAGAAGCAAATAGCTATTTTCACAGATGCAAAGTCAGCTGTCTCAATACTGAAGAGCAATAACAGCACAGAAATAGCTGACCTAAGAGCAGCACTCCATGGTCTAAGCCAGAAATCCAAAAAAGTTGTAATACAGTGGATCCCATCACATTGCAGTATACCTGGAAATGAAGAGGCTGACATACTGGCAAAAGAGGGCGGACGACTACCACAGCCTGACATAGACATAACTTACAATGAGGCAAAGAGGTTGATAAAAAGCACCTATAAAACCAAATGGGAATCAGAGCATCCAGGCCACCAGAAGGATGATGCATATTACAAACTCGACCGAAGAGAACAAGTAGCAATCTTCAGACTCCGCACAGGACATAACAGGCTGAAATACCACTTGTTCAATAAACTAAAAATAGGAGATACCGATGAATGTAATTGTCGAACTGGAAAAATGACAGCAAAACATTTGCTGCAGGATTGCCCAATATATGCAGAACAGAGAAAGATATTTTGGCCCACACCTGCTTCATTTGAGGACACGCTCTATGAAGATATCAACAAGCTCAAGTTGACCGCAGCTTACTTTAACTACATACAGGTTGACATTTAAAGGTGTATGAAGAAGTATTCTTCTTCTTCTTCTGCGATCATCCGGAGTTTTTTTTCGGATGTGATTGCGTTGTGCCTGTTTACAGCAGAGCTGCGTTCTTGCGCCGTTAGGCCAACACATCCGACTTCTGCGGGCATTTGTTGACCGGGTTAACCTTCCCGGGGGTTTCTTAGGACGTTTGACTCTCACTGTTGTGGTGTTATCCCCCATCCCAGCTGGCCCATATAGAACAGCCAAAGATCCTGGTCAGCCCTCAAGGGAAGGCAGGGGCAGACCATGGGCATTCCCCGCCATCCAAGGAGGCTTCCATACTTGCAGAGCCGATACATAGCGCTCTGGTACTGGGCTCACCCAAGGAATCGTCACGTCCTGCACATGGCTGCTTAGCCTCACTTCCGTATATTGGGCCTTCCGTTCACCATAGGCTGTTCTTCCGGAAACCAGAAGTATGCAGTCTGCAGATGACATCCACACAGTGAGCTTTCGATTCGGACTTTCCATGTAATGGATTTGCTATCCAAGCAATATTCCATTTCGTGCCACTAGGACACTTTTCCACCTTTTTTGAAGCCCACACAGTGGGCTTTTGATTCAGACTTTCCACGTAATGGATTTGCTATCCAAGCAATATTCCATTTCGTGCACCTAGGACACTTTTCCATCTTTTATGAAGCCCACACAGCGAGCTTTCGATTTGGACTTTCCACATAATGGATTTGCTATCCAAGAAATATTCCATTTCATGCCTCTGGGTCTTCATGCACCTTTAAATGTCAACCTGTATGTAGTTAAAGTAAGCTGCGGTCAACTTGAGCTTGTTGATATCTCCATAGAGCTTGTCCTCAAATGAAGCAGGTGTGGGCCAAAATATCTTTCTCTGTTCTGCATACGTTGGGCAATCCTGCAGCAAATGTTTTGCTGTCATTTTTCCAGTTCTACAATTACATTCATCGGTATCTCCTATCTTTAGTTTACTGAACAAGTGGTATTTCAGCCTGTTATGTCCTGTGCGGAGTCTGAAGATTGCTACTTGTTCTCTTCGGTCGAGTTTGTAATATGCATCATCCTTCTGATGGCCTGGATGCTCTGATTCCCATTTGGTTCTATAAGTGCTTTTTATCAACCTCTTTGCCTCATTATAGGTTATGTCTATGTCAGGCTGTGGTAGTCGTCTGCCCTCTTTTGCCAGTCTGTCAGCCTCTTCGTTTCCAGGTATACTGCAATGTGATGGGATCCACTGTATTACAACTCTTTTGGATTTCTGGCATAGACCATGGAGTGTTGCTCTTAGGTCAGCTAGTTCTGTGCTGTTATTGCTCTTCAGTATTGAGACAGCTGACTTTGCATCTGTGAAGATAGCTATTTGCTTCTCTTTATTTTCCTCCATCAGGAGCATTTCTGCTGCAGTTTTCAGAGCCTCTATCTCTGCTTTGAAGTTACTTGAAAATTTGCCAGTTGCCATTGAATGTGTTTTTTTCACTCCATTTTTTAAATTTAGGAGAATTCCTCCTCCTCCATTCTCTATTGAATTTTTGGCTGATCCATCTGTATATGCATGAGTCCAATTCCTGCTTGGGTAAAGTTCTTTTATGTAGTTTAGGGCTATTTCTCTTCTTTCGGTTTCATGCTGAGTGTTCTTTTTCTCAATACCAGGAATGTTTTCTATCATCTCAGGCAGTTGCTGCTGTCTCCAAGCTGGGAACTTGTGTGCATTGTAAATGGGCTTGACTGTTGATGTGTTAAGTATAGGATCTGCCCTAATCCTTCGTTTTGCAGTTTCTACAAAGTTGCTACGCTTCAGTCTTCCCTTTCCAAAACCATTAAATCTGTTGTACATAGGGTGGTCTGTCAATCTTCTGAATTTTTCTGCTTGTTGCTGGGCTCTGCTATCTCTTCTATCCTGCATTGGTTGTAAACAAGTGATCTTTTCTAGTTCATTAATAGGCGTTGTCTTCAGGCTTCCAGTTATGATTCGCATTCCTTGGTTTTGGACTCTACTTATTTTGTTAAAGTTTGACTTAGCTGCTGTTGCCCAAGCTGCAATGCCATATTCCAGTACTGGCCTCACCCGTCCAGTATATAACTTCTTGAGAACTTTCTCATCTGCTCTCCATGTTGTACCAGCAAGCTTTTTCATGATTGCCATTCTCTGCCTTGCTCTTGTTCGATTTTTCTCAACCTGTGTCTTCCATGTCAGGCGACTATCAAAGGTGACTCCTAGATAGTTTGGATTTTCTTCATGGCGCAATATTTTTCCATTCAATACCAGCTTAGGTTGCTGAGTTTTATTTGAGAGGGAGAACACTGTGCATGTTGTTTTCTCCTCACTTATCTTCACTAGCCATGATTTTGACCAGTCCTCTAGCGCTAATAAGGCTTGCTGTATTCTGCTGTTAGCTGTACTAATATATTCTTCAGATGTCCATATGGCTAGGTCATCTGCAAAGGAGGATGTGTGTGCTCTGGCTGGAAAATTTTCTGTGATGTCATTTATATATGCTAGGAATAATGTTGGTGAAAGAACTCCTCCTTGGGGGACACCTTGCTCCAACAGCATCATTTTGCTTGTTTGTCCTTGTACTTTTGTCCTGGCAGTTCTGTTCTCAAGGTAGTGGCTGATCCATTTATACATTTTTCCACAAACATGCATGTTTTGCAGTTTTACTTTCAGTCCTTCCTTCCATACTTTATCAAATGCTTTTTCTAAATCTATCCAGACTGCTAGTGTGTGCTTTTTCTCTTGGAAGGCATCCTCTATTTCCTGAGCTATATAGGTTATTTGATCTTCAGTGGATCTGTACTTTCTGAATCCTGCTTGGTGTGGTGTTAAGAGTTTGTTTTCTTCCAGATGCCATGTTAGCCTGCCATTGATAATGCGTTCCATTAATTTTTCTACACAGCTAAGTAGACTGATAGGTCGATAGCCATTTGGTTCTTCCAGGTCTTTTCCTTTCTTTGGGACTGGTATTAGTATAGCTTCCTTCCATGCCTGTGGGACTATTCCTCTCTTCCAGCTGTTATTTAGGACTGCTAGTAGTTTCTTCTTTGCCTTGGTGCCTAGTCCTATTAGCATTTCATTTGTGATTCCATCCTTTCCTGGTGATTTCTTCTTTTTTAGGGTATTCATTGCCTGTTCCATTTCTTCCATTGTTAGATTTGCCATCATATATTCTGCTGCTGTCTCTGTATTTCTATGATGTATCTGTTTGTCTTTGATTGCTTTCTTCTGTTCGGTTGTAATATCAATGTGGTTTGCATTTGCATAGTGTTCCATTAGTGCATTTGCAGCCTTTTTTCCTGTAAGCAAGGCATTTCCTTGTTTAATTGTTATTTGTTTGTTTCTAGGTCCTTCATTGTTCATGGCTTTCACTAGTTTCCATAGTTTGTTTCCATCCCTGTCAAAATTCAGGTTTTCTGTTTTTTCCCTCCAACAATCTCTTGTTGTTTGATTTACTGTTCTTTTATATTTTGCTGAGATGGCTTTGAGAGAGATGTTCCCTTCAATTGTTTGTTCTCTCTCTGCTGTCTTCCTGGCATCTTCAACTTTGTCCTCCAAACTTTGTAGTTCTTCAGTCCAGTATGGTTTGTAATTTTTCCTCGCTCCTCTAGGAATGGACTCAGTGGCTGCCTGTATTATCGCTCTGTTTAGACTTTCCACCATTTGCTTTATGTTGCCATATCGTGTATTTATGTTTTCACAATATTTGTCTGTTAGTATGGCAAATCTGTCCCAATCTGCTCGTTTGTAATTCCAGCGGGGCAAGGGCTTTTGCTCCTGTGGAACATACTCCATATTCATTTCAAGCTTGATTGGTCTGTGGTCACTACCTGCTAATTGGTCCAGCACATGGCGATCGATTTTGTGGAGGATGTCTCCTGTGCAGAAAGCTAAGTCTGGAGTAGAAGTGGTAAGCCATCTTCTGGAGTAGAAGCTCGGTGTGTCATCCGCTTTGTTGAGTAGATGGAGATTTGAGTCTATTTCCCAGTCCTCCAATTCATCTCCTCTTTTGTCAGTATCTGGGTATCCCCATCTTTCTGAACGGCTATTAAAGTCTCCGACAATAATGCAGTTTGTGTCAGTTATTTTCATGTTTGAGAGTGTAAGGTCCTTATCTGCTGGGCTATACAGATTGTAGATTCTTATTTTCACGTCCTTTATCATTATATCAACACCTATAATTTCCGTTTGGTTGTCAGAGATCACAGATACTTCGCTGCAAGGTATTGTATTTCGTGTAAGTATTAGAACTCCTCCTTTGTGTCCTTCGCGGTCGAAACGTGTGGCCTGATATCCTCTGACTGAGAATTTGTGATTGGCGTTGAAGTGTGTCTCTTGAATGCATGCCACATCTATTCTATCTTTATGAAGACGCTGTGTTAGGGAGTCTTTCTTCTTGTAAACTCCTTCGGCATTCCACTGTAGAATGTTGAGTGTCCGGAGTATTTGGTCAATAGCTCTTAACCTACTCCTCTGTGCCTTGACTCCACAGCACAGGGGAAGGTGACCACCAGTAGTCATGGGTGGACCCCCTCGAGGCAGGGGGCCCGGCACTATCGCCGCCTGATGGGACTTCACGGGATTAGCACCATATCGATTAATTTTGATTTGTGACATGTGAAGAAGTATTCAGACTGCCACACTTCATACCACAGGTATGTCTGTTACAAAAGCCTCCCAGAGGCATGAAATGGAATATTGCTCGGATAGCAAATCCATTACGTGGAAAGTCCGAATCAAAAGCTCACTGTGTGAGCTTCATCAAAGGTGGAAAAAGTGTCCTAGTGGCACGAAATGGAATATTGCTTGGATAGCAAATCCATTACGTGGAAAGTCCGAATCAAAAGCTCACTGTGTGGGCTTCAAATAAGGTGGAAAAAGTGTCCTAGTGGCACGAAATGGAATATTGCTCGGATAGCAAATCCATTGCGCGGAAAGTCCGAGTTGAAAGCTCACTGTGTGGATGTCATCTGCACACTGCATTCTTCTGGTTTCCGGAAGAACAGCCTATGGTGAACGGAAGGCCCAATATACGGAAGTGAGGCTAAGCAGCCATGTGCAGGACGTGACGATTCCTTGGGTGAGCCCAGTACCAGAGTGCTGTGTGTTGGCTCTGCAATTATGGAAGCCTCCTTGGATGGCGGGGAATGCCCATGGTCTGCCCCTTCCTTCCCTTGAGGGCTGACCAGGATGTCTTTGGCTGTTCTATATGGGCCAGCTGGGATGGGAGATAACACCACACCAGTTAGAACGTCCTAAGAAACCCCCGGGAAGGTTAACCCGGTCAACAAATGCCCGCAGAAGTCGGATGTGTCGGCCTAACGGCGCAAGAACGCAGCTCTGCTGTAAACAGGCACAACGCAATCACATCCACACAAAAAACTCCGGATGAACGAAGAAGAAGAAGAAGAAAAACTGACATTACTGCACACAGGTCATTCCCACACTCGCTCCGTCCCACTCTTCAATGGCCACCAAAGAGTAACAATGCTAATTATTCCAGAAGCAATTTGATTAATAGTCTGCCTGGCTTTTCAACTTTTTTGTTGTTCACTTGCTTTGACTTCAAGCGGAGTCCATACACATGCGACTACCTCTAGTCGCTGCCTCTATGGTGAGTGCACTAGACTGATGTTTGCATGTGGATTAGCTTTCCCTATTACCAGTTACCCTCGCCATCAGGTGAACCTACTCTGACTTCAGGGGTACTTGTAATTTACTTCCCCAAGTCAAGAATGAAAAGTCAACATTTTAGTCTAGCTGACGGGTGTAGCTGATGGCTGTGGAAAAGTAGTTTCTGAGGAAAATGCAAAGAATACCACGGACAGACAGAAAAACCAATGAACAAGTCCTTCAAGAGACAATGAAGATTGTAAACTGATTAGAGAAATTAGACGTAGACAGTCAAAAATTTTTTGGGCATGTTATGAGAAGAAATGAATTGAAGAAATTGGTGACGACTGGCAAGATCGAAGGGAAGAGACCAAGGGGAAGACCGAGATGTAAATACCTGGATGGCTTGGCCACGTGGCATGGTCAAGACAGAAACACGGACCTGATCCACGACTCTGGTGATCGAGTGACATGGTAGTACATGACCGCCCACACTTATCGGCATGGCACATGATGGATGGAAGGATGGACGGGTGTAGGTGGTGAACCAACTACCTCGACATCAGCACACCAGAAGTTTTAAAAGCGAGCGCTCATGTTGACCTCCTGCTTTTCCTCTATTCCATCTACACCCTCAACCAACTCACTCCAAGGTGTTCCATCTTCTGCTATCTCCCGCTGCTTCCTCCATGTGCCCATATTATTCATCTCTGACTCCAATGCACAGGAAGTTTATACTACTCTTTGCTTCCTCTTTGGAACCTGCGTAACACATGGCAAGTATCCCATAATATATGCGACCTAAATTTTCTCTGATGCCGTTCATCAAAATCACCCAACCCGTAGCCTAATGGATAAAGCATCTGCCTCATAAGCTGGGGATTGCTGGTTCAGGTGTATTAATATCTCAGAAGTGGGAATGGGTTCGCCTGAAGGTGAAGGACACTGTAAATAGGGAAAGCAAATCAACACGCATAAATAAGTCCGGCATACTAAAAGTAATAGCAAGTGTGTGGACTGTTCTTGAGTTCAAAGCAAACAAACAAAAGAAAACAAACACAAAATGAAAATCCCCACACCACAAGTAGAAAAGAACTCAGAACACTTATCCAACAGTATCATACCTGGCATAGGTGAAGTCTATCTCTTCTCTTTCATACAGCACCACAGATGATGCATAGGGCCCCTTTGAAAATTTGCCAAGCGTCTTCAAGAACGTTCCTCTCTGAAAACACAGAACAGAAAGTGGTTAGTTAGTTGCATATCCTTTACAGGATGTTTCGGTCAACACCAGAATTTTTTTTGCTGTTACAATCTCTTGGCAAGTTTACGTTCAGTAGTTTGCCATTGCTTTCTGAATCAAAGAAAGCAGTCAAATACTTCTTCTTCATGTCTCTTTCCAGGGAAGTGTCTCTCACCTTGCTATGCACCTCAAAGGTCAATTTATCTGACTTCGGCATGCATTTGTGAATATTTTCTTCCTCAAGACAACTGAGTTGAGTTGAGCTAAGAATCGACATCACTGCACTCAGAACATTCCCACACACGTTCCGTTCCCTGTTTCAACAGCCAGTGTAGTCATACTGCCAATCATTTCAACTGCCATCTGATTGAAAGTTCTCCTGGTCTTCCCTCTCATTTTTGAGATTCACCCAGAACCCTTCCCAATCCCCCGCCATATCATTCTCTCCACATGGGTTGACAGTCTGTTCCACGGTTTTCTCCATCTGGTCCCACAGATACAAGGTCAAGATCTCTAACCATGAGTAGTTTCTTTCCTAACAATGTTTGCCAGAGCAGTAGCTTTATGGCCTACTCTTTCACTATCTCCAATTTTTGTGGGATTTTTAACATGCACAACTTGCACACTGAACCTCCTGTTTTTTTACCATTATCTGAGAAGGCTAGGTATCAAATTCACTACCCGTGGGGCTGGTCTGGTTCGCTAGATCAGTTCCGCGTCTAGCGTTCGTTGTCTCGGATGGCTGTGTGAGGTGCACCAAAATGGGATCTTCCCAGCCAACGTGAGTTAGCGAGGCAGGCGTTACAAGAATGTAACCGCATCGTGCAGCCAGGGTCGTGGTTTGAGCGGGCAAAAGAGCAAAATTTGTACGACCGTTCGACAAAGTCTCGATAAGCGCCCACTCTCTCTCGATGAGTAGTGGGCCTGCAGTCAGTAAGCTGGTATAGCTTTTTTTTTCGGTTAGTCCTGCCGGCGTAGCTTGAAAGCTCGTCGGTAGGCGTCCAGTGGTTTTGCATGTATCACCTTGTACCGGGAGGGCGCGCTTTAGCGATGCTACTCTTGGCTTGCGTGTGCGTGAATAGTCCGTCTGTCCGATAGATATCTGGTTGATCCTGCCAGTAGTCATATGCTTGTCTTAACCTCACTAAAAAATGCCCGCCAGAAGTCGGAAGTGTCGGCCTACGGGTGGCAAACTAAAAATTGACACTACGCAATTACGTCCGAGTGAAATGTCTCGCCCGAATGTCTCTCGTGCTAGGAACAGCTCTGACTACCTAGTTTCCGAATGCCGCTCTTGTTCGGAACAGCTCTGACTAGGTAGTTTCCGAATGTCTGTCGTGCCTGGAACAGCTCTGATGGGCGCAACGACAAGCACATGTCCGAAAACTCGCTGAGTGGATGCCGTCTGCGAACATGTCTGGTTTGTGCGGGAATGGCCCGGGGAAAACGAAATGACCAATATATAGAAGTGAGGATTCAAAGCAGCCATGAGCAGGACGTGACGATTTCCCTCGGTGAGCCCAGATCCAGGGCGTTATGTGTCGGCCCTGCAACTATGGAAGCAACCTTGGATGGCGGAAAATGCTATGGACTGTCCCTGCCTTCCTTTGAGGGATGACCGTTGTCTTCGACCGTTCAACCTTGGCCAGCATGGTTGTAGATGGCACCACAAAAGTGAGAGTCTCCCAGGTATGCTACCTGGTCAAAAAAGCACGCTAAAGTCGATGTGTTGGCCTACGGGTTTCAGCCCAAGGGCGCATAACAGACACACCGCAATGACATCTGAAAAAACACTCCGGATGAACGAAAAGAAGAAGAAGAGAAATTCACTACCCAAGAAATCAGGGGACAAGTGATATCAAGTTCCTAGGAAAAACTCCAGCCCATGCCAGGATTGAACCCGGTACTTTCTAAGCCTGAGGTGGCCATACCATAATCCTCGGTCTCCGTGGCGATGGCGTTACGGATGCGATTCGTAATGTCACTTACCCGCGTTCGAAACACAGTGGTGAACGATTTGGCAGCAGTCGAAGTACACTTGTTCCTGCAGCGAGGCGCCGTCGTCATTTGGAGGAGACAGGTTCGAATCCCGGTCGGTAACTATAGCTTTCAAATGTTATGTTGTCTAGTACGTCCTCTAAACTCTACTTCCTTCTTCTCCTTCTATGAGCGCCAAACAATACTATGTGTGTTTATTTATGAACTGATATAGACAATAATTTTAAAGCATATACAAGAGACAACATTGCAGATATAAACAATAAATTTAAAGGTTAAACAGATGTAGACAATATATTTCAAGCAAACGAAAGAAGAATAACTGGACACACAAAATTATATTGGACAAAAGAAGAAGACAAAGCATGAGAGTTTAAACAAGTACTTCTTACCTCAACTTCAGGAACACACCAAAAGATGACTGACCCATCTCTGAAAGTCAAAAACAGTATAAAGAAAGATTAATTCAAGTAACCAAAAATAATAAACAAACAAGTTCCTAACTCCACTTTCCGACAGGCACCTCCACATGCACGCTTAATGGCATGGCATATCATGATGACGATAAAGCATTTGGACAAGCAAAAACATCCCCCAAGGCCAAAAAAATATGTGGTTTTACATAAGAATGCTGATAATTCCTTAGACAGCCAAAATCAGCAATCTAAATTAAATGTTTTGAAAGCAGCTTTTTCTTTTGTTCGCTTCAAATTTGTCTATGTCTGCAATGTTGTCTCTTGTATAATATAATAATATGTGGGTAGGTTTTGCCATTTTTAAATTTCTTTAGGACAGTGGCATCTTGGCAAAACCCTATGTCTGCCAGCTGCCAAATAATTTTTAACATGCACAAATAAGCAACCTCCCATTTGTTATATTGTGTCCAAAAGGGCTAGGCATCACATTGGCCGAGAATAAGGAAAGACAGGGACGGTGTTATTTATTACATAACTTGATTATTCCAACAAAAAATTATTAATAAGTTAGAGGTGGACAATAACACACCCCTCACCCCCCTGCAAACAGAAGCCGATAGACAGATAACTAATACAGAAACTTTGTTATTAAGACATACTCAAAGATAAATATTTCCTTTGGCTTTTGCTCAACTTTGTACTTGCCCCTCACATGCAGAGCATTTGTTACATCTGCAGAAATAAGAAGGTTAAAGTTCATTAACAGACAGTTCTTTATGCCAAATAAGACAGAATACATATGTAAATCAGTTGTTACATTGCATCTACAGAAATAAGAAGGTGAAAGTTCATTAATAGACAGCTCTTTGTGCTAAATAAGACAGAATACAACAGATGTTGACAAAGATCAAGCTAGACTGAGCAGAGGACAGTCAGTGTTGTTTAGAAAAAGCATGCAAATTGATTTATCCGTGCTGCAGTAGCACAGTGACTAGCTTGTTAACATGATGGTCCTGTATTCAAATCCCCATCAAAGCAAGAATTTTGTTAACTGGCCTATGCTAAAGAAACATGGATTCAGACAAAATGTCAGGAAATAGAGGAACGGTATATAAAACACAACGCAACAGAAGTGTGGGAAAATGTAAGAAGATTTATAAACAATAAAAGAGTTGAACTGAGCTGAGTTGAGTCAAGAACTGACATCACAACACTCGGGACATTCATATATGTGTTCTGTCCTCATCTGCAACAGCCAGCAAAGAGTCCAAATACTAATGGTACTAGCAGTAGTCTGATTATATGCCTGTCTGGCCTTTCCTCTGAGTTTTGAGTATTGACCAGATCCTTTGGTCACTCCCTGCAGCACCATTCTCTCCAAGCCCTGATGATCTACCCGTTCTTCTGTACTATACACATTATTCCAAAGGATACCGACCAGATGTTGCCTTATCATGCACCAATACCCCACCAAGTTGTGCAGACCCAGCCAATCTGTCTGTCTGCTCATTTCCCACCACACCAGCAGGCCCTGGGGATAAAAATCCAACAAATGCTCTCTATTTCTGACTGCTCAATGGAAGCCTGTTACTCTGTCCGAAACATGCCTGTCTTCAGCTTTCTCATCATACAAGAAAAGGCAGGTCCGCATGGCTGAATGGATAAGAACGCGTGGTCTTAAATATCCGGTGTGCTGATGTCGAGGTAAGCGGTTCAACCCCTACACCGGACAGCTGGACTAAAATTTTTACCAGCCGTCCTTGACTTGGGGACATTAATTACAAGTACCTCTGAAGTCAGAGTGGGTTCGCCTGATGGCGAGGGACACTGCTGATAGGGAAAGATAACACACATGCAAAATTCAGTCCATCGCTACTATAAATAGTGTGTATGGACTACGCTTGAGTTCAAAGCGAGCGATCGCAAAAAAAAAAAAACAAGAAAAGAAAAATCATATAACAAGAAAAGGTTCTAAAGAGAAATTATTATTTATTACAAAACACAAATGCAGACACACAGGAAGACACACATAAAGAAAAAGAAGAAGCAGGAGGAAGAAGAAGCAGGAGGAAGAAGAAGCAAGAGGAAGAAGAAGAAGCAGAAGAAGAAGAAGAAGAAGAAGAAGAAGAAGAAGAAGAAGAAGAAGAAGAAGAAGCAGAAGAAGCAGAAGAAGCAGCAGAAGAAGCAGAAGAAGCAGCAGAAGAAGCAGCAGAAGCAGCAGAAGCAGCAGAAGCAGCAGAAGCAGCAGAAGCAGAAGAAGCAGAAGAAGCAGAAGAAGCAGAAGAAGCAGAAGAAGAAGAAGAAGAAGAAGAAGAAGAAGAAGAAGAAGAAGAAGAAGAAGAAGAAGAAGAGGAGGAGGAAGAAGAAGAAGAGGAGGAGAATTTGCCACATACCTGCTGGTAACTTGCCTACACTATAAAGACCTTGTTTGACGATATGTGCCTCCAGACTGGGTATGTTAATTTCCTCAGCAACAGAGTATGCTACCACATTATCCATCTGTAGAGCCTATCAACATAATGACCATAAAACATGAAGAATGAAATATCTGAAATTAGGAAGTTGAAAGTTCAGTAAAACAAAGAATGCAAGAAAACATAAGAGACAAATTATTATCATGCAGCAGATTTTTTACAGAACATCCTCCTCATCATAGGCCACCAAGGTCTGCATGGCTGAATGGATAAGCATGCTCGCCTTCCCTGGCCAGTTGCTAAACTCTACCTTTCACTGCTCTCCCGCAGTTATTCAATGGTGCATAATGCTCAATTATATAATTGGATGTAGGTAGTCATGGCTGAATGGATAAGCATCCACACCTTTTCTGGCCAGTTGCTAAACTCTACCTTTCACTGCTCTCCCACAGTTATTCAGTGGTGCATAATGCTCAATTATATAATTGGATGTAAGTAGTCATGGCCGAATGGATAAGCATGCACAACTTCCCTGGCCAGTTGCTAAACTCTACCTTTCACTGCTCTCCCGCAGTTATTCAGTGGTGCATAATGCTCAATTATATAATTGGATGTAGGTAGTCATGGCTGAATGGATAAGCATGCACACCTTTTCTGGCCAGTTGCTAAACTCTACCTTTCACTGCTCTCCCGCAGTTATTCAGTGGTGCATAATGCTCAATTATATAATTGGATGTAGGTAGTCATGGCTGAATGGATAAGCATCCACACCTTTTCTGGCCAGTTGCTAAACTCTACCTATCACTGCTCTCCCACAGTTATTCAGTGGTGCATAATGCCCAATTATATAATTGGATGTAGGTAGTCATGGCCGAATGGATAAGCATGCACACCTTTCCTGGCCAGTTGCTAAACTCTACCTTTCACTGCTCTCCCGCAGTTATTCAGTGGTGCATAATGCTCAATTATATAATTGGATGCAGGTAGTCATGGCCGAATGGATAAGCATGCACACCTTCCCTGGCCAGTTGCTAAACTCTACCTTTCACTGCTCTCCCACAGTGAAATCAGATCCGGTGGTGCATATTGCTCAATATATATTATATTATAGTTATTATATAACTGAATGGAGGCCATCATGGCCGAATGGATGTGCTCGATCTCAAACTTCCGGTGTGCTGATGCAGAGGCAGTGAGTTCAACCCCTACACTGGTCAGTTGGACTCAAAAGTTGACTTCCGAGAAAGTTAACCCGGTCAACAAATGCCCGCAGAAGTCGGATGTGTCGGCCTAACGGCGCAAGAACGCAGCTCTGCTGTAAACAGGCACAACGCAATCACGTCCGAAAAAAAACTCTGGATGAAAGAAGAAGAAATGTTGACTTCATGCCCTCGACTTGAGAATGTAAATTACAAGTATGTTAGAGTGGGTTCGCCTGATGGTGAGGGACATTGGTAAAAGGGAAAGCTAATCCACATGCAAAAATCTGCCCAATGCTACTAGAAGTAGAAGCTCATGTATGGACTACGCTTGAGTTCAAAGCAAGCAAACAAAGAACAACAAAAATCACGGCCCACTAGAAAGACTCTCAGCCTGTTGCCAGATTGTCTGCCTTATGCATTTTCATGTTCAGGGTGTTTATTATTATTCTGTTTTCATATTCATGTTGCCTCGTCTTCTTCTTTTGTTGGCTTGAAATGTGTCTATAACTACAGTGTTGTCTCTTGTCTGAATGTAACTGTCTATTCATGTTGCTTAACCCCTTCACATTCTTCCAGGAACCAGGCTTTCCATCACTGTTCTTTCTAATCCACCGTGACATTTAATATTCCAAAGCTAAATAATACCACCAACTGAGCTAAACAATACCACCAACTAAAGCTAAACAATACCACCTACTAAAGCTAAACAATAACACCTACTAAAGCTAAACAATACCACCTACTAAAGCTAAACAATACCACCAACTAAAGCTAAACAATACCACCAACTAAAGCTAAACAATACCATCAACTAAAGCTAAACAATACAACCAATCAAAACTAAACAATACCATAATATAAAGCTAATCAATACCACCAACTAAAGCTAAACAATACCACCTACTAAAGCTAAACAATAACACCTACTAAAGCTAAACAATACCACCTACTAAAGCTAAACAATACCACCAACTAAAGCTAAACAATACCAGAATCTAAAGCTAAACAATACAACCAATCAAAGCTAAACAATACCAGAATCTAAAGCTAATCAATACCACCAACTAAAGCTAAACAATACCACCAACTAAAGCTAAACAATACCACCAACTAAAGCTAAACAATATCACCAACTAAAGCTAAACAATACCACCAACTAAAGCTAAACAATACCACCAACAAAAGCTAAACAATACCACCAATCAAAGCTAAACAATACCAGCAACTAAAGCTAAACAACACAACCAATTAAAGCTAAACAACACCATCAACTAAAGCTAAACAACACAACCAATCAAAGCTAAACAATACCACCAACTAAAGCCAAACAATACAACCAATCAAAGCTAAACAATACAACCAATCAAAGCTAAACAACACCACCAATCAAAGCTAAACAATACAACCAATCAAAGCTAAACAATACCAGAATATAAAGCTAAACAACACAACCAATTAAAGCTAAACAACACCATCAACTAAAGCTAAACAATACAACCAATCAAAGCTAAACAATACCACCAACTAAAGCTAAACAATACAACCAATCAAAGCTAAACAATACCACCAACTAAAGCTAAACAATACAACCAATCAAAGCTAAACAATACAACCAATCAAAGCTAAACAATACCACCAACTAAAGCTAAACAATACCACCAAACAAAGCTAAACAATACAACCAATCAAAGCTAAACAATACCACCAATCAAAGCTAAACAATACAACCAATCAAAGCTAAACAATACAACCAATCAAAGCTAAACAATACCACCAACTAAAGCTAAACAATACAACCAATCAAAGCTAAACAATACCACCAATCAAAGCTAAACAATACCAGAATCTAAAGCTAAACAATACCAGCAACTAAAGCTAAACAACACAACCAATTAAAGCTAAACAACACCACCAACTAAAGCTAAACAATACAACCAATCAAAGCTAAACAATACCACCAATCAAAGCTAAACAATACCAGAATCTAAAGCTAAACAATACCAGCAACTAAAGCTAAACAACACCAGCAACTAAAGCTAAACAACACAACCAATTAAAGCTAAACAATACCACCAAATAAAGCTAAACAATACCAGCAACTAAAGCTAAACAATACCACCAACTAAAGCTAAACAATACCACCAACTAAAGCTAAACAATACCACTAACCAAAGCTAAACAATACCACCAACCAAAGCTAAACAATACCAGCAACTAAAGCTAAACAATACCACCAACTACAGATAAACAATACCACCAACTAAAGTTAAACAATACCAGCAACTAAAGCTAAACAATACCAGCAACTAAAGCTAAACAATACCAGCAACTAAAGCTAAACAATACCAGCAACTAAAGCTAAACAATACCACCAACTACAGATAAACAATACCACCAACTACAGATAAACAATACCAGCAACTAAAGCTAAACAATACCACCAACTACAGATAAACAATACCACCAACTAAAGCTAAACAATACCAGCAACTAAAGCTAAACAATACCACCAACTATAGATAAACAATACCACCAACTACAGATAAACAATACCACCAACCAAAGCTAAACAATACCATCAACCAAAGCTAAACAATACCATCAACCAAAGCTAAACAATACCACCAACTACAGCTAAACAATACCACCAACTACAGCTAAACAATACCACCAACTAAAGCTGAACAGTACCACCAACTAGGGCCCAGGGAAGCACTGTTTGGATTTCAGTCTCCTTTCTCAACCTCATTATATTTTGACTTTTCAGTCAATCAGGCATAGCTGCAGCGGCAATTGATGACGGATTCACACAGATTGTTTCCAAGACAAAACTGTTCAACACTTACCCGACCTTCCTCTGACACTGAGGGTGACTTCTTTCGTACGGGCCTCTTTACTTGCAATGTTGAGTGGCCCGTTGATGCATCTGACAACACTGAGCTTAGTGAAACTGTAGTTGAATAATCTGATGTTCTGGACAGTAGAGGTGTTATGTCATGGCTTGCTAGATGCCTAGCTGCAAGACAGTTAATTTGTGTCCTGTGGCTGGAAAAAGCTGAATTATGAAATCCCTCTCTCTGGCATGCATGAAAATGTCTGGCGTATGAAGTGAAGCATGACCATTTTATTGTCATGTTTTTATTTTGTGAAGTGTCAATGCTGCTTCTAAAGGAAAGATTTGTTGGTGCCTTTATCATTCTTCCATTGCAGCAAGTACTTGAGAATGACTTGCCTGAGAAACAAGAATGTCTTGTGGTTGTCAAAAGTTTACGTGCAAACATGAGGCCCAAGCTGATCTGTTTCATCTTGGCATTCACGGGTGACTACTGAAAATAAAAACACACAAACAAGTTAGTTTACTTCAGTCAGTCAGTCAGTAAGTCAGGCAGGCAGTAAGTCAGTCAGATTATCCTCATTGTATATCAAACTATTCAGTCCTTAAGTTCTGACACCCTTCTCAGTATTCCCTCAGTGGGTAGCGATCGACGACACCAGTTCTGTGTTGATTTATAATTCTTTGGTCCCCCGCGAAGCTCTCCTGTCTGCCATAGCTCTCCTTGACCTCCATTGCAATGGTTTGTAAGTTATAGTAGCTTTGTCGACCGTGCCGCGACCCGAATTGAAAACGGAAGTGATATACAGCGCCACCCCGGGAAGATCCATTGCGTCTCCAAAAATGGCTGTAGTAATGACCATTCATGCTTCCTACATTCATTAAAATATCACGTGACAATATCAGACATCGTAGGTTCTGCAGGAAAGGTTAGTCTAATATTCCATGTACAGCGATTGATTGAAATTATCATGGCTTTTACATACAGTTGATTATTTGCCGTAAAGTAAGTAATTTTATTTTCTAGAGCTTGCGTATTTATATTGAAAGATATTTTTAGATGTATATTCTTCTTCTTCTTCTTCGTTCATCCGGATTTTTTTTCCGGACGTGACTGCGTCGTGCCTGTTTACAGCAGAGCTGCGTTCTTGCGCCGTTAGGCGGACACATCCGACTTCTGCAGGCATTTGTTGACCGGGTTAAACTTCCCGGAGATGTATATTCTAATTCTGCACCCATTTTTACATTTATGTGGAAAGTTTCATCGATTATGGTCAACTATATATTTTTTTTTCCGCATATCCTTTACAGGACATTACTGTCAACACCAGCATTTTACCGCTGTCATTGATTTCTTGGCAAGATTACGCTCAGTAGTTTGCCATTTCTTTCTGAGTGGCCGGCTCACTTATCCCGTAAGTTACCAATACCGCTTCCAATTCTTGCGCGCAGTATTACCCTACGTGGATAAACGGGATTACGGAGAAGTCGTTTAACACCTTGGCCAGGGAGACCGGCTATGGTCAACTATGGTGGTAGAAAAAAAAAAACATTATTTCTCCTCATGTGTTTTGCCTTTGTGAATGGAAAGCCAAGATGGCGGCCAACGCGAATTATCAATCAGACAGGCTCAAAACGGGGAATTTGAACTAGTACCCCTCTGACGTGTCTCCACCTTGCCGTGGTAGAGGGGCTTGCGTGTTCCAATCCCTAGAGCTATGCCACCCGTAACACAGCTACATGTCGGACGGGTCTGGGGATAGGAACCAGATCAAGAGAGACACACACCTGCTGCTCTGCAGGTAGACGGAGGACAGGCAGTCAAAGTCCAAATCAGGCGCACGATGCCACAACATTCTTGATCCAGACATATATTCTATAACTCTCTGCTGAGGGATATGGCCGAACACCTCTAAGCCATTATCCCCGAATGTGAAAGCCAGGCCGATACTCACCATTTGCAAAATGGAGGTGAGATGCTGAGCCTGCTACATACTCAGACACTTGTTTGAAGGTTCTCACCCGAGGGATATGAGGCATCCCCCTGATGGACGGGCCTGGCCGTTACTCGCTCTCTGCTGCATGGAGGAAAAGTGCTGAGCCGGCAGCACATGTAGTCTACCCTGTGAGCATCCCAATCGCACGCAGTGGTTACGATGCAAGTCTGTACTAGAGCTCATTGAGTGAGCGTAGTCAAAGGTGGAAAAACATCTTATTAATACAAAATGGAACGCTTGGCTAGCGAATCCATTACATGGAAGTCCGAAGCGAAAGCTTGCCAAGTAGATGTCTCATTAAAACGAAATGGAACGCTTGGCGAGCGAGTCCATTACGGAGAGGTCCAAAGCGAAAGCTTGCTGAGTGGAGGCCGCTTACAAACTAAGGTGGAAAAACGTCTCATTAACACGAAAGGGAACGCTTGGCTAGCGAATCCATTATGTGAAAGTCCGAAGCGAAAGCTTGCTGAGTGGGTTTGTGTGGGGAGCAGTCAGTGGCAAACGAAACACCCAATACAATGAAGTGAGGAATTAAAGCAGCCATGAGCAAGACGTTGCAATTCCTTGGGTGAGCCCAGTCCCAGAGTGCTGTGTGTTGGCTCTGCAAGTATGGAAGCCTTCTTGGATGGCGGGGAATGCCCATGGTCTGCCCCTGCCTTCCCTTGAGGGCTGACCAGGATGTCTTTGCCTGTTCTATATGGGCCAGCTGGGATTAAGGATAACACCACAACAGTGAGAGTCAAACGTCCTAAGAAACCCCCAGGAAGGTTAACCTGGTCAACAAATGCCCGCAGAAGTCGGATGTGTCGGCCTAACGGCGCAAGAATGCAGCTCTGCTGTAAACAGACACAACGCAACCACATCCGAAAAAAAAACAAAAAAAAACGGATGAAAGCAGCAGAAGAAGAAGAAACCGTACCGATTCCTACACCAGCAGTCAAAGAGCCTGTTCCTCTGTATGCCACAAACAATTGTATTTACCAATTCACATGTAAATGCCAGGCCTTCTACATTGGTAGGACAGAGAGACAGCTTAACAAACGAGTGTCAGAACACATACCTCAATGGGTCAACAAGATACAACACAACAGGAGATGCTAGCCTCGTGGGGCCGACACACCGGAAGCTCCCAGCGTCTTCAATTGGTAGGCACATTTTCGAAAGCAGCCATGTGGTGGACAGAGACACTGCCTTTTGCGTGTTGTTTAACACACAAAATACTCGCTTGTTAAAGTTTGCAGAAGCAATTATGATCAATGAACACAAGCCTGAATTGTGCAAACAGAAAGACATGTTAGTCAGCTTAAAATTACCGTGGTAGATAAGTGACATTACTGTGCGAATATGTTTATATTTCAACTTGATGGATTTATCTAGTTAATTCACGTAAGTTGTGTGATTTCTGCAGTATGTACTTGACGAGATGCAGCGAAATATGCCAAGCAATAATTCGTGCAATCTATTGTTTGTTTCTTCGTTATTCAAATTCACTACAGGAAAACATTGTTTTGTATTATTAAACTTTAAAATTGTATTCTCTTTAACTTTAGTAGTTCTTCTTCTTCTTCTTCGTTCATCCAGAGTTTTTTTTTGGGGGGACATGATTGCGTTGTATTTGTTTACAGCAGAGCTGCATTCTTGCGCCGTTAGGCCGACACATCCGACTTCTGCGGGCATTTGTTGACCGGGTTAACCTTCCCGGGGACTTTAGTAGTTCAAACTGCACATTTTGTGCGTTACAAAGTGTACATGCCAGTCCGATCGATATGCGCAGACGCCATTTTTTTTAACTTTTGGTTTCCCATTTACAAAGGCAGAAAATTTGTTTTCCACCACAGATCGTGCAAGTTCAGCGATGAAACTTTCCAAATAAATGTACAATTGGATGCAGTATTCGAAAATCCATCAAAAATTAATGTCTTTCTATGAACAGGGCCAGAAAAAAAATAAATAATTACAGTAAGTATGAAATACAATTTTAATTTATTTTAATGCCATGATAATTTCAACCAATTGCTATGCACGGAATATTAGGGGGACCTTATCTGCTGAAGCTAAGATTTAAGATGACGTGTGTTATTGCCACGTGATATTTGAATGAATGAATGACATCTAAAGAATGCATGGTCTATACATAGCGATTTTGGATGACACAGTGGATCATTGCGGGGTGGCGCCGTATATCACTTCCGTTTTCAGTTCGGGTCGCGGCACGATCGATTTATAAATTATTTGGCACTCTTCCGATTGACGGGTCTAAATAGTTCTGCAGTGAATAAGTCAGGGGTTAAGGGTTAGGGTTAGTGTTAAACTAACACTGACCCTAACCCTTAACCCTAACTTATTCACTGTGGAACTATTTAGACCCGTCAATCAGAAGAGTGCCAATTATTTTATCTAGTTTTAATTTTTTTCTAGGAAGTCAATTTTTCTCTTGTCCTCTAGTATTTTAAACAAATAATCACCAAGTCTCATCGTAATGCGACCAAGCAGCTGCATCCAACATGTTTCTCATTTTTAAAAACTTAAATAATTATCAACTAACATGTATGTCGTCATGATCGGGGCATAGTTCAGCGTGCAACTGTTGATTAGCTTGCGTCAGTGTTTCTGTTCTGTGGAAATAATTACATATCGAGTTCGTAAATTGTTATTTACGTATTACATAATCATCGCAAATAAAGCAGCAATTACCTGGGAAATGAAGATTTCAAAATAGCGAAAGAGAGCCGTGGACTGATTCTTATAAGGACTTTCTTTACTTTCTACTTGCTCAGTCAAACTCCACCAAGGAGGCCGCCATGTTTGTTTTGTTTTGTAATTCTATTCTAAAACATGTCACAGCAGAATGAAAAGCAACTAAATATAATTCTGTATAAAATATAATTATTTTCTTAGTAGTTTATATGAAATTTACTTGCATTCCTTATGACTTATAATTTATTTAGTATATTACATGTCAGTTATATGTAATATTCTTCATTGTTAGCAAGATTGTTTTGTGTAATTTACACTGGTTAGTTTTTACAATTAACGCACCTGTAATTCTGTAGCGATGGATCTACATCTAAGAATGTCAGTTATCAGTTATCAGTTGGGGTATCTTCGTTGCACTCCGGACATGTCCATAGGTGCTCAGATCCTCCCCCCAGCATATTCATCAGCGTCCGGTGGCTAATAGTGCCAGTTCTGTGTTGGTTGACGAGGCGCTTTGTTTTCCCGATGTACCTCTCGCGTCTGGCTGTGCCGATTCTTACTCCCAGGTCTTTCATCCTGGACAGCGATGTGGAATCACTGACGTCAAAGTCCTCTGTTCTCGCCATATATTTAAGGACGTTAATAACATCGGCACAATCCATGGGCTGGCCATCTACAGGGGGTGCAGAACCAGCCAGTTGGTCAGCTCGTTCATTTCCCTCGACTCCCGCATGTCCCGGGACGAAGATGAAGGTGACTTTATTACGGACAACAGACTTCCGCAGTGATTCAGTCCACTGTCTACGTACAGATCCAGCTTCGACCTTCTGAATCATGCTCATTGAATCACTTAGTACACACACGTTGGTATAATACTGTGATTCCAGCCATATGAAAGCCTGTGTAACTGCCATCACCTCCATCGTCATGCTGCTCGTGGTCATAGAGTGGGCACCACTGGATTCTTGAACGGTTCGGCCCGCTGAACGGGCTGTAAATGCCCACGCACTTCTCTGCTGCTTTACAACAGATCCATCTGTATAGATGAGCACTTCGGGGCTATATGAGTGTTCATAGATGAGCGCGTTAACCTCTGCATTGACAGCGGCAGGGTTCTGCTCTCTGCACCGTCTGTCGAGTGTGATAATGCAGGAGAAAGTGCACTTAAAAGCTGGAGGCACCGGCACCCATTCCTTGCCGGGGTTGATACTGGTAAGACTGCAGACCTGTCTGACGACATCTTCCGCCCGACCCATCCATGATTTGCCCCTCTTTAGCCAGTCACCCTTTTCTCTGAATATAGCGTCATGCAGAGGGTGCTGCTCATCTGCACTTATTTTTAAGTATGCACGAGCTCTCCAGATCTTGATCCTGTGTTCCATTGTCGGGAAGTCAAGGAGGTATCTCATTGCTACACAGCTGGTGTCTCTCGTGCAGCCCAAAATGATGCGCATGGCTTCGTTTTGTACCTTTTCAACAGAATACTGTTGGCAAGCTACTGGAGAAAATTGTAGCACACAGACTTGCTTGTGGCTTGGAACAGCTCGGCTGCTTCCCGCCCACACTTGGAGGATACAGACGCAACAAAGAGTCATGGCTGAATGCGGCGGTCTTTGCTCAAGATGTGTACGAAGGATTTCAGGTCAGAGAAGAGACATGTGCGGCCGCCATAGACTTAGAGGACGCATATAACAGAGTATCTTTCGAGCACTTGATGCAAACCCTCCTCAGACTGGAAGTGCACCCTCACCTTGTACGATGGATAGCTGCAGTTCTGCTCCAAAGGAAGGTGGTGCTAAGATGCGGGAGTTGGTCTTCTGCGCCGATAACGATATGTCCAGGATTGCCGCAGGGTTCACCACTGTCACCAGTACTATTCAACGTGTATACGGTGCCGATCACTGAACAACAGTTGGACGGGAGGGGTAGGACTCTGTCATTCGTTGACGACATCCTCGTGTATCGACAGGGTCGATATGCCCTTGCCAACCCTGCAAAGGCAACGGTTACATGGTTCTCACTAAACAACCATATTGTGAAAACAGACCTGCCGGCAGTAAGAATGGATGGGAGCAGTCTGAGTAGAACCCAGTCAATGACATATCTTGGCGTGAGGCTTGATCGTAGCCTGTCCTTCAGAGATCATGTCGACTATGTCATAACGAAGGCTCGAAAAGGTTTGTCAGCAATGAGAGTCATGGAGACTGCCAATATCGAGCAAAGACTGCTAATACTTCTGTTCCAAGGACTTGTGCTTTCACGCATCGAGTATGCCCTGGCCATCCTCACTGTCAGCCCTACACAGTCATCTAAGAATGGTAACCTACTATGCATGTTGGAAGAGGCGATTAAGAAGGGTTGGTGTTGTTTAGTTTAGTCGATGGATCAACATCACGGCGCACGGGTGTGATCCATAAGTGCTCCGTTCTTCTCCTAACTCACACCAGAGTTTTGAGAAACTCACCTCATTGCACGAACTCCGTAGCACCGGCGAGGATCCTGAAATACTTTGGGAAGATTTTTAACTCGAAATTTTGCCCGGGCAGCGCCGTTAGGCTACTCTTTTTCGATTTCCAACTGCCAAGGGATTTTTTACGTGCGCAACAATACACACGGGCGTCCGATCTCACTACCCAGAGAAAATTTTATTACCAGAATTCCACGCGAAAAAAATCTCGCTCCTCACCGGGGCTTGAACCCGGGACCTCCAGCTCTCGAGGCGGACACCGTACCTTGAGACCACGCAGTCCCCCTGGTGTTGAGTTGAACTAAGAAACGACATCACTGCACACAGGACATTCCCACACGCGCTCCGTCCCCTAGTTCAACAGCCAGTGAAAAGTCATACAGCTAATCGTTGTAACTGCCATCTGATTCAAAGTCTCCCATCTCGGTTTCGAGGTTCGTCCAGAAGCCTGCCGATCCCCCGCATAGAGGTTCTCAGTCTGTTCCACCGCTGTCTTCACCTAGTCCCTCAGGCGCCCGAGCACCTCTCCTATGTGTATAGGTATTCTACCACCGAGAGTTTTTTTTTTAATTGTATGTTTGCGCTCGCTCGCTTTGAACTGAAGCGTAGTCCATACACACTGTCTATTATTAGTGCTGGACAGAAATGTGCGTCTGGAATAGCTTTCCCTATTAACAGTGTCCCCCGCCATCAGGCGAACTCACTCCGACTTCAGAAGTACTTGTATTTAAGTCCCCAAGTCAAGTACGATAGGTCAACATTTTAGTCCAACTGTTCAGTGTAGGGTTGAACCCCTTACCTCTGCATCAGCACTCCAGATGTTTAAGAACACACGTTTATCCATTCGGCCATGCTGACCTACGCCACTGAGAAGTGATTTCCCTGCCAGCCTATAGGGTTGGTGTGAGGCCGGCTACCTCGCCCCATAGGAAACGTTAACTGCAAAATCAAACCAGTTGTGACTACGTCAACACGGCATTTGGCATGAGTTGGTTGAGAAGTTATGCTCCACTAAAAGAAAGAGTTTAACGGGCACGGCGATTGACTTCACTATACCGGGTGTTATCACATATGGATTAGTCTCTCTTTTGCAGGACGGCCTGTCGGAAGCATCGCACAAAACACGAACTCCGTAGCTCCAGCAACGAGTTCCCCCGAGGAGTCTCCGAGAAAATTGCGCGGGTGAGCGGAATCACGTGGCCCGGAATCAAACCCAGAACCTTCGGAACGCAAGGCAGGCGGAGTCACGACTTTGCCAAGGAGACGCCTGAGAAGAATAAGAATTTACAGAAGACACGTGAATGCAAGCATCCATGAGAGGGCACAATACACAAGCAACAAACTGAAAGTTAATCGAATACCTTGCTAAGTCCATGCATCTGGGTGTTTTCATCATAGTATAGAAAGCAATGGTAAACTAATGAGCGTAATCTTACCAAGAACATCAACAGCAGCTGAAAACTGCTTGTGTTGACTGCAACGTCCTGTAAGGGATATGCAACTTAAAAAAAACAAAAACCTTTACATATTCACTACATGTTTCAACTACGAGACTTAACTCATTAAGTGCCACGGGCTTTTAAATAAAACTAGTTAAAATATCAATACTGTATAGTAATTTTCCCTATCCCTTTTTTCTGTGGAAACAACTGATCCACAGGAAATAAATGAACTATTTGCAGACGATCAGAGCCTGTTTTATAGCGACGAGGGCAGACTGCAAAATCATATTAATAATCTGAGTTCAACATGCAGGAGTTACAATATGAGCATAAATACAGCTAAAATAGAAGTAATGCAAGTTAGCAGATCGCCTGGTCCACTAAGTATACAGTTAAATAGCACAACTCAGAAACAAGTTAAAGAATTCAAATATCTTGGAAGTATGATCACAGTAGATGGCAGATTAGACAGAGAAATTGAAATCAGATGTCAAAAAGCTAATGCACTTACATATCAACTATGACCCTTCCTGAAACATTCAAATATACCCATGCCCGCAAAACGACAGATAATAAACAGCATATTCACACCAACCCTTTGCTATCAATCTCAGACCTGGACTTTATCCAAATTACACCTTCGCAAAATCAACACCTGCGAAATTAGATGCCTGAGGATAGCTGCCAACTTAACAATCCGAGACCGAGTAAGAAATGTTATTAACAGATAGACTGTGGGATCAACACCTTGTGCCACATTTATTGAAAGACAGAAGATCAAGTGGTTTGGCCATATCGTTAGAATGCAACACCAGCAACTACCATCACTGGCCTTACATCAAAGATCATCTGCGACGAGACCACGAGGACGTCCAAGAAGAAAATGGATTGACGACATCAAAGACATTGTACAGCCACACGGAATGACACTATCCAGTGCTGCCCACCGTGCGCTGGAACGCAAATTATTCCTCCCCACGAGGCTTGACGGCAGAAGTGGAAGAAGATGATGATGATGATGATGATGAACCCCCTTTAATTTGATGTATAATACAACATGTCTGTTACCATGTTAACAACGTACTAAGTCATAACTATTACAACCCCTATTTCTCATGTTTCGCCATCCATTTTTGTTTGGTCCAGATCTACTTCTTGTAGGGCACAGATCTACTTTTTGTTCGGCACTGAATCTGTTAAGAGAAGAGAAGATCTAGTGGTGCACGTACTATTTCAACAGCCCAATTCACGTGCACACATCGATGTTCTTATCCTAATATACAAGTGAATATGGAATATACGAAGGCATATAGAATTCCTACCGAAGAGAGTCCATAACTATCGGATTCGGTGACAAAAAGTAGATCAGCACCCAACACGGTACACAGTCAAATGAACAAGCATCATAATACAAATTTCGGCACTCTTCCGACAGACGGGTCTAAATAGTTCTGCAGTGTATAAGTGATTAGGGTTAGGGTTAGTGTTAGTTATATAAAATTATTCACTGCAGAACTATTTAGACCCGTCTGTCGGAAGAGTGCCCAAATTTCCGTTCACTGAGCATTGAAATTGTGGAAGATACAGGGTGTGTTTTTAATGACTGTGCAGTGTTTGAAAATATTGCCGGTCCAAGTTTTTTATTCACCCTTTGTAAAGTTCATGCAATATTTCAAACACTGCAGTCATTAAAAATACACAAATCAAATAACACGATGACCTTAGTATTGCGACATATCGTCACATATAGCGATATACTATCATTCGGCACTGATGAATCAGCTAAACACACGTATTGTCTGGCGCTCACAGAAGTAGAGACGAGAGGCTCTACACAGCATAAAGATCTACACCTACTATGGCTTTCTTCTTCTTCTTCGTTCATCCGGAGTTTTTTTTCCGGATGTGATTGCGTTGTGCCTGTTTACAGCAGAGCTGCGTTCTTGCGCAGTTAGGCCGACACATCCGACTTCTGCGGGCATTTGTTGACCGGGTTAACCTTCCCGGGGGTTTCTTAGGACGTTTGACTCTCACTGTTGTGGTGTTATCCCCCATACTAGCTGGCCCATATAGAACAGCAAGACATCCTGGTCAACCCTCAAGGGAAGGCAGGGGCAGACCATGGGCATTCCCCGCCATCCAAGGAGGCTTCCATACTTGCAGAGCCATCACACAGCGCTCTGGTACTGGGCTCACCCAAGTACGGCTGCTTAGCCTCACTTCCGTATATTGGGCCTTCCGTTCACCATAGGCTGTTCTTCCGGAAACCAGAAGAATGCAGTGTGCAGATGACATCCACACAGTGAGCTTTCGACTCGGACTTTCCGCGCAATGGATTTGCTATCCGAGCAATATTCCATTTCGTGCCACTAGGACACTTTTTCCACCTTAGTTGAAGCCCACACAGTGAGCTTTTGATTCGGACTTTCCACATAATGGATTTGCTATCCAAGCAATATTCCATTTCGTGCCACTAGGACACTTTTTCCACCTTTTATGAAGCTCACACAGTGAGCTTTTGATTCTGACTTTCCACGTAATGGATTTGCTATCCGAGCAATATTCCATTTCATGCCTCTCGGAGGCTTTTGTAACTGACATACCTGTGGTATGAAGTGTGGCAGTCTGAATACTTCTTCATACACCTTTAAATGTCAACCTGTATGTAGTTAAAGTAAGCTGCGGTCAACTTGAGCTTGTTGATATCTCCATAGAGCTTGTCCTCAAATGAAGCAGGTGTGGGCCAAAATATCTTTCTCTGTTCTGCATATATTGGGCAATCCTGCAGCAAATGTTTTGCTGTCATTTTTCCAGTTCGACAATTACATTCATCGGTATCTCCTATTTTTAGTTTATTGAACAAGTGGTATTTCAGCCTGTTATGTCCTGTGCGGAGTCTGAAGATTGCTACTTGTTCTCTTCGGTCGAGTTTGTAATATGCATCATCCTTCTGGTGGCCTGGATGCTCTGATTCCCATTTGGTTTTATAGGTGCTTTTTATCAACCTCTTTGCCTCATTGTAAGTTATGTCTATGTCAGGCTGTGGTAGTCGTCCGCCCTCTTTTGCCAGTCTGTCAGCCTCTTCATTTCCAGGTATACTGCAATGTGATGGGATCCACTGTATTACAACTTTTTTGGATTTCTGGCATAGACCATGGAGTGCTGCTCTTAGGTCAGCTATTTCTGTGCTGTTATTGCTCTTCAGTATTGAGACAGCTGACTTTGCATCTGTGAAGATAGCTATTTGCTTCTCTTTATTTTCCTCCATCAAGAGCATTTATGCTGCAGTTTTCAGAGCCTCTACCTCTGCTTTGAAGTTACTTGAAAACTTTCCAGTTGCCACTGACCGTGTTTTTTTTTTCACTCCATTTTTTAAATTTAGGAGAATTCCTCCTCCTTGTCACGAATTGGCCGCCTTAACATCCCAGAATATTTTTCTCGGTCTCCAAATTTGAGAGGCCAAATTGAGAAAGAATGAATTAATCACACTACTCCAAAATTATCTAGTCGTGAGGTAAGATTATTCACAAAAAGCCTCTAGCCATGACGTAAGCTTGCAGATGGCAAGTAAAATGGCAACTAGATAATTAGTATACACCTTGGGAAACTGCTGACCCAGACATGCTGAATCAACAATGAAGGGGCCATGGACTGTGTAATTAAAACCGACCAGGCATGACACCTGATAAGCATAGGTAGGAAATCGCCCAGGTGTGAACAACATTGACCCAGGGCTGTAAACAAGCCCCGTCCACTCTGACTGGCAGACTCAGGAATGTGTGAAAACAGATCTGATAAGACAATTAACAAGGGGCCTGTAGACTGTACCAGACAGAGAGGAGCAAGGTGTGATGGCCAGGTTGCGGGGATAATTGCAATTACCGTCAGCGGGAGATAAGAAGAATTTATGACGGGAATGCCAAAGAGATAATAGTGTCTCAGACACTGTCTGCTTGACTCAGCTTAAATAAGGGTCCCTAGCCTAGTTTATGTTAGATTAAGTTTGACTTCAGAACAGGTGAGAAGAGAGAGTAAATGTAGATTTCTTAGTAACTAAGTATTTTAGGTGTATGTACTGAATTCCAGTCTATATCTGATCTAGGTTATTGCAAGAACTATCATTGTCATAGATTACTTGAGTGTTCTTTCTAAGTTCTGCGTTCAATATCATATTGCTTTAAAGTGTTATTCTTCTGAGAAATAGAGCCTTATGTGAGACAGATCTTGTCTGGGTAGACTTTTAGGTGTCTTGGTAGATGCTTGTCATTTCTTTGTACACTATCCTAGTTGCCTTTTGGTGTGTGCATTTGTTGTACAGAATATAGTCAACTGACTATTTATTTAATTCTTACAACAGCAGTAACTAAGTGTGATTAAACCGGGCAGCTCAGCAAATATAGCTGGTCTGTTTGGTCACTTCAATTAGACTTGTTGTATATCTCATTTTGTAGCTATACAATATTAGTACTCATTAATAATGCCTGATGCTATTATGTGAGTATCATTAGATGTCTATCTTGAAGTAATATAATGTTTACGGATATGTTGGATGTATGTATGTGTAATTTCATATGAATATACGATGCTAGGAATATGCTTCGTACATATTCTTTTTGTGTATATACATCTCATTTCGTATACCTACAAACTAACTAGTGCATTATGCTATTATGTTAAAGTATCATAATATGTCTAGTTTAATTAATGTTTTATGTGTATTTCATGTTTGGTATATTGATTTGTCATATGCAAGCCTATCAATATGACGTGTTATATTATGGTGTGCGCATTGGCACACTAACCATCGATTGCATTTGTAGCAGAGCTGTAATGGCACAGACAGTACCCACAAGTGTTATGGGGTATATGGTGCTAAACTTCCTCAGTGTATTGTGGGCGTGCGTCCCCGGTAATGCATGGAAACCTGGCACAGCTATTGGTCACGGCTTGTAAGCCCGGATGACCTGGCATTGTTATAATACACTTACCGACCCTGTGAGCTGCTAAACTAACATTGGACGGAGCGGCTGTACGACACAGAATTTCTGTATTAGCGATATGGACATGGGGCGGCAGAAATGTAATCATTACAGGCGTGTGAGACAATTGAAAAGCCCGTCCCAGACTAAAGACAGTAGGGAGAAGGAGGATGGTGAACATAGTAGAGCTGGAAGATAAACTTGGCCAGACTGGTCATTGTATATGTTTGTGTTATGATATGTTTTAATTAGGATTGCGCTGATGTAGAACTGATATAACACATTCTCGACTTTCTTTCAAGCTCTCACAAGGAGCACCTATGTTATAGATCTCAAGACTAGAGACTACTGACTAGGAGTGTCAGGACTGACAGGATCGTTAGAATACCGGCAAGCTGTTCTGTTGTGTGTGTCTACTGGAGAGTGGGGATCTGGACCACAGATCCAGATAGATGGAGTAACAAGTAAAGTTACGTAATGTTTGTCATCAATATCAATATGTATATGATTTCATCATCCTCATATTGACAATCATCCTATGTCTATTGTTATGATTAGCAAATAAATGTTGTAGTATTGTAACTCATAGTTATGTCGTTATATTTTAATTCCAATTGTGCATACGTGTTGTGTGTGTACATTGGTGGGGGTTCACTTACACACCAAGGAAAGGAGCAGTCAGGGAGAAAACCTGTACTGAGATAGTCGTCTATACTAATATATTTAGACTTAAAACATCTATCTTAAGCTAACCTTCTCTTTCCTATACCTTGGCGAATATTCAGCTCAGTTCATTTCAATTTTGTAACGAGCCACTTAGAGCTGTACGTTGGATATTCAGGGCTTAATCTGTAGTTCAGCCATATAGATTTTGTCCCTAGTCAGTTTCTGACTATTTAGGGTTGCTCGCCAGTGAATAAATATTTACATCTAGCTGGTGGGGCACCCCGACTTATGACAGATTGGGGGCTCGTCCGGGATTTAATTTTAACCCAATCCTACGGATTGGGGCTTCTCGTACGGTATTTGAATTCGGACTTCTCGCTTTCAATAGACTCCGGTACTAGACCCTAGACATACGATTTTAAAAGTTAACTCTTGTAATCTTCAGTCATCAAAATAGACTATCATCAAATGTAGCTACTTTTAGTTGAGGAAGTTTCAGAGTACATATATAACTTTTCAAAAGTATAACAGATAAGAACTTATGAGAACTACCTCATCTATCATTTATTGATAAGTATTTTAATTCTTATCATTTAGTGTATCATTCATCATTTAATGATAACTGATCACTTTAATCATATTTACATTGATGTGTTTGATGATTTAACTGCTTGATTGATTTGCCATTTTATGCTTACTTATGCCATTTTCATTATGACATGTATGCAGTGCATTTTAATATTTATTTAGGTAAATATTAGTATTGATTACTGTGTAGTATATCTCTCACACTTACTTCACTGCGGTCGCCAGAAACTACTTGAATATTACTTTCAGTTGTCTTTCACTGCTGAGGGTTAACTCTACACATTGGTTTTGATTCTGCTGTCATTGGTTCACTCTTGTCTTTCTAGCTTAGCTTTGAATTTGATAGATACATAGGAGCTTACCATTAGCAAATATGGACTCACCTTCCCAGGATCTAGATTATCTGAAGGCGCGCACAGATTACTTAGAGTCCACGAGAAGGTTAGGCATAATAGAGGGCTTAACAGGAGAACAATTAGAAATATACATCAGAGACGAGATGAAAGAGTGGGACATGGCGGAGGAACAGATGAATAAAACAATTGATGAGTTATTTGAAGCAAAAGAGCGTAGCAAAACTGAAGAAGCAGAGATTAATATAAAGCATATGGAAGTAGTCAATGCAGAGAAGCTAACCTTTCTAGCGGAACATAAGGTAGGAGATATGGATGCTCACCCAACCAGGAAGGAAGGGACATCTTTGCCAACCACCGCGGAATCAGAGTTAGTGGACCGGGAACTACAGGTTCTCATTCGACCCTGTCCTAAACGGAAAAGAGGGAAGAAAAAACGTGCCAGGGACATTTCAAGCAGTCACAAACGTGATAACTGTTTGCACCACGGAAATTGTGGTTTAACTGTACAGGACCTTCAGGGAAACCACTTAACTTCTACGAGGAATGAATCTCGAGAGAAAGAGGAACTGAAGACAACCTTTAATGAGGTCGCAGGCGGAGACCTAGCCGATTCTCACATTCCCTTCTGTTCACAGAATCATGAAGTGGAATTACATCTGACTGAAATAGGGAGGATGGAAGTAACGGAATCCCAGGTGAATTTCATTACTGCAGCGCGGGAAGAATCACTAATTATCAGTTCAGATAATTTAACTGGTCCGCCAGTACAAGACTCCCAGGAATCTCATTTTACTTCAACGAGAGGTGAAACTCAAGAGGAAGATGACCTGAGGACATCTTTTAAGGAGGTCGGAGATCGAAAGGTAACCGACTTTATTATTCCCTTCAGCTCAGGAGAGGATGAAGTGGGATTAAATTTGACTGACAGAGGGATGAAGGATGACCCGGAACCCCTTGTGATCTTTGAGGCTGCAGCTCAGGACAAGACACTAGATCTCAGTTCAAATCATTTACCTAGTGTGATGGATTGCTTAGACAGCCCACCACAGGATGTACCGCAACTGGACTTAGCCCATGAAAGCAGGGCCAGAGAGGAACATCCAGACCAGGAAACATTTCCAGTTGTTATCTCACAGTATACCAGTTCGGAGACTCAGGGAATTGTCATGAGCCAGAATATGGACTCTGATATTGTGCAGACAACATTGTCTGTAGTTGCTAAAGAAGAAAATTCTTTGCACAAGATGGAGGAAGAAACGCCTATCATCTCATTAGCTGAAGTTATCAGGGAATTCCAGCAACAGGGACCTGAAGTAACAGAAGTCAAGAGGGGTTTGGAATCAACACTCTTAGGACTCAATCTACCCTTCAGTCAGGTCGATTTGATAGGAGTAGATCAGCTATTTGTGGATACTTTATTCAAAAGTAACACCACTTTATCGCCCTGGAGTAACTATGTTATTTCTCAAGGCAGGACAACTTGGCACACTAAATTTCCAATTTCTAGCACGGTTTTCACACGAAACTCTAATGCAGAGAAACTCAGCCCATTAACTGATTATCAGGGGAAGAAACCGCGACACCGAGGAGGGAAGATTGTTACGCCCAACTTTGAAGGAGGAAAGCGCCAGTTGAATTTATATCATGGGACCATGATGTGTAACATTATTCCTTTCAAAAGGAAGTTATTGATGGATCAGTTGAGGGTCTATAAAGGATGGAGGAATATCACGGAGACAAGCTTTGCTGTGGCCAGCTTATGCAAGACCTCACTACGGGTACATCCTCGGCTGAAAGGAGTAAATCACGTGAGTGAATGGTGTAAAACAATTGCTGCCCAGAGGCGTAGAAGAATCCCGTTGATTGTGATCTTTCCCAGAGGGGTAAAATTACAACCTCCTGACAATTACCGGATTTTACCAAGCTATTGCATGGAATCCCGGCCGAAAACCAGGTACAAGGATCTATCCAGAGTATCTTTGGGTTATGGAAATGGGACGTCTTTATGCAGATGCAGGACAACCCACTGCCACAAAGAATATTGGAAACCTTTAGGCAGATACAGAACGGAGAGTGCTTAGGCATTATTCTGGGATGTACGGCGTGCTTTGACAAAAGATTTCTGGCAGAAACTTTTTTTTTAAGGGGAAAGCTCTGTCACGAATTGGCCGCCTTAACATCCCAGAATATTTTTCTCGGTCTCCAAATTTGAGAGGCCAAATTGAGAAAGAATGAATTAATCACACTACTCCAAAATTATCTAGTCGTGAGGTAAGATTATTCACAAAAAGCCTCTAGCCATGACGTAAGCTTGCAGATGGCAAGTAAAATGGCAACTAGATAATTAGTATACACCTTGGGAAACTGCTGACCCAGACATGCTGAATCAACAATGAAGGGGCCATGGACTGTGTAATTAAAACCGACCAGGCATGACACCTGATAAGCATAGGTAGGAAATCGCCCAGGTGTGAACAACATTGACCCAGGGCTGTAAACAAGCCCCGTCCACTCTGACTGGCAGACTCAGGAATGTGTGAAAACAGATCTGATAAGACAATTAACAAGGGGCCTGTAGACTGTACCAGACATAGAGGAGCAAGGTGTGATGGCCAGGTTGCGGGGATAATTGCAATTACCGTCAGCGGGAGATAAGAAGAATTTATGACGGGAATGCCAAAGAGATAATAGTGTCTCAGACACTGTCTGCTTGACTCAGCTTAAATAAGGGTCCCTAGCCTAGTTTATGTTAGATTAAGTTTGACTTCAGAACAGGTGAGAAGAGAGAGTAAATGTAGATTTCTTAGTAACTAAGTATTTTAGGTGTATGTACTGAATTCCAGTCTATATCTGATCTAGGTTATTGCAAGAACTATCATTGTCATAGATTACTTGAGTGTTCTTTCTAAGTTCTGCGTTCAATATCATATTGCTTTAAAGTGTTATTCTTCTGAGAAATAGAGCCTTATGTGAGACAGATCTTGTCTGGGTAGACTTTTAGGTGTCTTGGTAGATGCTTGTCATTTCTTTGTACACTATCCTAGTTGCCTTTTGGTGTGTGCATTTGTTGTACAGAATATAGTCAACTGACTATTTATTTAATTCTTACAACAGCAGTAACTAAGTGTGATTAAACCGGGCAGCTCAGCAAATATAGCTGGTCTGTTTGGTCACTTCAATTAGACTTGTTGTATATCTCATTTTGTAGCTATACAATATTAGTACTCATTAATAATGCCTGATGCTATTATGTGAGTATCATTAGATGTCTATCTTGAAGTAATATAATGTTTACGGATATGTTGGATGTATGTATGTGTAATTTCATATGAATATACGATGCTAGGAATATGCTTCGTACATATTCTTTTTGTGTATATACATCTCATTTCGTATACCTACAAACTAACTAGTGCATTATGCTATTATGTTAAAGTATCATAATATGTCTAGTTTAATTAATGTTTTATGTGTATTTCATGTTTGGTATATTGATTTGTCATATGCAAGCCTATCAATATGACGTGTTATATTATGGTGTGCGCATTGGCACACTAACCATCGATTGCATTTGTAGCAGAGCTGTAATGGCACAGACAGTACCCACAAGTGTTATGGGGTATATGGTGCTAAACTTCCTCAGTGTATTGTGGGCGTGCGTCCCCGGTAATGCATGGAAACCTGGCACAGCTATTGGTCACGGCTTGTAAGCCCGGATGACCTGGCATTGTTATAATACACTTACCGACCCTGTGAGCTGCTAAACTAACATTGGACGGAGCGGCTGTACGACACAGAATTTCTGTATTAGCGATATGGACATGGGGCGGCAGAAATGTAATCATTACAGGCGTGTGAGACAATTGAAAAGCCCGTCCCAGACTAAAGACAGTAGGGAGAAGGAGGATGGTGAACATAGTAGAGCTGGAAGATAAACTTGGCCAGACTGGTCATTGTATATGTTTGTGTTATGATATGTTTTAATTAGGATTGCGCTGATGTAGAACTGATATAACACATTCTCGACTTTCTTTCAAGCTCTCACAAGGAGCACCTATGTTATAGATCTCAAGACTAGAGACTACTGACTAGGAGTGTCAGGACTGACAGGATCGTTAGAATACCGGCAAGCTGTTCTGTTGTGTGTGTCTACTGGAGAGTGGGGATCTGGACCACAGATCCAGATAGATGGAGTAACAAGTAAAGTTACGTAATGTTTGTCATCAATATCAATATGTATATGATTTCATCATCCTCATATTGACAATCATCCTATGTCTATTGTTATGATTAGCAAATAAATGTTGTAGTATTGTAACTCATAGTTCTGTCGTTATATTTTAATTCCAATTGTGCATACGTGTTGTGTGTGTACATTGGTGGGGGTTCACTTACACACCAAGGAAAGGAGCAGTCAGGGAGAAAACCTGTACTGAGATAGTCGTCTATACTAATATATTTAGACTTAAAACATCTATCTTAAGCTAACCTTCTCTTTCCTATACCTTGGCGAATATTCAGCTCAGTTCATTTCAATTTTGTAACGAGCCACTTAGAGCTGTACGTTGGATATTCAGGGCTTAATCTGTAGTTCAGCCATATAGATTTTGTCCCTAGTCAGTTTCTGACTATTTAGGGTTGCTCGCCAGTGAATAAATATTTACATCTAGCTGGTGGGGCACCCCGACTTATGACAGATTGGGGGCTCGTCCGGGATTTAATTTTAACCCAATCCTACGGATTGGGGCTTCTCGTACGGTATTTGAATTCGGACTTCTCGCTTTCAATAGACTCCGGTACTAGACCCTAGACATACGATTTTAAAAGTTAACTCTTGTAATCTTCAGTCATCAAAATAGACTATCATCAAATGTAGCTACTTTTAGTTGAGGAAGTTTCAGAGTACATATATAACTTTTCAAAAGTATAACAGATAAGAACTTATGAGAACTACCTCATCTATCATTTATTGATAAGTATTTTAATTCTTATCATTTAGTGTATCATTCATCATTTAATGATAACTGATCACTTTAATCATATTTACATTGATGTGTTTGATGATTTAACTGCTTGATTGATTTGCCATTTTATGCTTACTTATGCCATTTTCATTATGACATGTATGCAGTGCATTTTAATATTTATTTAGGTAAATATTAGTATTGATTACTGTGTAGTATATCTCTCACACTTACTTCACTGCGGTCGCCAGAAACTACTTGAATATTACTTTCAGTTGTCTTTCACTGCTGAGGGTTAACTCTACACATTGGTTTTGATTCTGCTGTCATTGGTTCACTCTTGTCTTTCTAGCTTAGCTTTGAATTTGATAGATACATAGGAGCTTACCATTAGCAAATATGGACTCACCTTCCCAGGATCTAGATTATCTGAAGGCGCGCACAGATTACTTAGAGTCCACGAGAAGGTTAGGCATAATAGAGGGCTTAACAGGAGAACAATTAGAAATATACATCAGAGACGAGATGAAAGAGTGGGACATGGCGGAGGAACAGATGAATAAAACAATTGATGAGTTATTTGAAGCAAAAGAGCGTAGCAAAACTGAAGAAGCAGAGATTAATATAAAGCATATGGAAGTAGTCAATGCAGAGAAGCTAACCTTTCTAGCGGAACATAAGGTAGGAGATATGGATGCTCACCCAACCAGGAAGGAAGGGACATCTTTGCCAACCACCGCGGAATCAGAGTTAGTGGACCGGGAACTACAGGTTCTCATTCGACCCTGTCCTAAACGGAAAAGAGGGAAGAAAAAACGTGCCAGGGACATTTCAAGCAGTCACAAACGTGATAACTGTTTGCACCACGGAAATTGTGGTTTATGTGATTTTTCTCAACCTGTGTCTTCCATGTCAGGCGACGATCAAAGGTGACTCCTAGATAGTTTGGATTTTCTTCATGGCGCAATATTTTTCCATTCAATACCAGCTTAGGTTGCTGAGTTTTAGTTGAGAGGGAGAATACTGTGCATGTTGTTTTCTCCTCACTTATCTTCACTAGCCATGATTTTGACCAGTCCTCTAGCGCTAATAGGGCTTGCGGTATTCTGCTGTTAGCTGTACTAATATATTCTTCAGATGTCCATATGGCTAGGTCATCTGCAAAGGATGATGTGTGTACTCTGGCTGGAAAATTTTCTGTGATGTCGTTTATATATGCTAGGAATAATGTTGGTGAAAGAACTCCTCCTTGGGGGACACCTTGCTCCAACAGCATCATTTTGCTGGTTTGTCCTTGTACTTTTGTCCTGGCAGTTCTGTTCTCAAGGTAGTGGCTGATCCATTTGTACATTTTCCCACAAACATGCATTTTTTGCAGTTTTACTTTCAGTCCTTCCTTCCATACTTTATCAAATGCTTTTTCTAAATTTATCCAGACCGCTAGTGTGTGCTTTTTCTCTTGGAAGGCATCCTCTATTTCCTGAGCTATATAGGTTATTTGATCTTGAGTGGATCTGTACTTTCTGAATCCTGCTTGGTGTGGTGTTAAGAGTTTGTTTTCTTCCAGATGCCTTGTTAGCCTGCCATTGATAATGCGTTCCATTAATTTTCCTACACAGCTAATAGACTGATAGGTCGATAGCCATTTGGTTCTTCCAGGTCTTTTCCTTTCTTTGGGACTGGTATTAGTATAGCTTCCTTCCATGCCTGTGGGAATATTCCCCTCTTCCAGCTGTAATTTACGACTGCTAGTAGTTTCTTTTTTGCCTTTGTCCCTAATCCTATTAGCATTTCATTTGTGATTCCATCCTTTCCTGATGATTTCTTCTTTTAGGGTATTCATTGCCTTTTCCATTTCTTCCATTGTTAGATTTGCCATCATATATTCTGCTGCTGTCTCTGTATTACTATGATGTATCTGTTTATCTTTGATTGCTTTCTTCTGTTTGGTTGTAATATCAATGTGGTTTGCACTGGCATAGGGGTTAAAGCTGCTCTAGATTTTATTAGAAAGCAGCAAGTCAAATGGTTTGGCCATGCAAGTAGGCTACCAGTCAACAGCATGCCACAACAAGCAATGATGTACAGACCAGATGGAAACAGAGGAAGAGGCCGACCACGTAAACGTTGGACGGAGGGAATAACAGAATCCATGGGAATGTCGATATACGAAGCCCATAACCGGGCACTCTCACGAAGTTTATACTTCACCTCGACACCGCAAGGTACAAGAGGAACATGATGAGATGAGATGAGATGAGTGTTCCATTAGTGCATTTGCAGCCTTTTTTCCTGTAAGCAAGGCATTTCCTTGTTTAATTGTTATTTGTTTATTTCTAGGTCCTTCATTGTTCATGGCTTTCACTAGTTTCCATAGTTTGTTTCCATCCCTGTCAAAATTCAGGTTTTCTGTTTTTTCCCTCCAATAATCTCTTGTTGTTTGATTTACTGTTCTTTTATATTTTGCTGAGATGGCTTTGAGAGAGGCGTTTGCTTCAGTTGTTTGTTCTCTCTCTGCGGTCTTCCTGGCATCTTCAACTTTGTCCTCCAAAATTTGTAGTTCCTCAGTCCAGTATGGTTTGTAATTTTTCCTCGCTCCTCTTGGAATAGACTCAGTGGCTGCCTGTATTATTGCTCTGTTTAGACTTTCCACCATTTGCTTCATGTTGCCATATCGTGTATTTATGTTTTCACAATATTTGTCTGTTAGTATGGCAAATCTGTCCCAATCTGCTCGTTTGTAATTCCAGCGGGGCAAAGGCTTTTGCTCCTGTGGAACATACTCCATATTCATTTACAAGCTTGATTGGTCTGTGGTCACTACCTGCTAATTGGTCAAGCACATGGCGATCGATTTTGTGGATGATGTCTCCTGTGCAGTAAGCTAAGTCTGGAGTAGAAGTGGTAATCCATCTTCTGGAGTAGAAGCTTGGTGTGTCATCCGTTTTGTTGAGTAGATGGAGATTTGAGTCTATTTCCCAGTCCTGCACTTCATCTCCTCTTTTGTCAGTATCTGGGTATCCCCATCTTTCTGAACGGCTATTAAAGTCTCCGACAATAATGCAATTTGTGTCAGTTATTTTCATGTTTGAGAGTGTAAGACCCTTATCTGCTGGGCTATACAGATTGTAAATTCTTATTTTCACGTCCTTTATCATTATATCAACACCTATAATTTCTGTTTGGTTGTCAGAGATCACAGATACTTCGCTGCAAGGTATTGTATTTCGTGTAAGTATTAGAACTCCTCCTTTATGTCCTTCGCGGTCGAAACGTGTAACCTGATATCCACTGACTGAAAATGTGTGCTTGGCGTTGAGGTGTGTCTCTTGAATGCATGCCACATCTATTCTATCTTTATGAAGACGCTGTGTCAGGGAGAATTTCTTGTTATAAACTCCTTCGGCATTCCACTGTAGTATGTTGAGTGTCCAGAGTGTTTGGACAATAGCTCTTAACCTAATCCTCTGTGCCTTGACTCCACAGCACAGGGGAAGGTGACCACCAGTAGTCATGGGTGGACCCCCTCGAGGCAGGGGGCCCGGCACTATCACCGCCTGATGGGACTTCACGGGATTAGCACCATAACGATTAATTTTCATCTGTGGCATCATGAAATGATAAAGTTACGTTGCACTTCTTTGTCAAGCCTGTGGCTCAGTACATCCGATTTCGACAAGCATTTTTCGGGATGCTTTCCCTAGCCTTTGACTGTCCCCAGTCTACCTACAAGGCAGCAGGTTTGTGCGTCACTTCGTCTGGTCCCTCTCCTTTGACCTGTCCGACATGGGTGACCCTACCAGTAGCTGTGCTACCGTCGGCATAGCTCTTGGGGTCATTGGAACGCGCAAGCCCCTCTACCTCGTCAAGGTGGACGCAAGGCAGAGGGGCTATGGCTTTCAATGTGTGGACAGTATGTTGTGCTTGCTCGGAATACTTTTCCCCGATAGGGTACCGGAGGGAGGGGGGGGGGGTGTTGCAATAGGCTCCTTCCCCATATATTGGCGGGTTAAGTATACACTATTATTTCCTTTATGTCTTCCTCCTCTCCCGCAAGTTCCTCTGGAGTAAACTATGAAGGCAGACTGTGCAGATCCAAACGGTGAACGGCAGGGAGGCTACGCAGCCATGTACTGGACGTGCGAGCCCTGTACCGAAGCTAATTTTTGGTACGAATACCCCCTTTCAGCCTTCTAGTTTTCGGCTTGACTATGTTGGGGTGTTTATGGTGTAGCTTGTAGTTGGTCTTTCATACTTTGGGCTGCTTGTTGTCAGCTTCCCGTCTTCTGATGGGTTGATTGTGTTCGTTACTTTCTTGATTAGGTTTTTCATACCTGGCCAGAGTCGCTCACTTGTTGAGGCTTGGAGTTGTTGTGTGCCCACCCCGTTATATGGTGCTGTTTCCTTCATGGAGCTTTGCTATAGTGTGTGTGTGTTTTTTTTTTTTTTTTTTTTTTTTGCCTCAATATAAAATTCAATATTTCAGTAACCAACTGAGGGAAAATGATGAGATTTAGCATATAACCATATCATTATGTCCACCCAACAAAAAAATTTTTGTTCTGGAGATTGTACAGCAGATTTCAATGTTTGTTTATATGCGGTATATAATTTACCGCTCCCGCATTCATGCTAACATGTTAAGAGTATTACAGCTTCAGCAAGACACCCCCCCCCCCCCCCCCCCGCTCTTTTCGAAATTATTTGGCGGGTTTCGTTTTGGCACAAACAGTGCGAAGTTAAATTGGTTTGTTCAGAGGTGTCTCAAATGGGGGTTCTTTCATGAAACGTGATTATATAAATAAACTAGCTGACTCGGCCTGGCTTCGCCCAGCTCCTGGCGGGGATCTATCTATCTATCTATCTATCTATCTATCTATCTATCTATCTATCTATCTATCTATCTATCTATCTATCTATCTATCTATCTCTATCTATCTATCTATCTATCTATCTATCTATCTATCTATCTGTCTATCTCTCTCTATCTATCTATATATCTACCTACCTACCTACCTACCTATCTATCTATCTCCTGCCTGCCTGTCTGCCTGCCGGCCGACCAACCAACCGACACACCGACCGACCCACCCACCTACCTACCTACCTACCTACCTACTGTGATATATTTTCACAAAACGTAACATCGCATTAATTATTTCCAGGACGACAAAATGATAGTTCACCACCAAAAAATACTAAGTTTGTTTCATATGACTACAATCCCATATTTTAAAGGACGGACTCATGGTCCACGGGAAAGTAAAAACATGAAACGGAAAAAGCTGAGATATAAACAGCTACAATCTAATTCCGGCCTCATTGTCCCAACGAAACAGCGACTGGTCACAAACCAAGATGTGCCTGCAGAATGGTAGCTTCTTAACTCGCCAGACTAAGTGAGAAAATTGTCTAAAGAGAAGAAGGACCATACATCCAGCAGCCAGTATTTGGAAACAACCAAATCTATGACCTTACTTCTTGGTGATGTCAAATGTTGACACGCATTGTGAAGCCGTCGTGTTTGGATGAGGTGAATATAATTTATTTTAAATTTTAGTTAGTTGTGAGCCTTTTGTTCCCAGAAGAAGAGTGAGTAAGTCGAATTTGTGAACACGTGTGGTGAGTTTTTAGAAGTTAATTTAACTGTTATAGTTATAGATAAACTATTCATTAAGGATATCCATAGTGAATTTATTTTCTCCCAAAGTAAACAACTGATTTAATGTATAAACAGTAATCCAAGTTGTACATTTATTACTTAAGTAACTCACTCTACAACGATTGGAATGGTGAGTTCTTAAAGAATTTATTCTAGTACAAACTAAATAATATTATACTCAGTTATCATAGGCATAAGACAAACTGTGACTCTCTTAAGGTAGCCAAATGCCTCGTCATCTAATTAGTGACGCGCATGAATGGATTAACGAGATTCCCACTGTCCCTATCTACTATCTAGCGAAACCACAGCCAAGGGAACGGGCTTGGTAGAATCAGCGGGGAAAGAAGACCCTGTTGAGCTTGACTCTAGTCCGACTTTGTGAAGACACATGAAGGGTGTAGCATAGGTGGGAGCGCAAGCGCAATTGAAATACCACTACTTTTATCGTTTCTTTACTTATTCAGTCTCGCTGTAGAGATTTGTTCGCAGCAGACGAGCAAATCTCCGGCGGGCCTATTCTCGCTGGTCGCGAGATCCGCACAGTGGAAGTATGGGAGATTTGCTTGCAAATAGACAGGCAATATCTCCTGCGGTAGCTATGGCGGACCTATTCCCGCTGGTCGCGGGGACCGCTATAAGTCAGGTGGGGAGTCTGACGATAGTGCACGCTTTACACAGGTCCGGACACTTGTGATTGACAGATGTGCGCGCCCCCATGGTCCGGGCTCGTACAAGGCCCTCACCTGTGGGACATGGCTGAACGTCTCTAAGCCGGGTCCCTTGGGTGTCAGGGTCTGGCCATAATTCGCCACCGGCTCGTGGTGGTGAGGTCTCGGTGGATTGACGCTGAGCCGCCAGCGTCTGCAGCCTACCTTGTGCCAGACGTATTGGTTACCCATTCCTCTGGAATACACAAGACTAGGCCGAGGGAGGGGTCATGTCGTTTGGGCATCACATGATCTCTGAAGCTCTGCCCAGACATTGTGATGGAATATTGGCCACATTCCACTCACATACTTTAGTCTGTCAAGACTGCAAGGTGTCTACTAAGACAAACGGTACAATAGGAGAAAACTACAGTGTTTATTTTCTCCCAGATAAGCAACTTAGTTAATGTATAAACATTAGACACACGTTGTCAATTTTATTTCTTAAGAAACTGAATCTACAACGAATTAGAGTGACTTAAGGAAATTCAGAATTCTTATTACAGTGGTAAGGACATAATGTATATGGCCCACTGGTAAGATTAAAAACTAGTTTACATGTGCCAGCACTAATAGAGAATTTAGTGGAATGTGTATAGTCAAGTAGACGGAGCACATAAGTCAGTAGATTTACTTTTTGACATGAGCGCATGGACAAACAAATAGTTTTTTTTATAATTCATGAACACATGAGAACCAACCAGAGTTCTACAGGTATCATAATTTGTGTGTTGAGTTAAAACACCATAGCGGTGAGTCAAATGTATTTTCAATGTTGTAAACATATGGAATTAATGTTTGTGCCATACAATAATAATACTGAGTCAATCGGCACGGTAGAATGGTTAAGATTCATAATGCCTGAATGTAGACTAAGTAGATCACATAAATCTATGAGAATAATAATTTAGTACACTCTGGCGCATAACACCACTTTGTATAAAATATCATTCATATTCCTATCATCTAGTTTGTGCGCTAAGCACGACACAAACCATATCATACATACCCCTATGCTGTGTGTCCACCGTGACGAGGTAGAGGGGCTTAAGCGTCCCAATGACCCCAAGAGCTATGCCGACGGTAGCACAGCTACTGGTAGGGCCACCCATGTCGGACAGGTCAAGGGAGAGGGACCAGACGAAGAGACACACAAACCTGCTGCCTTGTAGGTAGACTGGTGACAGTCAAAGGCTAGGGAAAGCACCCCGAATAAATGCTTGTCGAAATCGGATGTACTGAGCCACAGGCTTGACAAAGCAGTGCAACGTAAAACCTGCTGCCTTGTAGGTAGACTGGGGACAGTCAAAGGCTAGGGAAAGCATCCCAAATAAATGCTTGTCGAAATCGGATGTACTGAGCCACAGGCTTGACAAAGCAGTGCAACGTAACTTAATTCATGATGTCACAAATCAAAATTAATCGTTATGGTGCTAATCCCGCGAAGTCCCATCAGGCGGCGATAGTGCCGAGCCCCCTGCCTCGAGGGGGTCCACCCATGACTACTGGTGGTCACCTTCCCCTGTGCTGTGGAGTCAAGGCACAGAGGAGTAGGTTAAGAGCTATTGACCAAATACCCCGGACACTCAACATACTACAGTGGAATGCCGAAGGAGGTTACAAGAAGAAAGAGTCCCTAACACAGCGTCTTCATAAAGATAAAATAGATGTGGCATGCATTCAAGAGACACACCTCAACGCCAATCGCAAATTCTCAGTCAGAGGATATCAGGCCACACGTTTCGACCGCGAAGGACACAAAGGAGGAGTTCTAATACTTACACGAAATACAATACTTTGCAGCGAAGTATCTGTGATCTCTGACAACCAAACGGAAATTATAGGTGTTGATATAATGATAAAGGACGTGAAAATAAGAATCTACAATCTGTATAGCCCAGCAGATAAGGACCTTACACTCTCAAACATGAAAATAACTGACACAAACTGCATTATTGTCGGAGACTTTAATAGCCGTTCAGATAGATGGGGATACCCAGATACTGACAAAAGAGGAGATGAATTGGAGGACTGGGAAATAGACTCAAATCTCCATCTACTCAACAAAGCGGATGACACACCGAGCTTCTACTCCAGAAGATGGCTTACCACTTCTACTCCAGACTTAGCATTCTGCACATGAGACATCCTCCACAAAATCGATCGCCATGTGCTGGACCAATTAGCAGGTAGTGACCACAGACCAATCAAGCTTGTAATGAATATGGAGTATGTCCCACAGGAGCAAAAGCCCTTGCCCCGCTGGAATTACAAACGAGCAGATTGGGACAGATTTGCCATACTAACAGACAAATATTGTGAAAACATAAATACACGATATGGCAACATAAAGCAAATGGTGGAAAGTCTAAACAGAGCGATAATACAGGCAGCCACTGAGACTATTCCAAGAGGAGCGAGGAAAAATTACAAACCATACGGGACTGAAGAACTACAAAGTTTGGAGGACAAAGTTGAAGATGCCAGGAAGACAGCAGAGAGAGAACAAACAATTGAAGCGAACATCTCTCTCAAAGCCATCTCAGCAAAATATAAAAGAACAGTAAATCAAACAACAAGAGATTGTTGGAGGGAAAAAACAGAAAACCTGAATTTTGACAGGGATTGAAACAAGCTTTGGAAACTAGTGAAAGCCAAGAACAATGAAAGACCTCGAAACAAACAAATAACAATTAAACAAGGAAATGCCTTGCTTACAGGAAAAAAGGCTGCAAATGCACTAATGGAACACTATGCAAATGCAAACCACATTGATATTACAACCGAACAGAAGAAAGCAATCAAAGACAAACAGATACATAATAGAAATACAGAGACAGCAGCAGAATATATGATGGCAAATCTAACAATGGAAGAAATGGAACAGGCAATGAACACCCTAAAAAAGAACAAATCACCAGGAAAGAATGGAATCACAAATGAAATGCTAATAGGACTAGGCACCAAGGCAAAGAAGAAACTACTAGCAGTCCTAAATAACAGCTGGAAGAGAGGAATAGTCCCACAGGCATGGAAGGAAGCTATACTAATACCAGTCCCAAAGAAAGGAAAAGACCTGGAAAAACCAAATGGCTATCGACCTATCAGTCTACTTAGCTGTGTAGGAAAATTAATGGAACGCATTATCAATGGCAGGCTAACATGGCATCTGGAAGAAAACAAACTCTTAACACCACACCAAGCAGGATTCAGAAAGTACAGATTCACTGAAGATCAAATAACCTATATAGCTCAGGAAATAGAGGATGCCTTCCAAGAGAAAAAGCACACACTAGCAGTCTGGATAGATTTAGAAAAAGCATTTGATAAAGTATGGAAGGAAGGACTGAAAGTAAAACTGCAAAACATGCATGTTTGTGGAAAAATGTACAAATGGATCAGCCACTACCTTGAGAACAGAACTGCCAGGACAAAAGTACAAGGACAGACAAGCAAAATGATGCTGCTGGAGCAAGGTGTCCCCCAAGGAGGAGTTCTTTCACCAACATTATTCCCAGCATATATAAACGACATCACGGAAAATTTTCCAGCCAGAGTACACACATCATCCTTTGCAGATGACCTAGCCATATGGACATCTGAAGAATATATTAGTACAGCTAACAGCAGAATACAGCAAGCCCTATTAGCACTAGAGGACTGGTCAAAATCATGGCTAGTGAAGATAAGTGAGGAGAAAACAACATGCACAGTGTTCTCCCTCTCAAATAAAACTCAGCAACCTAAGCTGGTATTGAATGGAAAAATATTGCGCCATGAAGAAAATCCAAACCATCTAGGAGTCACCTTTGATCGTCGCCTGACATGGAAGACACAGGTTGAGAAAAATCGAACAAGAGCAAGGCAGAGAATGGCAATCATGAAAAAGCTTGCTGGTACAACGTGGGGAGCAGATGAGAAAGTTCTCAAGAAGTTATATACTGGACGGGTGAGGCCAGTACTGGAATATGGCATTGCAGCTTGGGCAACAGCAGGTAAGTCAAACTTTAACAAAATAAGTAGAGTCCAAAACCAAGGAATGCGAATCATAACTGGAAGCCTATTAATGAACTCGAAAAGATCACTTGTTTACAACCAATGCAGGATAGAAGAGATAGCAGAGCCCAGCAACAAGCAGAAAAATTTAGAAGATTGACAGACCACCCTATGTACAACAGATTTAATGGTTTTGGAAAGGGAAGACTGAAGCGTAGCAACTTTGTAGAAACTGCAAAACGAAGGATTAGGGCAGATCCTATACTTAACATATCAACAGTCAAGCCCATACACAATGCACACAAGTTCCAAGCTTGGAGACAGCAGCAACTGCCTGAGATGATAGAAAACATTCCTGGTATTGAGAAAAAGAACACTCAGCATGAAACCGAAAGAAGAGAAATAACCCTAAACTACATAAAAGAACATTACCCAAGCAGCAATTGGACCCATGCATATACAGATGGATCAGCCAAAAATTCAGTAGAGAATGGAGGAGGAGGAATTTTCCTAAATTTAAAAAATGGAGCGAAAAAAAAACATTCAATGGCAACTGGAAAATTTTCAAGTAACTTCAAAGCGGAGGTAGAGGCTCTGAAAACTGCAGCAGAAATGCTCCTGATGGAGGAAAATAAAGAGAAGCAAATAGCTATCTTCACAGATGCAAAGTCAGCTGTCTCAATACTGAAGAGCAATAACAGTACAGAACTAACTGACCTAAGAGCAGCACTCCATGGTCTATGCCAGAAATCCAAAAAAAGTTATAATACAGTGGATCCCATCACATTGCAGTATACCTGAAAACGAAGAGGCTGACAGACTGGCAAAAGAGGGCGGACGACTACCACAGCCTGACATAGACATAACCTATAATGAGGCAAAGAGGTTTATAAAAAGCACTTATAGAACCAAATGGGAATCAGAGCATCCAGGCCATCAGAAGGATGATGCATATTACAAACTCGACCAAAGAGAACAAGTAGCAATCTTCAGACTCCGCACAGGACATAATAGGCTGAAATACCACTTGTTCAATAAACTAAAGATAGGAGATACCGATGAATGTAATTGTAGAACTGGAAAAATGACAGCAAAACATTTGCTGCAGGATTGCCCAACGTATGCAGAACAGAGAAAGATATGTTGGCCCACACCTGCTTCATTTGAGGACAAGCTCTATGGAGATATCAACAAGCTAAAGTTGACCGCAGCTTACTTTAACTACATACAGGTTGACATTTAAAGGTGCATGAAGACCCAGAGGCATGAAATGGAATATTGCTTGGATAGCAAATCCATTATGTGGAAAGTCCAAATCAAAAGCTCGCTGTGTGGGCTTCATAAAAGGTGGAAAAGTGTCCTAGTGGCACGAAATGGAATATTGCTTGGATAGCAAATCCATTACATGGAAAGTCCGAATCGAAAGCTCACTGTGTGGATGTCATCTGCAGACTGCATACTTCTGGTTTCCGGAAGAACAGCCTATGGTGAACGGAAGGCCCAATATACGGAAGTGAGGCTAAGCAGCCATGTGCAGGACGTGACGATTCCTTGGGTGAGCCCAGTACCAGAGCGCTATGTATCGGCTCTGCAAGTATGGAAGCCTCCTTGGATGGCGGGGAATGCCCATGGTCTGCCCCTGCCTTCCCTTGAGGGCTGACCAGGATCTTTGGCTGTTCTATATGGACCAGCTGGGATGGGGGATAACACCACAACAGTGAGATTCAAACGTCCTAAGAAACCCCCGGGAAGGTTAACCCGGTCAACAAATGCCCGCAGAAGTCGGATGTGTCGGCCTAACGGCGCAAGAACGCAGCTCTGCTGTAAACAGGCACAACGCAATCACCCACTTTGTAGTTCATGTTAACACATATGGCCTAGTGTAATGATAATAATGTACTACAAAGATGATGATGATGACTATAATTTAATGAAAATGATGTAACAATGATTATGATGATAATGTTAGAATAATGTAATGATTTCTAATGTCATAAGCATGATAATAATGATTGTAATGACAATGTAATAATTATGAAAATAATGATAACGATTGTAATTACAATGATTATAAAAACCATGATGATGATGATAATAATAATCAATATTACATCCATGAGAATGGAAGAAATCTTCTCACTTGAAGCATTTAATGAAGAAGAATACACCTGAATGCTATACAAGAATAATACCAGAATGTACTTATCTTGTTTATAAGCAAATACTCAAGGAAATGGGAACTGATTTTTAAAAGCCCTTAATGTATGAGACCCTTTTTCTTGAATAGAAAAAGATTAACAAGAGAATTAACTAGGAACAGAATGGGATAGGAGACATAGTTGTAAATTCCAAATCAATCAAGGTATGACTTAACCTGTAGACCTGAGGACAGGCATAGGTGATGATGTAACTGCACATCTGCTAGTTAAACCTTGAACCCCTGATAGTGGAAAATTGGAGTGAGAGCAAACAACTATGTTGGTGATACTAATTGGGAACACCAAGACTACCTTTCTTCTATGTTATTGTCTCTAAGAACAAGATTCCTTTTAATGTTTTCACTGGTTATGTTCTTAGGCTCTTACATTTCATTTCTAATGTCATATTTATGATATAATTAGAATTGTATGATGCTAAAATTGCAGGTAGTGGTCATTATCCAGACCTGACTTGGTGAAGATTGAATGCAGCACCTGTTGAGTGAGCACATTGTTGAGTGATGCCCTTGATAGAGTAGCGCAAAACTTATCTACCTGCAACCATTCCATTTGTCTAAGAGGAGAGGTAATCTTTATGTAAACATTTCCCTGTCAAACAATGGAAAGGAAAACCAAGAGCCAACTTATGTTCTACTACGCCCTGGAACACTAATACTACAATTGATGATAGCCAGAGTGATTCCCAAAGCTGGAAGTGGAGAATCCTGATTGTAGACAGTTCTTTTTTTTTTTCAGATCATCCAGGCCAGTAAAAGATTAGCATTACATGCCACTGAGAAAAATATAACTTAATATCTACCTTATAATTGGCACATCAATTCTGTATATTTACTATTTATGTATATGTCCTTATTTTATGACAGGAAATTGTAATTTTGAATGCAATTTACAAAATCCATATTTGTGTTTATTAAATCATAAAAACTGAGGTCATGTCATGTATTGATTGTATTTTACTTGTCATAGTTAAATTGTTTTAAATTACCCTATATAGAATTAATTAGTTGGTAGAGGAGAGGCAAGGAACCACTTAAAGGATATTTTGGGTATAAAAGGGAATACAACTTTGTCAGTTATTTCCTGAAGGTATTCCTTGGTTCTCTAAACCTCTATTTCTGGTCTCAAACAATTGAGTCAGTACAGCTAAATTAATTAAACGGGCAGGATCGCATTGGGAAAAAGGATTTTTCATCCTTTATCGCTTTGGGATTGAGCCATCAATCTAAACGGATCCGACACCTACCTACCTGTCTGTCCGCGCTATTAAATATTGATAAAAGTTACTGGAAAAAATGCGAGGACCATGTGTTGAAAGAGGAAAAGGACTATTGGAGAAAGGATGGATTGAATTTTATGCAACCGAGAGCAATCATCAACCTACTGGAATCGTCTGACACAGATTAAGGTCTGAGCAGATCGCAGACCTTAATCTACGTACACACTTACTGGGATATTTTGCTCCAACTATTCAGACGAATTGCAGGCCCTAAACATTACAGCATCAGCATCAGCTGAAGAAGCAAGAAGGAAATGAAAAATAAGGTAAGAAATATAGTCCTTCTACTTTCCTGTTAATTTACAAATTATTTACCCCGTGCCTCTGTAAATTCTCTGTCTTTACTAATATTACACATTGCACCCCTCTTGGGATTCTCCGTGGTGAAGTGGTCAAACCGTCTGACTCGGGCTCCGAAGGTTGTATGTTCGATTCCGGGCCGCGTCCTTCATTTCACGAGTGCATTTTTTCGGAAACTCCCGAGGGTCGTCGCTGGAGCTACGGAGTTCGTGCTTTGTGCGCCGCTTTCCGCGCTGTGGAAAGAAACTGAGCCATATGGGATACAAACCCGGTGCAATGCAGCCGACCCTGTAAGCTACTTCTTTCATTGCATCCAGTCCCATACGAATCCGGATACGCCTTTGTGTGTCATCTGAATTGGCAGGTCTCCAATTACTGTAAACATAACTTTGTTAGCGAGAAATCACTAGTTGTTCAGCAAAACATCAAAGGAATGTCGCCGTTTTTTGATGATTTAAGTTGTTGTTGGACCTATCAAAGACATATTTCTTGGGTGGGGGTAAATATAAGGCGGCTGGAAAAATTTCATAACGATGCAACAGGCAGTTTTCAAAATGATTGATCGTGAATGAAGGCATTCAAATCGGAACATACTATAGTTGTCGTCTCTCCTGGTGTTCCACCTATTTCCTCGTCTTAGTTTATCTTCATATTGTCTCGGCCTTCTCTGATACCTTGTTTCAAGGACGGGTTGGCCATTCGGTCCATGAGGTGACCAGCATCTTCTAATTCTGCTGCACTCTTGTTCTTGGTCGCTGTCGTTCTGGTTTTCTGCCTCCACTTCGATTTCTTCTTGTGTTTCTTCTTGTTCTGCCCGGGCCTTTGCATCTTGTGGTTCAGGTCTTTCAGACGATATGAGCAAGTCCATTATTTCTCTTTCTTCTTGTATCTGATTGAGATATTTTTCTGTCTATTCTCTCTCATCTTGGATTTTTGCTAGAGTTTCGTCTGTTTCAGCCTTTATAGCAGCCATTCGAGCGACATCCTGTTCAATTTTCTGCTGTACTTGCTTTAGTGCGTCCAGGATGAGGTGAACGGCCGTTATGTGTTTTTTTGTGTCTTGTCTTTTTCTTCCTCCATACTGTTGAATTTTGATCGCAGGTTCCTCACCTGGCCTTCCAGCTGCGCTTTGTCGCTATTTGTGAGTCGATAGGTGGCCTCGTACTGCCTCCTAGCCTCTGTATAGGGCAGGTTAGTTTTGATGTCGATCTTCATAGCTTCCTTGCTGTCTTGGTGGCAGGGGCAGCCGAGGTACCTGGCGCCGTGGTTGCCGAGGCAGTTGGCGCATTTTCTGTTACTGTGGGGACTTCAATGCCAGAGGCATTCAATGGGGGAATAGTATCACCAATAGACAGGGAGAAGATCTGGAGGACGCCCTGGCATTTGCTGCCTTAGTTTGTCTGAATGATGGGAGGGTCACTAGAATAGCCACTCGACCAGGTGACAGCGTCGTTGACTTGGCCCTGGTGTCGCCCACCATCGCAAAAAGGTGCCGGTGGGGCACACTGTAATACCACGAAAGTGACCACTACCCTTGTGTCATCCTGATCGAGAAAGATAGGGACAGGAGTCAAGGAAACAAGACAAATGCCTTCCCGTATGACAACACTGGTCAAGACGCCATAAGCAAGATCAGATGAAGAAAACTAACTTCCTCCCGCAGGAGACAAAAAAGATGGCTGCAGCCACCATAGTGGAATGGAGAGGCCGAGAAGGCATGGCTGAGAAAGAGGCAGGCTGTCAAAAAGCCAGAAACGCTAACATGCCACAGGGTGAGTTGGCGAACCTGAAGACTGAGGTCCATAGGATGATGACTTTATTCAAATCCTGCGCCAAACAGACCAAGGCCGAGAAATGGGACGAGTTCTGCATTAGGGTGTGCTCCGAGCGATCTCTTACGACATTCTGGCGCCTCCATAAGAGCATGAACGGTTGTCACAAAAATAAAACACCGCGTTTAACCAGTTGATTACTATAGAGACTTTCTGATTAACCGGCCTATCTGCAAAGCCAAAACTATTTTAACTAACAGAAAAAACAAATTGGATGTCAAAATCCCCAGGACGGTCAAAAGTTGCAGCTGCACGTGTTTACATGGGGTCGACAAAATGGGAACATTTGGAAGTGAGTGAGATGAATCTATACACCACTTTGACAGTTCATAAACAGGTCGGATTTAAGCGGAAGTACTCAGCTCGGGAGAAAACAGTCCGTCTGTCATTGAGAGTTTCCGGACATCAAGCGAAATAACGGCTGTAGTTGTCACCACTCAACAGAAGATTGGCGGTTTGTTGTGGCAACCCGTTGTTGGGAGCATACAGGAACTCGCTAGCTTGTTGTGGGAGTCAAAACAAGTGATGACACCTCTGACATTGATTGAGCCAGGGAGGATAGATTCTTGACAATGGATGATATGCCCAAATAACACCTGTGTGGGCATAAAGAACACCGTCACGTGACCAATTTTAGGCTGTTTGAAAAACCTGATTTGGGGACAATGAGTGTTGACCAAAACCGTGGATTAGGATGGACGTGTTTGTGGGAGAGCTCTACAGTGTTAGATTAATTTAAAATTAACTAGCATGTGTCGTTATGGCAAAGTGTAGCAGCCATCCCGGAATGAGGCGGTTTTGCATAAGGTAGTCAATATAGTCTATTTAGGCCTAATTAATATAGGCAGTAGTCTTGTTAAAACTAGAGTGTGATGATTAGCAATGTTAGTTGAAAACTAGTTAGAGTAGTGAAGTGATAAGTGGCTCTGCTAGGATGAATAGGATAGTGGGGGGGGGGGGGGACTTTCAATGGTTTGCCCACTGAAGTTGTGCACTCTGTTTATGGGTCTTTCCTTGTCATCGTCTGATTCGGACGTAGGTGAGGAACTAATATGCTCTATGACAGAGTTTAGTTAGCTGTAAAATAACTGAGCAAGGCAATAGGCTTACACTCAGCCGGTAGGATCAGTGACTAGTACTATCACAAGATGTGTTGTTTCTCTCACAGGTTCCATACCAGTTACGAGGAAGTTCAACACTGGGTTTGATGAAGTGCAACTTCAATTAGACATAACACCAGTTGGACACTCAAATGTTTCTTACTAAAAAGGAATAACGTCCGAGAAGAAAGATGGTATTATGTTTACGCTGGACTTATAATCAGGAGGGTTCACCATAACAAGACTCAGAAGAGCCAACCAATATCACGATTCCTGCGTGTTAAGGTTCACCTAAGATGGGTGATGATTGTTGATGCAACACACATCATAAGAACATTGGTACCTAAACAAGAACATTAACATATAATAGTCACATGGTGTGATATATTCTAGTGAAATAGTTCAAAAGACATGATACCTGAACCTAGATAGACACTAGTTAGGTTCAAGTATATTAACAATAACAGTGATACCTAAATACTCACTACAAAGGATTTGTGCATTCTTTAAGAACGATAGGAAATTATGTGCATTGGGCAATCGGTCCATGATCAGCTATAATTTACAAACAGTATCTATTTCGGATGATCATGAAGATGGATTACCAGGTAGCTACAGATGACAGTCGGTGTCCGGCAGGAGAGATACAGTACCGGGTGAGGTGGACTTGTTCTGACTTAACGTGCTGTGGTGTGTCCTTGCAAGGATGAACTGACTATGCTATTATCTGAGAGTCCGATCCTACACACAGTATAGAACACATCACACATTTTCTTCGCATACACATCTCATATAAGTTACACTTTTCTTTTAATAAATTAATCTGTATTAATTTTTAGAAGCAAGAGTTGTTGAATATGTTGCGTTGGGGAAGTATGAGAGGGGGCATAGTACGACAGTGAGAGAGTGATAGGAAAAGGTGTCCATGGGGTGATGGAGTGTGTTGGACGGAAGCTGGTGGATTCTCCAGGATATTGATAGGAAAGAAAAATTATAATGTGGGTGTTGACTCTCCTCACTCCAGGGACGAAACTTTAAAGGAAGACACGACATTATTGGGGGCTCGTCCGGGATCCTTGGACAGTGGGACCCCCCGTAAACGTGATCCTTGGACAGCGAGATCTCCTGCAAGCAGGAACCTTTGACAGTGGGATCTTCTGACAACGGGGTCTTTGGACACGGGATCCTTAGTTATTAGAGGGAAATATCATATTGGAGAATCCAGCTAGAGTGAATGTGGATACGGGTTAGGACACATATCTTACCTGTTCACACGTCACACGTCTGCATAGGTATGTGGTCCTGATTCTACTCTTGTCACTGAGTGAATGTGCTGTGTGTGGTAATATCTAGATTTATAGTACTTGGTCATATATCTGTATATTAGTTTGCAGTTATATTGTACTCAACCTGCTAGCTTACCTCTCTGTAAAATGGCCACTCCGAAAATAACCACTGCAGAATTAAAGGCAAAGGGGGAAGACATGGGATTGTCGGGATCTGCTCTAACGGATTACATACAGGAAGTGGAGAGAGAGTATCGTCAAGCAGAAAGGGAAGATCGAAAGGCCGAGTTAGAATTGAGAAGGATGGAGTTGGAACAAGAAGCTAGGAAATTGGAAGCTGAGCAAGCAGCTAAGAAATTTGAAGCGGAACAGGCTGCTAAGAAATTAGAAGTTGAACAGGAAGCACAGAAAAGGGAGCACGAGTACCGGATGCGGGAACTCGAGCTCAAGAGTCAATCTAATGGGGAAACTGAGGGAGCAGTTGGAGGTTCCTCCATCCCAGGCTAAACCCCAGCAGGTGGACATAGTTACCATGCTATGAAGTTTCCTTTAGCGGTCTACGAGGAGGACAAAGAGAAGATTGATCAGTACCTTCAACGCTTCGAGGCTATGTCAGTTGCTATGGGTCTGGAGCGTAACAAATGGAATCTCAAGCTATCCCAGGGATTACGCGGGACCGGCTACGAAGTTTATTCTCGCCTGCCACCAGGACAGGAGAACAATTATGACGAGTTAAAGACGGTTCTGCTGAAACGATTCGAGGTTACGTCACATACCTACCGGAAAAAATTTCGAGCAGCGAAACGAGAACCGGGGGAGTTGTTTGCCGCCTACAGTTTGCGTCTAAAATCCTATCTCCACAAGTGGATGGATTTGGCTGGGTTCGCACATGACTATGAGATTCTGGAAGAGCTCATGGTGGTCGACCAGTTGAAGAAGAAAATGTCTAAACCTCTCAGGACGTTCCTGGGAGAACAAGGTGCGGAACGTATTGACCTCGTGACAAAATTAGCAGAACGGTTCGTCGAGGTACATGGGGAGGCAGGGGAAAACCTTTCCACCAACACCAAAAGTCAGGAGAAACATGAAAAGAAGAAAGCCAAAAACTCAGGAACCAAAAAGTGGGAACCTTATGTGCAAAAATCAGAGGATAGTTCAGAGAAGAAGAAGGAGGGAAGCAAGAGCACTTCAAGCTCTACACCAAAACGACCGTGGTCGGAGAAGTGGTGTTCAATTTGTAAGTCACCCTCTCACAATAAGAGGGACTGCAAATCGAAGGCTAAGAACCCTCACTTCGCAGCATGTCAAGTGACTTCCAAGGAGGTTGTCACGGAAAATGCCAAGGTCGACAAGGAAGCTCGCCACCAGGAGAGCTCACTCAAGTCCGGAAATAGAAAATCTAGGACAGGGAAATGGTGCAACCAATGCAAGTCAAACACGCACAATGCTATTGACTGCAAGGGAATGTCAGGAGACTCTAAATTCGTCGTGTGCCCTGGGAAACCCAAGGTGGAGCCCACCGAACAGGTCGAGGCTGAGGAAGAGACTCCAGACCAGGAAAAACCACCTGTAGTGGAATTGGTAGAGGTTAACGGACGTCAAGTGGAGTGTTTGTACGACACAGGACTGGACGGGGAGGCCGTAATTTCTGCAGATCTGGTACATCCAGAACAATTCACAGGTGACACCATGGAGATACAGCCTGCACAGAAGAGTGCTGTGGCCATGAAGTTGCCCATTGCTAATGTGGAGATTCGGTCAAGGTATGTCATCGGCACCATCAAGGCCGCTGTATTGACCGATCCCATTTTTCCAGTAATCCTAGGTTTCCGGTATGTCTTTCTGGGAATGCCCAGGGAGCCAATCCATATGGGAGCAATGCAGACTCGCTCTCAGACGAGAACGGAAGAGGCAGACGCAATTGTGACTAACCCATTGCCGGGGGAGCTACGAACTGCCCAGAGTGAGGATACCACTTTACGTCCTTGCTACAAAAAGCTGCAGAAAAGTGCTGATCCGCCAGGACGGGGTCAGTACTACATGAAGAATAGGATACTCTACAGGAGAGCAGGAAGGGGGAGACAACCTATACGATCAGTTGGTCGTCCCGAAAGCTCACCGGTCCCAGATTCTTCATATGGGGCATACCATCTCCTTTAGTGGACATATGGGTATTGCCGCCACCATGCAGCGAATTTCCTGCCATTACTATTGGCCGGGAATGACAGATGATGTGCGTCGGTATGTGAAGTCATGCCCTGAGTGCCAGAGGGTGGCACCGAAACACTGGACAGCACCGGTGGTGTTGGGTGAGATGCCCATCATGAACTCTCCTTTCGAGAGGGTAGCCATCGATATCGTGGGTCCACTTCCCAGGACTAGGAAGAGGAACATGTATATACTCACAATGGTGGATTGCTGTATAATGCGGGGTGAGACCATACCGTTGACCACGATTGACTCGAAACGAGTGGCGGACGCACTGATGGAGGCCTTTACCAGATTAGGCTTCCCTGATCAAATTCTGACGGACAATGGGTCCCAGTTTTGTGGAAAACTCATGGAGGAGGTATTTAGGGTGTTTCACTCTAACCACATACATACCAGCCCTTACCACCCTCAAGCCAATGGACAAGTAGAGCGTTTCAACGGCACGTTGATGACAATGCTCAGGAAACTGGCACAGGAAAAACCTGATAGGTGGGATGAATATATCCCAGCAGCACTCTTTGCCTATCGGGAGGTTCCTCATGGCTCAACAGGACTACCACCCGCCACGTTGCTGTTTGGTCGTCCAATCAAAGGACCGTTGGAAGCCATGTTGAGTAGTTGGACTGAAGAGGGGACGTCAGAAGAAGTGATCTCATCCTACAAATATGTGGAGGAACTTAAAGAAAAACTTCACAAGGGATGGACTCTGGCGAATCAAAACTTGAAAAAGGCCAGAAAAAGACATGCGGCTTACTACAACCGTAGGTCTAAAGAAAGATCTCTAGAGGTGGGAGACAAAGTCTTGTTGTTACTCCCAACGGGAAACAACAAACTGGAGATAGGTTGGCAAGGACCATTTCCCGTGGAAAGGGTGATATCCAGAACCAACTATCAGATCCGGATCCGGGGAAAGTCGAAGATTTTCCATATCAATCTCTTGCGGAAATACGAAGAGAGACCGGGAGACAAGGCAGCGCACCTCATGGCAGTGGCAGTTGCAGTGGAGACTGAAGTGGGAACCAGCGAGGACAGGGAATATCCCTTGGTACACCAGGAAACCTATAGGGGTGTGCAAGTGAACCCTGATCTGACCTCCCAGGAGAGGGAAAGAATAACCCAGGTTCTCAAGTCTCATAAGGAGATACTGACTGATAAACCAGGACGAACGAGGTTGGTGGAGTTCGAGATGACCTTGACCATGCAGGAACCTGTTCGTCAAAAGGTTTACCCATTGCCATTCTCTAAAGAAAAGGCCCTGGAGGAGGAAATACAGAAACTGCTGGAGGATGAAGTGATTGCACCATCCACATCCCCATACAATGCAGGGGTAGTTCTGTTACGCAAACCAAGTGGAGAACACAGGTTGTGTATAGACTACCGACTTCTGAACAGTCATACACAGTTTCAGGTGAAACCTTTGCCGAATCCAACGCAGTTATTCGCTAGGCTCCATAAGGCTCGGTACTTTTCAAAGGTAGATCTGAGTCGGGGGTATTTTCAGATACCAGTCACACCGGAGATTCGACCACTGTTGGCTTTCAGTACACCCAGTGGACACTACGAATTCAAGGTCATGCCCTTTGGACTCAGTAATGCACCTAGTGTGTTTACACGCATGATGAGGACTTTACTTGATCCTTTACAGGATCCGTCCATCATCTCTTTCATGGATGATATTCTGATTTCCAGTGACAGCTTGGATGACCACTTAGAATCCTTGGAGAGAGTGTTTAATAGGCTCAAGGAAGCAGGGCTTACCGCTCGTCCAACCAAGTGCATGATTGGTTACCAGACTCTGGAATTTCTAGGTCACACCATCACTCCAGGACACATTGTCCCAGAAGAGAAGAACTTGGAGAAAATCAGAAATGCACCAAGGCCAAAAACGAAGAATGATGTGCGATCTTTTCTCTCGTTGTGTGGGTTCTACCACAAATTTATCCCACATTTCACTGAACTGGGAGCTCCATTGACGGAAACCTTGAAAAAGGGATTCCCGGACCAAATCATTTGGACACCAGAATGTGAGACTGCCTATAGCCAATTAAAGGAGGCCTTGGTCAGCAAACCTGTATTACAGCTCCCTGACCTTTCCAAACCATTTGCGTTGAGAACGGATGCGAGTGCGATTGGGATTGGGGCAGCCTTGTTACAGGAAGGAAAAGACGATGCTTCGGTTTTGAAACCTGTGGCATACGCAAGCAAGAAACTACTCCAGGCTGAGAGGAATTATTCAACCGTCGAGAGAGAGTGCTTGTCTCTTGTATGGGCAGTGCAAAAATTCCAGCCCTATTTGTATGGAGTTAAGTTTCGGGTTCAGTCAGATCATCAGCCCCTGATGTTCTTGGCTACTTCTCAGAAGCTCAACCCCGTTTGATGCGGTGGTCGTTGTTACTTCATTCCTATAATTTCACAGTGGAGTACATTCCTGGGAAGGAAAATGTTGGAGCGGACTACTTGTCAAGACACCCAGCTCCTGAAGAAGATAAATGAATCATCTGGATTAAACTTACGGTGGAGAAGAGTGAGATGGACTACTCTCTTAAGAGGGGGCCTATGTCACAAAAATAAAACACCGCGTTTAACCAGTTGATTACTATAGAGACTTTCTGATTAACCGGCCTATCTGCAAAGCCAAAACTATTTTAACTAACAGAAAAAAACAAATTGGATGTCAAAATCCCCAGGACGGTCAAAAGTTGCAGCTGCACGTGTTTACATGGGGTCGACAAAATGGGAACATTTGGAAGTGAGTGAGATGAATCTATACACCACTTTGACAGTTCATAAACAGGTCGGATTTAAGCGGAAGTACTCAGCTCGGGAGAAAACAGTCCGTCTGTCATTGAGAGTTTCCGGACATCAAGCGAAATAACGGCTGTAGTTGTCACCACTCAACAGAAGATTGGCGGTTTGTTGTGGCAACCCGTTGTTGGGAGCATACAGGAACTCGCTAGCTTGTTGTGGGAGTCAAAACAAGTGATGACACCTCTGACATTGATTGAGCCAGGGAGGATAGATTCTTGACAATGGATGATATGCCCAAATAACACCTGTGTGGGCATAAAGAACACCGTCACGTGACCAATTTTAGGCTGTTTGAAAAACCTGATTTGGGGACAATGAGTGTTGACCAAAACCGTGGATTAGGATGGACGTGTTTGTGGGAGAGCTCTACAGTGTTAGATTAATTTAAAATTAACTAGCATGTGTCGTTATGGCAAAGTGTAGCAGCCATCCCGGAATGAGGCGGTTTTGCATAAGGTAGTCAATATAGTCTATTTAGGCCTAATTAATATAGGCAGTAGTCTTGTTAAAACTAGAGTGTGATGATTAGCACTGTTAGTTGAAAACTAGTTAGAGTAGTGAAGTGATAATTGGCTCTGCTAGGATGAATAGGATAGTGGGGGGGGGGGGGGGAAGGGGATCTTTCAATGGTTTGCCCACTGAAGTTGTGCACTCTGTTTATGGGTCTTTCCTTGTCATCGCCTGATTCGGACGTAGGTGAGGAACTAATATGCTCTATGACAGAGGTTAGTTAGCTGTAAAATAACTGAGCAAGGCAATAGGCTTACACTCAGCCGGTAGGATCAGTGACTAGTACTATCACAAGATGTGTTGTTTCTCTCACAGGTTCCATACCAGTTACGAGGAAGTTCAACACTGGGTTTGATGAAGTGCAACTTCAATTAGACATAACACCAGTTGGACACTCAAATGTTTCTTACTAAAAGGGAATAACGTCCGAGAAGAAAGATGGTATTATGTTTACGCTGGACTCATAATCAGGAGGGTTCACCATAACAAGACTCAGAAGAGCCAACCAATATCACGATTCCTGCGTGTTAAGGTTCGCCTAAGATGGGTGATGATTGTTGATGCAACACACATCATAAGAACATTGGTACCTAAACAAGAACATTAACATATAATAGTCACATGGTGTGATATATTCTAGTGAAATAGTTCAAAAGACATGATACCTGAACCTAGATAGACACTAGTTAGGTTCAAGTATATTAACAATAACAGTGATACCTAAATACTCACTACAAAGGATTTGTGCATTCTTTCAGAACGATAGGAAATTATGTGCATTGGGCAACCGGTCCATGATCAGCTATAATTTACAAACAGTATCTATTTCGGACGATCAGGAAGATGGATTGTCAGGTAGCTACAGATGACAGTCGGTGTCCGGCAGGAGAGATACAGTACCGGGTGAGGTGGACTTGTTCTGACTTAACGTGCTGTGGTGTGTCCTTGCAAGGATGAACTGACTATGCTATTATCTGAGAGTCCGATCCTACACACAGTATAGAACACATCACACATTTTCTTCGCATACACGTCTCATATACATTACACTTTTCTTTTAATAAATTAATCTGTATTAATTTTTAGAAGCAAGAGTTGTTGAATATGTTGCGTTGGGGAAGTATGAGAGGGGGCATAGTACGACAGTGAGAGAGTGATAGGAAAAGGTGTCCATGGGGTGATGGAGTGTGTTGGACGGAAGCTGGTGGATTCTCCGGGATATTGATAGGAAAGAAAAATTATAATGTGGGTGTTGACTCTCCTCACTCCAGGGACGACACTTTAAAGGAAGACACGACAACGGTGCTGCACAACGTAGGGGTATTCCAGACTTTCAAGGCACAGACCTCACATGAGAAAAGTCGGATGCGGATAAAGGTAAGGCCCTTCTTGCACGCTACATAGAACAGACTGACCAGAAAGACGAGCCCACCAGACAGAGGCCCACAACGACACTCTCTCAGGGGCTCGGGACAGACGAAGAATACATAATCACAGCTGAGACAATACGTGCGATGATCAAGAAATCATCTAACACCGTGCCAGGCCCAGACGGCATCCGATATGGTGACCTACTGGTGATGTCAGATGATGACATGGAAGAACTGGCCAGAGAATTCAACACCAGTATCCAGAGGGGTCAGATCAAAGAAGAATGGCTACACAGCTACTTACTGTCGCTGCCAAAGCCGAACAAAGACCACTCCAAGATAAGCGGCTACAGAATCATTACGATGCAGAACACTGCCGGCAGGCTACTGAAGAAAATTGTAGCACACAAACTTACTTGTGACTTGAAACAACTCGGCTGCTTCACGCCCACACTTGGAAGATACAGACGTTACAATGAGTCATGGCTGAATGCAACAGTCTTTGCTCAAGATGTTTACGAAGGATTTCAGGTCAGAGAAGAGACATGTGCGGCCGCCATAGACTTTGAGGATGCATCCAATAGAGCAGTGTTTCCCAACGTGGGGCCCACGCCCCACAGGGGGGCAATTCGATTGTTAAGGGGGGCAGTTCGAAAATGGAAGAAATCAGCTGTATATAACAAAACGGGGAGACTTGAGACTGAAGTTAACTAAATTGGAACCTGACATAAAATCTCTTTGCAGCAAGCATCAAGCGTAAGGATCTCACTAAATTTAAATAATTACTAATAATTAAAATAATATAGAATAATCTTTCATTAAAATTATTTTGTACTTGAATTTCAGTTCTCAATTATATGTTTTGAAAATTTACTTACTGTGTTTGCTCTATAATCTCCTAGTGATTTCTTCCTAAAACCTATCGGTCCTTTGGCTAGGATCGGGTGCATTTGCTGCTCTCCCCCTGAAGTGCGCCTGGTCTGGACGGGACCGGGATGATCAAATAAAAACCCATCACATATCTTCACCTTAGATGTGGGCCTGGTGGACCACTGTGGGCAAAAGCTTACAGTGAGACTACGGGTCCACACAAAAAAAGGGGGAGGCGGGGAACCAGCTTGTCTGGGGTAACCGCCAACTCCCCCCCCCCCCCCCCCAAAGAAAACCCAACACGACCGACACACAGGGACGCGGGACCTGAGGGGGAGCGGGGCGGCTCTGGCCCCTCTGCGAACCATGAGCCCTTCTTTTAAAAAAAATTCAAGTTTCTTTAGTGAACATTTCAATTTTTAAATATTAAAAATGATGCATATGTTGGGGGGGGGGGGGAGGAGGGGGGCATAAGAATTGTAGAAAGGCTTAGGTGGGGCATAGCACAAAAAAGGTTGGGAAACACTGCAATAGAGTATCCTTCGAGCACTTGATGCAAACCCTCTTCAGACTGCAAGTGCACCCTCACCTTGTACGATGGATAGGTGCTAAGATGCGGGAGTTGGTCTTCTGAGCCGATAACGATATGTCCAGGATTGCCGCAGGGTTCACCACTGTCACCAGTACTATTCAACGCGTATACGGTGCCGATCACTGAACAACAGTTGGACGGGAGGGGTAGGACTCTCATTTGCTGACGACATCCTCGTGTATCAACAGGGTCGAGATAGACAGGCGGTTGCCAATGATAAGCAGGGCGACTCCCGTGTGTTGCCGGGGCCCATAAGGGAAACAAAGAATAGCAACACTGTAGCTTACCACGCATGTCGTAAGAGGCGATTAAGGAGGCTTGATGGTTCCGTCGCCCTGCTACTGAGTGAGTGCGTGGCGCGACACTGTGAGCTGTGGGTTTCGTGTGAAGTGCTTTTGAATCTTTCTTTTTTTTGGAACGTGACTGCATGTTCGGAGCGATGGCAGGTGGCTATGTCCCAGAGTTGACCAGTTTTTGCCTTATGCAGAAATGCGTGGCTGCTGGGCTTCTGGTTGACTGCTACTGCCGTCGGCTATGAACTGTATTTTCGTGGACTGTGTGGGTGAACATCTAGGAAACATCCAGATTGGAAAATGACTGCCTATCCCATCAGAGATAAACTGGGCGGTTCGTGGGGGACTGGTGTGTTGACATTCTGGCGGTGGCATTATGTACAGTGTATCTGTGCGGGCTGTTGTTTGTTGAGACTCCTGTCTTTTCCACTTTTCACATTGGGTAGTGGGGAGCGTTTTGTGTGATATTCACTGGCACAGGAACGGAGCATAATGGGGGCGACCCGTTGCTGTGAAGTTGGAACTAACTAACTAAATAAATAAATGCAGGGCGAACTAGATCGAATTTCCTCAAGGTGTGCTGCTGCCGGTGCACTTGTCAACCCTGCAAAGGCATCGGTTACATGGTTCTCCATAAACCATGCAGTAAGAATGGATCTTGAGTAGAACCCAGTCAATGACATATCTTGGCGTGAGGCTTGATCGTAGCTTGCCTTTCAGAGATCATGTCATAATGAAAGATCGAAAAGGTTTGTCAGCAATGAGAGTCATGGCGACTGCCAATATGGAGCAAAGACTGCTAATACTTCTGTTCCAAGGACTGGTGCTTTCACCCATCGAGTATGCCCTGGCCATCCTCACTGTCAGCCATACACAGATTGGAAGACTTGAAAAGGTACAAAACGAAGCCATGTGCATCATTTTGAGCTGATCTAGAGACACCAGCTGTGTAGCGATGAGATACCTCCTTGACTTCCCGACAATGAACCACAGGATCAAGATCTGGAGAGCTCGTGCATACTTAAAAATAAGAGTAGATGAGCAGCACCCCATGTATGAAGCTATATTCAGAGTAAAGGGCGACAGGCTAAAGAGGGGCAAATCATGGATGGGTCGGGCGGACGGTATCGTCAGACAGGTCATCTATGAACACTTAGATAGCCCCGAATTGCTCATCTATACAGAGGATCTGTTGTAAAGCAGCAGAGAAGTGCGTGGGCATTTACAGCCCGTTCAGCGGGCCGAACCGTTCAAGAATATAGCGGTGCCCACTATATGACCACGAGCAGCATGACGATGGAGGCGATGGCAGTTACACGGGCTTTCATATTGCTAGAATCACAGCATTTTACCAACGTGTGTGTACTAAGTGATTCAATGAGCATGATTCGGAAGGTCGACGCTGGATCTGTACGTAGACAGTGGACTGAGTCGCTGCGGAAGTCTGTTGTCCGTAAAGTCACGTTCATCTTCGTCCCGGGACATGCGGGAGTCGAGGGAACCGAACGAACTAATAAACTGGCTGTAAATGGCCAGCCCATGGATCCTGCCGATGTTATTAACGTCCTTAAAGATATGTCGAGAACGGAGGACTTTGACGTCAGTGAATCCACATCGCTGTCCAAGATGAAAGACTTTGGAGAAAGGATTGGCACGGCCAGGCGCGAGAGGTACATCAGAAAAACGAGGTGCCTCGTCAACCACACAGAACTTACACAATTAGCCACCGAACGCTGATGCATATACTTGGAGGGGGGAGGGGGGCGGGGGGAGAAAGAAGGATTTGAGCACCTACGGATCTGTCCGGAGTGCAATGAAGATACCTGAACTGATAACTGATTTAAGCTTGAATGATTTATCTAGTTATTTTGTTTAGAAAAGTCGCCTTAATTGCACCGGGTATTATCCCATATGGCTCGGTCTCTTTCCGCAGCACGGAAAGCGTCGCACAAAGCACGAACTCCGTAGCATTTAGCGACGACCCACAGGAGTCTCCGAAACATTTAGCTCGTAAACCGAAGGACGCGGCCCGGAATCTAACCCACAACCTTCGGAGCCAGAGTCAAATGGCTTAACCACTTCGCCAGAGACTCACAATATTATGCTTGGAGCCTGACGAGATGCCATAGGCAATAGTCCGTGCAATTGTGTGTCCCTTATTCGAATTCACTACGGAAAAACAACGGTTCGATTCCACAAGGTTGTTCTAGACAGGTCAGAGAACTATGGCTGCAATGGACACAGAGCAGAGAATGCTTTTCACACTATGCCAGCACTTGATCCTCTCAGTGATTGATTTGGACTGCTCACTGTCTCAAAGAGTCAGATGGTGAAATCAGAGCGCATACAGAACGAAGCGATGCCAGTCATTCTGGGATGCACCAGAGACACCCCAGTAGTGTGTATGCGTTACATCCTTGGTTTGCCGTCTGTTGCAGGTAGGCTCAAGGTGATGCAGGCGACGGCATACCTCAGAGTAGCTGCGGATGCAGATCACTCGTTGCATGAGGCGCTAGACGCAGTTAAGGGTCAGAGACTGATAAGAGGGAAATCATGGATGGCTCAGGCGGAGAATACGATCAGACAGGTATGCCCCTTGGAGAACATTAGGCGAGGAGAGGAGTGGGTCAGAGTGCCAGCGGAGCAGTCAGACTTGTGCAGAGTTATAATCACATTGAGCCGGGAGTGCAGGGAGTGGCCACGGAAGTGGAAATCCAGCAACTAAAACAGAATAATGCTGGCTCAGGTGATGTGATTATCTACACAGATGGGTCGGTGTTGAGAGGTAGGAGAAGCGCCTGCTCTGAAAATCTCTGGAGAAACGCCTCCCCTTTCTCTTTGTCTGTTGTCACGCACACACCATCATCTCTATCAATTGTTCCCACTGTCATAGGCCGATCTTTTGTTTGCATTTGTCAGTGCAGTTTCCAGAATTTTCGCAGTGTTTTATCACCACCAATCTCCTTCATGAAACATTCCCATTTTGCGTTTTAGGCCTCTGCAGCACAGCGCTTGAAGACCTCCACCTTGTCTTTCTTGACATTTTCCGCGGTGTCCACTTCCTCTCGTGAGCTTCGTGGTGTCTGTCGCACTTTCCTTAGCTGCTCTTTGCTTTCCAAGCCTGGTCCACTTCTGGGGTCCACCATGGGGTGGGGGGACCCGCCTGCAAAAAAGGAGTTTTAATATTCCTGTTGCAAGCCCGCTGTCTGAGGCTATCGATCCACTCATATCGGAAGGTCTTGCGCGCTCTCCCAGCCTTAACTTTCCTGGCTTTAGAGATCAGGACTGAGCATGGCAAGTGATCACTCCCATGGTCATTCAAAACAGTCCACTTTACATCAAGGGCCGATGACTGGGAGACAAGTGCCAAATCAATAGCTGTGTCTGCATCGCCAGGCCTCATCGCTCGGGAATTATCTACATGTGAATTATCTAGACAGCTGGGTCGGTGTTGAGAGGTAGAAGTGCCTGGAGGTTCTTAGCAAAAGCCAATTGTCGACGTTTGATGCAGGAGAGTCTGGCACATGATAACACAACATCTAGCTTAAGAATGGAGGTGGAGGCGGTCAGTGCGGCTTTCCGCTGGATGGAGTATACGATACACACACACATCGTGATTGTAACGGCTCAGAAAGCATGCTAAGTATGGTGACAAGCAGAGTGGCTTGCTTGACTCTCTCACTGTTGTGGTGTTATCCCCCATCCCAGCTGGCCCATATAGAACAGCCAAAGACATCCTGGTCAGCCCTCAAGGGAAGGCAGGGGCAGACCATGGGCATTCCCCGCCATCCAAGGAGGCTTCCATACTTGCAGAGCCAACACACAGCGCTCTGGTACTGGGCTCACCCAAGGAATCGCCACGTCCTGCACATGGCTGCTTAGCCTCACTTCCGTATATTGGGCCTTCCGTTCACCATAGGCTGTTCTTCCGGAAACCAGAAGAATGCAGTCTGCAGATGACATCCGCACACTGAGCTTTCGATTCGGACTTTCCACGTAACCGATTTGCTATCCGAGCAATATTCCATTTCATGCCACCAGGACACTTTTTTCACCTTTTATGAAGCCCACATTGAGCTTTTGATTTGGACTTTCCACGTAACGGATTTGCTATCCAAGCAATATTTCATTTCATGCCTCTGGGACGCTTTTGTAACAGACACACCTGTGGTATGAAGTGCGGCAGTCTAAAGACTTCTTCAACCCCCTTTAAATGTCAGCCTGAATGTAGTTAAAGTATATATATAATGTATAATATAATATAAAGTATATATATATATATACCACAGCTGATGAAGCAGGTTAGACGAGGCCGAATTTGTAATTTTTGGGGGGAAAATTGGAATTGGAGTTAAAGTAAGCTGCAGTCAACTTGAACTTGTCCTCAAATGAAGCAGGTGTGGGCCAAAATATCTTTATTCTGCATATATTGGGCACTCCTGCAGCCATTGTTAAGCTGTCATTTTACCAGTTCCACTCTTCAGTATCTCCTACCTTTAGTTTATTGAACAAGTGGCATTTCAGCCTGTTATGTAGAATATGATTTCATTCTGAGACAAGCATATTTTAATACATAACATAGATTTTTTTAAATTTTGTAGCTTGCGCTGACATGCTTAATTCAATTCTATTAATTCTTACACTCAACTCTTTCTGGGTCGTCTGTGCGCCTTGCATCCCAATGTTCTCAATGCTGGCTTGTGCCACTGCTAAATGAAGATGTTTATTGCTTATCCTTTATGGAACGTAGCAGTCAACCTCAGTATTTTTTGGCTGTCTGCGATTCGTCCAGTAGTTTGCCACTGCTTTCTGAACGACCAACACTGAAAACCTCTCCTTGCTGTTATTTTCTGGTTACACAAATTTTCACCAACTTTGCATTCTAATTATTGGAGATGGAGAGTTGTACAGAATAACCGGTTTTGACTTGGAAGGACTGATATGCAAATTTAAAGAGGTAGGTATCGTGAATTGGCATGCATCAAAGCATATGCATGAACAGACTGACAGATATCATTGCTGAACAGAGCAAACTTCAGACATGGGTCCTAATTCAACAGTAACAGAGCTGAAACCAAAGTAATCAAAGTTCAGTTATCTTTGTGACATGATTTGATAGCTACAATACTAGATAAAACAGCCATTGTATCCACCGCCTGAGAATTTCTAGAAACCATTTGTTCAGCTTGTTGTGTATGAATACACAATCTCACACCAGTATTAACCACTGACAACCAACCACAAACAATCAAAACTGAATTACATAACATTTGAACAATGAATGACGAACTAAACTAAAGATAATTTTCCCAGAATTTATTGAATAAAGAACCTCATATTTAGATGATGCCAATCTGAAAAAGAAGAAATTGAAATTGTTAATAACTGGATGTGGCATGTCCATGTTAAACTGAAACGCTACATTAGTCATTTTTTGTTTGTTTATTGCACATCCCTTACAGGACGTTGCAGTCAACACCAGCATTTTTCAGCTGCTTTTGATGTACTAGGCTTACGCCTAGATTAATGCTTGAAGTGCTAGAAGTGCTTGAAATGCTTTAATGCTAACTTATGCCTGAAGATTACGCCCAGTACTTTGCCATTGCTTTCTGAGTGGTGGGGGGGGGGGGTAGTAGACTCGGGGTATGTGTACGCCTGAGTGCTTAAGGGACTTGTTCAAGCCCTGGTGAGGATCTGGATTGTTTCATGTGGACATGTAGTACTAAAATTTCCCCTGGTCTCTGGGTAGTGAGATAGGACGCCCTTGTGTATTGTTGCGTAAGTAAAAAAAATCCCTTGGCAGTTGGAAATCGAAAGAGTAACCTAACGGCGATGCCCGGGCAAAATTTTGAGGTAAAAATCTACCTTAAGTATTTCAGGATCCTCGCCGGTGCTAAGGAGTTCGTGCACTGAGCTGAGTTTCACAGGTTTGAGTTAGTACGGAGCACTTACGGGTCACACCCTTGTGTCGTGATGTTGATCCATCGACTAAACTGCTTTCTGAGTGACCGTCTCACATACACCTGTAAGTAACCAACGCGACATGGTCCGCTACCGAATCTCACACAGCTGCGTTACTCTACGTGGATATACGGGATTGCTGAGAAAGTCAATAACCCCTTCGCCAGGGAGAGCGGCATTAGTCATTACACAATTAAACTGGCAATGTGTCCTGAATAAGAGCGTTGGCGTATTAAGCCAAGTCATCTACCTCCACTAAGATTTCTACAGTATTAAAAAATGTGGAATGGAAGCAGTTACCCTACCTCAAGATTTAAAGGTGAAATTCTAAACTCATGTGCTTATTAATGAATATAAAGTTTTTATGACCATTCCACCCAACACAGTGCCAGTAAGACTGCACACTGTTCCTTCAGTTGCAATGAAGTCATGAAAGAATTTAATTGCAGTTGCAGGTACAGTGTAGTTTCATGAAACAATTTCACAACAGAAATTCACAACATTAAATAAGTACTGCTAAATGGATCAGAAATGAGATTGATAAAAACCAATACTTATAAACTACAAGCACTCGATCACAGCCCACAATAAGAATAAATTGGTATGACAGAAGAATAGAATATTTCTTGCAGAAACCTGAGCATGTAAAACTGTGGAAGGCATGGGGAACATTAAATAGTGAGACCTAAAGAAAGAATAGGACAATTTTAGTTTGAAACAGGCTTTTAAAACAGGACTACACAGATCACGATTATCAAAGAAAGGAACAGCGTAGTGCTGTAAGGAGATGGCAAAATGCCAAGAAGAACAGAGCTGGTCATCCTAGTCCCTGCTTGCACTTAGAAAGAGAGATGCACACAAAAGTAAGCTACTTCAAAAAACTGGTCACGGTTGTTAAAAGCGAAAAATGGGCAGAGGTGTGTCAAAGAGTAAGCACAGACAAGTCACTGAAATTGTTCTGGCGACTACATAAAAGCATGAGTGGTGTAGTCAAGAATAAGAGCATTTCTGACTTCCAAGGTGCTGACCTCATCTGGCAGAGGACTAACGAGGACAAGGGCAAAGCCCTCTTTGAACGCTACCTTGAGCAAAGCAACCAGACAGACATGGGAGGCCGAAATCTGGCCAAGGAGGTCACCTCAGACAGATGCAAGGCCCAGAACACTTCGGATGAAGACACAGTGACAGTGAAAGAAATCAAGGCTGTGCTTCGACGATCAAAAAACAGTGCTCCAGGTCCTGATGGCATAAGATACGACGACATAAATAGGTGTACCGACAATGAGCTGGAGAAACTAGCAGACATGTACAACAACAGTATAGGGAGTGCTAGCATCAAGGAGGAATGGTTACACAGCTATCTGATTCCCTTGCCGAAGCCTGACAAAGACCACAAAAAAATTCAGGGATATCGAATTATAACCATGCAGAATACAATAGGCAAGCTGCTGGAGAAGGTAATTGCCAGGAAAATATCAAGCCAACTAGAGAGGCAAGGTGTTTTCCCACCTACCCTGGGTGGGTACCGTCCAAAAAGAGAAACCTGGACCAATGCAGCAGTCTTTGCCCAAGATGTCTATGAAGGTTTCCACTCAGGCACTGAAACCGTTGCTGCAGCGATTGATCTTGAGGACACATACAACAGAGTACCACTGGATTTTTTAATGTTTCAGCTTCTTGAACTAAACATAAGTCCATTCCTCCATAGTTGGATCGCTGCAGCCCTCTACCAACGGAAAGTAGTTTTTAGATGGGGCAGTTGGACTTCGGAACCAACAACAATATATCCTGGCCTACCACAGGGATCACCATTATCTCCGGTACTGTTCAACGCCTACACAGTGAGAATCACCAGTGAGCAGATCACTGGACCTGGCAGGACATTGTCGTATGCCGATGATGTTTTAGTGTATCGTCAGGGTAAGGATAGAGAGGAGGTTGCTGTGGAACTACAAACCGAACTCAATCGCATAAGTACTTGGTGTGATGAAGCTGGGGCAATGGTCAACCCAACAAAGGCAACAGTGACTTGGTTCTCGTTGAATAATCATATTGTCAACAATCCAACACCAACTGTAATGCTGTGTTCAGAGACGGTGGAAAGAACGCAGGCAATGAATTACCTGGGGATACGGTTTGATCGAAGCCTTGCTTATAATGTGCACATAGACCAGGTGATAACAAAGGCCAAGCGGGGTTTGGCAGCGATGCGGGTGATGGCAGCAGCAAACTGAGCAGCGCCATCTATGACTTCTGTACGAGGGGCTGGTCATGTCTGTTTTGGAGTATGCAATGGCAATCCTGACTCTCAGCCATAAGCAGATAGAAAGGATGGAAAGGATACAGAATGAAGCTATGCGCATTATTCTTGGATGTACAAGAGATACAGCATGCAGGGCGATGCGCTACCTGCTTGATTTTCCAACCATTGAAGAAAGAATACAAGTTTGCAGGGCACGCGCCTACCTCAGAATTAACGCAAACACACAACATCCACTGCATAGTGAAATTAGGAAGGTGAAGGGCAGCAGGTTAAAAAGAGGACGGTCGTGGATGGGTCAAGCCGAAGACATTCTTCAACAGGTGTGTTCACTTGAGGACTTAGAACCTGGCGAGGAGTGGGTGCAAGTGCCAACAGACTTCTGCACATCCTTTTCAGTTTGCATCCAACTAGATAGAAAATGCAGACAAGAAAATCCGGCTGCTGTTGAGGCTGAAGTACAAGCGTTGATTTTCGAGAATTCGCTAGACGGTGACGCGGTCATCTACACAGATGGGTCGGTCGTCCGACATGTGAGAAGCTCATGGGCCTTTACAGCTCGGGCCGGAGGGAGAATTGTGAAGGAGGACTCTGGTGCTTTCACTGAAACCACAAGTAGCCTGACCATGGAAGTCATGGCAGTAAGTAAAGCAATAACATGGCTCGAGACACAGACATTCACTAGGGCTTGTTTCCTTAGCGACTCAATGAACATGATCAAGAGGATAGAGGAGGGGTCGATCCGAAGAGAATGGTTGCTGCCTCTGAAGCGGTCTCGGCTGGCAAAGATTAGTTTCATCTTCGTGCCAGGGCATGCGGGAGTACAAGGAAATGAGCGGGCTGACAAGCTCGCAGGTGAGGCTACTGTGGAGGGCGGACGTGCCATGGACCAGGCTGACATTCTGAATGCTCTACGAGAAGTGAGACTTTTGCAAGAACCAAGTGATGACTGTGAATCTACAACAATGGCCAGACTGCGAGAGCAGCAAATTAAAAGAGGGGTGGCCAAACAAGAACACTACGCAGGAAGCCAAAGAAGATTGATAAACCAACACAGAACTGGCGTCGTTAGCCGCTACACGCTGCGGGATTTGCTGAGGAGGGGATCCGAGCACTTATGGACTGAATGGTTCGATGTGCAACGAGGATGATCTGTCGACTAACTAACTAACTAACTAAAGAAAGGAAACCAGGCTCTGCAGTTAGACTTCATTCTGATTTGAACAGTCAGCCTCACTTCAGTAGTTGAGACAGTTGTGACAAGAAAAAAACCGACTGACAACAGTAAAGCTACTTCACAATCGAATTATGCTTGCCCAGGCTGTACCAATAGTGCCACAAACCCTGCTTTGCAGACTATCACAAATAATAGTATTATTATATGTAATCATAGCGTATATATTGGCTCCCTATAAATGAGTCACAATTAGTAACAACCTGCCAAAGTGTATCCTGTTTTTTGTGTTAAATAATACGCAACTTTGTAATGGTGTTTGGCAGCTCGTGGCGATAGTTTTTTTTTAACATAAAAAAGAATATATTCAGGAGTGTACACTGCAATTTCCTTTATTGCACAAGCTCACTTTGAACTAAAGTGATACACACTATTTCTGACACTGGCTATTCTCATTAACTATTGAAGTGTGATCAAGTCTAGTAAACTCCTACCTTGTTTGCAATGTCCAATGCATCATAATCGGCAGCTATCCTTACGTAAGCTTTCTTCTCACAGTCAGGGCTGCAGAAATATGTACAATTAAGAAATCTTAGAAATTATCATTCTAACACTAAAGTAATAGCACTCAGAACATATGAACTCAGCATTTATCATCTAGAAGAAGTGTCACTGTATACCTCAAGATTTTTGTATTGTTAAATAAAAGGCAAGACCTTAGTTCTGCAACAGCATCAATGTGTCACTACAACAATCAATTCTAACAAACATCTAAAATGAACCATTTTATAACTATTCAACAATCCTCAATCAGGTGCCGTCTCCACAATGAAGTTTGGCTGAAACGGATCTCCAACACTGTCTCTCACCTTGACTGTACATTCTGTCAGGCTAATGTTCATCCATCTCTTGATGTTATCTTCCCACTTGTATCGTTTACCTCTTGCTCGCTCGCCCTCAACCTTGCCCTCCAGTATGTTTTTATAAGAGACTTAAAGTGGCCAAAATATCTCACTTCCCCCTATTTCATTCATCAACTCTCTCTTCGTTCCCAGTTTTTCTAGAACCTCGGCATTTGAGTTTCCAAGAAATACGACATATTCGTCTGCATATTCACATCTCCAGGGCTTCTATGCTACTTTCTAATTGCTTGTTCAATGTCCAGGCTTCCGAGCCATACAGTAGGTTGAATATATGAAGCATTTGACAATTCTCATTTTTAATGTGCTATTAATCTCTCCGATGTTAATGCCGATTTCATGCTGTTGAAAGCATTTTTGCCATTCCTATTCTCTTTTTTATTTCTATTTCACTTCTGCCATTCATCTGTTATATGTCCAAGATAGGAGAAACTTGTTACTTGTTCTAGTACCTCCCTGTTTACTGTGATGTTCATCGATTACTTTTCCTTTTTTGTTTTATGGATGTCAATATCTAAGCCACATTCTACACTGTACATGTTAACTTGTTCAACTAGGCTGTGTAAGTCTTGCTCACTTTCTGCTAGTAACACAGTATCGTCAGTGTACCTAAGATAGTTTATGATTCTTCCATTGATGTTAAGTCCAGACATTTCAGCTTGTTTAAAAATTTAACAAAAGCTAAAAAATAAATTGTAAGCAATTTATTACGGGAGGCTACAAGAATACATTAAATTCTTGTCCACGTTCAACAAACAGTACAGATGATTTTCTTTTTATATCAAAAGGCCAGATCTGTTAAAAATATTTAGTGTTCATTGCCACTTGAAAACTCTGTGAAAACGGGACAGCCATCTTGAATTTACACTGGCTTTGCAGACAACTGACCCAGATATGATGCTGACCATAACTCACTCACGTAAAAGGGACTTTTGTTTAAAACTTAAGCTTACAGCTGAGATATGCATCAGCTGATCATAATACTTAACTTAACTGCAACTTACCGAATGAGTGTGTTCACTTTTGCGACTTCAATGTCGTACAACTTCTTCACTGCCATCTTGATCATTGGTTTGTTGGCCCGTTTGTCAACAATGAATACAAGAGTGTTGTTATCTTCAATCTTCTTCATAGCAGACTCAGTGGTCAATGGGTACTTGATCAGGCAGTATTGGTCAAGTCTGTGAGGCAGAGAATGTGGTTTTAACAAAAGTTTCAATCAAATACATGTAAGAACAAAGCCAAATATAAAAACCAGTGGAAGCCCGGTACGGCTAACGCAGTCAAAAAATGCTGGGAGGTCTCGACTTGCTGGCCAAAAATAGCACACAAATAAGTTTTCCTAGCAGACACATTGCTATTACGTAACAAGTGCTGTTGAGAAATACGAAACTTACACTACTGACAGATTAGCAACAAAACCACTATCATCCATTCCCTCATTGCCCAATTAAACAAGTAGAGTGGCAGATAGTTAATTTTCCACCCATGGAATATGTTAACAATTGATAGAGTTACTGGTTATATGAATTTGCTGTTCAAACTACTTTAAGTGGCTATGGGTAGATAAGGAAAGGTACTGAATATAGGTTCGTCTCCTTAACTCCTAAAATGTTTTGTGTCGTAACGGTGACCAGCATCACATACTGATTACATGAAAAACTTCCATTCTAGATGTATTTTCTTAATCCTCATTTTTAAGGTACAGAGAAAAATGGATAAACTTATTTACAGCCTCTTGCCAATAACTTGACAAATTTAATCACGCAATTGTTTTGTTTTTGCAAAACAACCAGCCTTTCATTTTTATAAAATCTTGTTTATGCTGTAGCAGCTTTTTAAAAAAGAGAAACTTTCTAATGGAACATAATTGCTGTTACATGAATGATGAGGCCACAGACAACAGTAAAACACTCCGATGTTTAGGTATCTTCAAAACCAGCCCAAGAATTCAACCTTATGATGAATATAACATAGAAACTATACATAATGAAGAAGCTTCATTAGTTGCCATTGCATTACAAGCTCAGTTCAACACCGATCACTTCTAATTTTGCCCTTTCAGGGAAGTGAGAGGCAAGGGCAGACCAAGAGAAATGATGCTGGATGGATTATTGAGACTGGCACTGAAGAATATCAACAGCAGAGTTGATCCATAAAACTAAAGACAGATGTGTGGAGAGATGAATGCATATGCCAGTTGGTATGGCACTTGATGATTTCATGTAAGGGCCTGCACTTAACACTACGACACTATCCGGATTGGTTACCTTAACATTCATCAATATCGCCTGATTTTTTTTTACCCCTGTATATCAATAATGTAATGGAATTATATAATTCTGTATTTATTACAATCCCAAAGGAAATCAGGAGCCTTGGAATGTGACCAACATAGAACAATTAGCATGAGTCACATCACAATGATTTTCTGACGAATTATCATGTAAAGAGTGAGGAAGAAAATACAACCTGAAATAGGGGAGGAACAATGTGGGTTTGTAGAAGGAAAGGGTACAGTAAATGCTGTGTATATGCGATCTGTTATTGAACATTCTATAGAAGTAAACAAAGATATAAATCTTTGCTTTATTGACTACACAAAGGCTTTTGATAGAGTAAGATGGTCGTCACTAGGAAGAATGAAATATCACAATGTAATATACAAGTAAATGGGAATATTTTTCAACAAGTGAATCTGTACAATTATCTCGGAACAGTCATAACATCTTATGGGAGATGCCTTGAAGAGATTAGAACATGGCGAAAGTAGCCTTTAGCAAAATGAAAAACATACTGACCAATAAAAAGATGTCAATTGAAACAAGAAAAAGAGTGTTGAGGTGCCTGTTCTTTTGTATGGATATGGAACTTGGACAATGAGCAGTCCAGCTGAAAAAATTCTGATGGCTGCAGAAATGTGGTTTCTGGGGGAAATGCAAATTTTACCATGGACAGACAGAAAAACCAATGACCAAGTACTATAGGAGACAAATGAAAATCGTGTTATGAGAAGAAATGGATAAGAACCTAGTGACACCTGGCAAGATCGAAGGGAACAGACCAAGGGGAAGACCGAGTAGTAAATATCTGGATGGCTAGGCCACATGGCATGGTCGAGACAGGAACACTGATCCATGACTCTAGTGATCGAGTGAAATGGCGAGTCATGGCCGCCTATGCTTTCTGGCATGGCACATGATTGATTATATCAATAATACTTGGTGTATCCACAGCAGCCAATTCCTAAATTGAAGGAAGCACTTTCTTTTACAAAGCTCATATTTGCACCATACAGTTGTCACAACCAATTGTGGCATTTGTTGCTTAGGTTCTGGCCAGTTTCGCAGGACATTTACTTTATGTAACACCAATGTCCTTTTAACTCGCTGTTTAAACCCTACCTAGTCTATTCCGGCTGTAAGATATATTGCCACTAGTCTATTCCGGCTGTAAGATATATTGCCACTGCCGTGGATTTGGGAGCATAGCTACAGCATTCAGATTCATGTTTAGGGTAATTTATAAAAACCAGAAATCATAGAATATAAAACCCGAGGTAAAAAAAATAATACAGTACATAATTCAGTGTCGCAGACAGTCTTGGAAACCAGTACTGTAGACTGCGCTTTTGCCATCCAAACTGTCTGCTTTAGAATATGAATTCTTGACACCATAAAGGTAGAATCAGCTATGGGGCTAAGATTTGAAAACCTAATTCTTAGTCTTTATACTTGTATTGGGATATTACATTAACCTGGGTTAGCCATTTAGCCATACAGGCCAGCCCACATGGTAAGGCACAGACGATACATGGAAATGTACTGCTATCCGAGTTGCCAAAGCAGAGTCAATAAACTGGTCAAAATCACTTTGCCCATTGGTGTTCCACTTCAGAATCAACAGTTTAAAAAAGTTAGTTGCAAATCTTTTTACAGGATGTCTAGTCAACCCCAGAATTTCTGGTTGGTTGTGATTTCTTGGCAAGTTTACATGCAGTAGTTTGCATGCTACTTTCTGAACGACCAGCACTCAGTGAGCTTTCGATTCGGACTTTCCACTAATGATGGATTTGCTATCCAAGCAATATTCCATTTCATGCCTCTGGGAGGCTTGTGTAACCGACATGCTTGTGGTATGAAGTGTGGCAGTCTAAATACTTCATGCACCTTTAAATGTCAACCTGAATGTAGTTAAAGTAAGCTGCAGTCAACTTGAGCTTGATATCTCCATAGAGCTTGTCCTCAAATGAAGCAGGTGTGGGCCAAAATATCTTTCTCTGTTCTGCATATATTGGGCAATCCTGCAGCAAATGTTTAGCTGTCATTTTACCAGTTCCACAATTACATTCATCGGTATCTCCTATCTTTAGTTTATTGAACAAGTGGTGTTTCAGAATGTTATGTCCTGTGCGGAGTCTGAAGATTGCTACTTGTTCTATTCGGTCGAGTTTGTAATATGCATCATCCTTCTGGTGGCCTGGATGCTGTTTCCCATTTGGCTCTATAGGTGCTTTTTATAAACCTCTTTGCCTCATTATAGGTTGTCTATGTCAGGCTGTGGTAGTCGTCCACCGCCGGCTAGTTCTGTGCTGTTATTGCTCTCTGTGAAGATAGCTATTTGCTTCTCTTTATTTTCCTCCATCAGGAGCATTTCTTCTGCAGTTTTCAGAGCCTCCACCTCCGCTTTGAAGTTACTTGAAAATTTTCCAGTTGCTACTGACTTTTTCACTCCAAAATTCACCAATGAAACATGCAATCATTTCAAACATTACAGTGAAGTTCATACAAGAGATAACATGGCAGTTACAAATTTAAAAGTGAACAAAACAAGAAGAGAACATTCACACAAACTTACTTGTTAGTCTTGTTGACACTTTTACGGGGGTACTTGGGAGCCCTGGGCAGCTTCAGTGTCTTGGGGCGGCGGAAGTGGACAGAAGTCCTGATTTTGCGGTTCTTCTTATCATGAGTTCCGCGAACAACAGACTTCTTGGCCCTCAGTGCCTTTTCTTTGGCCTTGACCACGCCAGCATCAGTTTTAGGTGGTGCTGCAGACTTGGCCGCAGCCTTTGAAGACTTGGCAGTTGCGGGTTTGGCTGGGGCTGCCGCCTTTTTTTCTGGTGCTGCTGCCTTGGCCGGTGCTGCCTCCTTCTTTTCCTCCTTTGCTGGAGCCTCTGTAATACAAAAAATGTTTCTTTAACACTTAAAATTTTAAAAAATAGTTACAAACATTTCAGTAAATGTACATTGAACAACTAAATTGAGTGAAGAGGAAGAAATTATGCTAGTCTGGCATGGAGGAATAGCAGAGCTGACCTAGAACAAAGACCAAAATCTATGGAGACATGAACTCTTACACCAGGGCAAATTACATGCATGCAACTGTTAACCCTTTACCTGGCAAATCGTCTGAATGCGTCTTTACCCCTGAACATGCAAACCGTCTGAATGCATCCGGGCTACTACTAGCATTGTAAAAATGCAATCTTGTAGCTTTCGGAGATTTCCAATTGTCATCGATAGCTTGACAATGTGGCCGCCATTTGCAAGCGTGTACTATGAATTTGAACGGATTTTAAAAATAATTTTCGGGGGAATTACGCTTAGTTTTTCAAGATGGATTTCGACGATTCAAGTGACAGTGGAGATTTTGCTAGGTTCAAATTAAGTGACATTTAAGTGCACGAATTTGACTGAATCTAGATATCAGTGATCAACATTATTTTGCGTTAGCAGTCGTGAGTCGAACTTAGGGCGGCTGGGCAATTTCAGCCATACGTCAGCGATACGACGACAACCGGCAGATTTGATTGGCCGCGTTGTAATAACTGCTTTGGTTTGCTTTTAATAGTACAGGCCAATCAAATGCTGCCTTGTAACCCCCGGCCATTCTTGTTTGCAAATGGCTGCATACAGAACGCATTTCTAACAAACGGATATAACTTAATTTTGGATGTTTAATAATGGCCAGCCTTGAACCCGAAGACGTGCTAGAATTGACTAGCTATGATAGTAGCGATTTTGACAGTTCAGGACTGTAATGATACAGAAAGTGCCCATGAAGTTTTCGACCTTGTGTCCCCGTGGTTATAAGTATATTGAGAACTAAGAGGATCGTGTTGATCTATATCCATTCATGGAGATGTCCGGACCAAAACACATGCCACCAGATGATAGCCCACCTATTACAAATTTCACAAGGGACTTCATGGTGGTTATTTTTTTTAACCATAAGTGTTTATTTATACAATTATTCTAAAGTGGTGTAGGTATTCAATGAGGAAATAGGTGAGTACCATTTTTGTTAAATATTTAGTACCAATTCATACATAGTGGTATGAAATATTTTATTTTTTACAAAATGCAAATGAGGTCACCAAATTTGCATTCAACTTCAATCATACACAGAAATAAACGTTACTATATCCTCTTTAAGAATGTATATACTTTTATATACATATATTTTTTTTCCGCGTTTCCACCGTTTCAGGATATTGCGGTCAACGTCAGCGTCTTTCAGATGTATGTTGATTCCTAGGCTAGATTACGTTCAGCACGCCACGACTTTCTGAGCGATCGGCTCCATACTCTCATAAGTCACTGGTGCGACTTGAACCAATTCCAATTCTCATGCACTCATGTCAACCACGAGAGTACTCGGGATTACAGAGAAAGCTGCTAACCCCTCGGCCAGGGAGCCGGCCTATATACATATACAGGGTTCTAATAAGTTTTTGTTGTTAGAATTTTCAAAATAATTGCCACTTCAGTCATTTCTGTACTCCAAAAAAATGACTCCCTCTTCTTCAGAGAGAAAGCTAAATTTGGCCCAATGTTGTTCCGTCCTATCCGTTGTATCCGCCGATTCTGGTGTGTTAGTAAATTGCCGTATAAATGACTGACAATCAAAACAATATGTTGTATTTTGTAAATATTTGTGTTCATGTGTGAATTACCGGGAACATTCACGTGAGTAAAATCAAAATACTCTGATGATTTTTACTGTTTTTTATTTAAGTAAAATCGGTTAGTTAAAGTTTATATGAGTTAGCCAACCCTCCTTAGCTGCCTCTTTTGCCATGCATGGTAGATACTTTTTAAGTCTATTTCTTGTGTTGTAAATAATGTCACTATCCAGTATTTTCTCTTGGTCTCCCCATCCTCTCTTCTCCTCCAACCTTATGACGATACACACCAGCTTTCCTTTTCTCATCAAAAGAATGTGGATCTGATGCATGTAACCAGTTCTCTTGCAAAGTGTTAGTGTCCTTTGATTACCTTATGAGTCCCAGTAACACACAGGCTACTAACATGAACATCGTGGACATAATTTTAAACCACTTTTTATTTTATCTATACATTACAGTTTATGTTTCAATCTCTGTATATAATCTCATATACTATAAGTTTCCCATCATAGCTAACCTTCAATTTACTATCTGTAACTAGTAAGCCACGCAGGGTAATGCAGCGTGCGAGAATTGGAAGCGGTTCTACCCGCGTTGGTGACTTGCTCAGAAAGCAACGGCAAACTACTGAGCGTAATCTTGCCAAGAAATCAACAATCAGCTGAAAGATGCTGATGTTGACAGCGATGTCCTGTAAAGGATATGCGAATTAAACAAACAAACTAGTAAGCTGTCATCAATGAACACTCCATGAATCAGTTACATAAAGTTCATAACATTTTTTTTTTTTGCAATCACAAGACTGGCTCATAAATTAACAGTGAAAATAAAATATAAAATACTAGTATTTTTATTATGAATGTTGTTGCTACTGTAGTTTATACATAATTTAGCTACAATTTTAATTGTAAGCGTGGTTTTCCATACTTATCAGACTTGTTGCCATTACAAAAAGCCGTTACTAAAATGAGTGTCCCAAGTTGAAAAACCAACGTGACCGATCGAAAACAGGTTATCTTGTTTTAAAATCAACATTTCACCATATATTCTAAAAAATTGCTGATATTAAACTGTAACTAGGCAATGTAGTCTTAACTAATAATTTACTTGCATGACACAATACTATTCACAGAATAAAAACAGTTAAATATTATAATAACAACAATAAAATACTAACTGGCTGTAGGTTTCCTTGCTTTCGGTGCCATGTTACTTGGTAAAAAGAGAGCAGGAAGTGACTTTACAGGCAGACCACGTGGGGAACTTCCGGAACACAGAAATAAGCCTCATATCGCGTCTAGGCATGCGCAGCATTCAAATTAGGTAATAATGATTTCAGAACTGAAATAGAAATCAAAAAGAGAATGGAAATGGGCAAAAATGCTTTCAACGACATGAAATCAGCATTAACATCTAGAGAGATTAACAACGCATTAAAAATGAGAATTGTCAAATGCTACGTATATTCAACGCTACAGTATGGCGCGGAAGCCTGGACATTGAACAAGCAATTAGAAAGTCACATAGAAGCCCTGGAGATGGTAGATAGTAGATACAGACCAAAATGTCGTATATCATAGAAACAAAAACAATCAAATGCAGAGGTTCTAGACAAACTGGGAATGAAGCGAGAGTTGATGAAAGAAATAAAGAGGAAGCAAGTGAAATATTTTCGGCCACGTTTTACACATGTCTTTTAGACATGATACTCTTATAATAAACCATACTGGAGGGCAAGGTTGAGGAAAAGCGAGTTAGAGGTAGACAACGATACAAGTGAGAAGATAATATCAAGAGATGGACGAACATCAGCCTGACAGAATGTACAGTCAAGGCGAGAGACAGGCAGTGTTGGAGATCCATTGCAGCCAACCTTCATTGTGGAGACGGTACCTGATTGATTGATTGATTGAATAAGGATTCACCCATGTGTTTCCAGGGAGACGAAGAATAACACTAACATACTATTCATGTCGTAGAGGTGACCAATGAGGGTTGGCATAAGACTGGCTATCTTATCCTGTCGCACAGTTTAGCTGAATAATCCAGTCAAACATGGGCAAGTGTTGAGGGTCTATTCTCCATTGGAAGATATAAGGAAGAAGTATAAAGAATAAGAAGCTTAGAATAGTAGGCCTAACACCAACTTACCATGCATGTCGTAGAGGCGACTATGGAGGGTTGACATGAGACTGGCAACCTCATCCTGTAGAAAGGAGATCAACATAACCAAATGGATACGAGCGCTCGTTCTTAATCCGATGTGCTGAGATAGCGGGTTCAACCCCTACACCGGTCTGTTGGACTAAAATGATCACTTCTCGTCCTTGACGTGTGTGTGTGAGTGTGTGTGTGCATATCCTTAAATGACATCGCTATCAACACCAGCATTTTACTGCTGTTGTGATCTCGTGGCAAGTTTACGTTTAGTAGTTTGCCATTGCTTTCTGAACGACCGGCTTCCATACCAATTCGTTAAAACCCAGCGCAACGTGGTCTGCTGCAAAATCTCGCGCAGCTGTGTTTCGAACTCGGGTGAGTGGGATTACAAACCGCATCCGTAGCACCTTCACCGTGGATACCGACCGTCATTGACTTGGGGGGGGGGGGGGGGTAAATTACAAGTACCTCTTGTAATGGCTTCATGTCGAGACTCCTGTCTTTTCCACTTTTCACATTGGGCAGTGGGGAGCGTTTTGTGTGATATTCACTGGCACAGGAACGGAGCATAATGGGGACGACCCGTTGCTGTGAAGTTGGAACTGCGACTAACTAACTAACTAACTAATGGCTTAATGAGTCATACAAAAAAGATTCTACTCAAGGTCATCAAGAAAGAATTCAAAATAAAATAGTTGAGGAAGTAGCTTAAGAAAAATCTTGGTTCCGTAAAAAACAGCGGCACTAGAGAAGCAATAATCAAGTTAAGGCTGTTGATTGAAAAATATATAGAAGTTCAGAAAAATATATATGTATGCTTTACAGACTACAATAAAACTTTTGGGAGAGAACACCATGAACGATTAATTGCATGTCTTCAATATATAGGAGTAGACGGAAAGAATAGACTTATTAGTAACCTGTACTGGGAACAAATGGCGTCAGTTAGATACGGAAATAATTATTCGTCGCCCATAGAGATAAAAAAGAGGAATATAGCAAGGATGTGTGTTGTCCCTAAGCCTCTTCAACTTATACACAAAAAGAAGTTTTAAACAAGTGGAAATGCTTGGACTTAACACCAATGGACGAATCATAAACAATCTTAGATATGCTGACGATACCGTGTTACTAGCAGAAAGCGAGCAAGAGTTTTAAAAAAAATAGTGGAACAAGTAACTAGACATAGTGCAGAATGTGGTTTAGATATTAACATAAAAAAACAACGAAAACTATGATAATTAGCAGTGGCAATGAGAGGTCATCAATGAACATCACAGTAAATGGGGAGTTCTAGAACAAGTAAACAGTTTTTCATATCTTGGGCATGTAATTACAGATGATGACAAAAGTGAACAAGAAATCAAAAACAGAATAGGAATGGCTAAAAATGCTTTCAACAGCATTAAATAAATATTAACATCTAGCGAAACACAAGAAATCAAAGGGGAGAACCGTTGAGGCCACTAAGACAATTACATAAATAAACACACACAGTATTATTTGGCGCTCACAGAAGGAGAAGAAGGAAATAGAGACTAGAAGACGCACTAGACAACATACAATTTTAAAGCTATAGTATAGTTACCGACCGGGATCGAACCTATCGCCTCCAAATGACGACGGCGCCTCGCTGCAGGAACAAATGTACTTCGACGAACATGTGTACTTCGACGCACGACCAACTAGACACTCTAGAGAAACAACGCATTAAAAATGAAAATTATCAAATGTTACGTATATTCAACACGACTATATGGTGCAGAAGCCTGGACATTGAAGAAGCAATTAGAAAGGCGAACAGAGGTCCTGGAGATGTGGATATACAGAAAAATATGTCGTATTCCATGGTAACAAAAACAATCAAATACAGAGGTTCTGTGAAAGCTGAGAATGAAAAGAGAAAGAAATAAAAAAGGGACAAGTGAAATATTTCGGTCACGTTAAAAGACATAACACTCTTATAAACACTCTTAGAAACACTCTTATAAAACCATACTGGATGGCCAGGTTGAAGTCAAGCGTGCAAGAGGCAGACAAAGATACAAGTGGGAAGATAACATCAAGAGATGGACGAACGCCAATCTGACACAATGTTCAGTCAGGGCGAGAGACAGACAGTGTCGGAAATTCATTGCGGCCAACCTTCATTTTGGAGACGGCACCTGATTGATACATTGATTGCAAGAATAAGACGCAATTTGTCATTTCACCGTGTTTGTGATAACACAACAAAATGAAAATGGGAATAAATGTCATGGTTTCCGTTGTTTCATCGCAAATGTGAAAAATGTTGCTTGTTATTATTATTGAGTGTGCGTGAGAATGAGAGAGAAGGAGATGGGGAGAGACAGAGGGGAGAAATGGTTGGGCAAGAGTAGGAGACACGTAGAGGGGGGAGAGAGAGTGACAGACAGACAGACAGACAGACAGACAGACAATGCAGACAGGAATTTCCCACATTGACGCTAGTTCTTAGTTTGTGTCCTCCCTCCCCCTCCTTATTTTTACGTTGTGGGTGGGGCCGGGATACCGGGGTGTCTGGACGGTGAAGGGTTAGGTCGTCTGTCTCGTGCTCACAAGGTCAAGGACACGTTTTCGAACCCCGTCATTCGCTTTTCAAATGCAGCCCCACCCCCCACCCCCCGCCGGAACCACTGTGGGGAAGGAGGGGGGTTGTGATTTGTGCGTCTCCGTGTCTCTATCTATCTATCTATCTATCTATCTATCTATCTATCTATCTGTCTGTCTGTCTATCTGTCTGTCTGTCTGTCTGTCGCTATGGCTACGGAGTCCGTGGCGATTTCTGCAGAGAGTTAACCGCTCTGCGGAAAGAGTTAAAAGTCAGCTGCATATCCTTTACACAGGATATGTCGTAGTCAACTCCAGCATTTCTTGACTGTGATTTCTTGTAAAGTTTATGTTAAGTAGTTGGCCATTGTTCTCTGAACGATCGACACTCACACCATTGTTTGAAAATCAACGCAAGGCGGTCTGCTTCCAAATCACCCGCAGCTGTGCTTCCAGCCCAGTAAATTGGAATTGTGGAATTGTTCAGTACCACTAAGCTACAGACCTGGACTCGGACAGCAGATAACATAACCCAAGACTGCCTAAAATACGACATATCTAGGCAAACCTTCTGGCCTAGAGACATAACAGTGGAAGACAAACTCTATGGACCAATGAGTGAACTAATAAAAATAAAAAGCATATAAAAAATAAAAAAAAGCAAATAAAAAAAAAAAAAATAGCGAAGTTTATACAAGAGACATCATATTCACCATGTGCCGTGCGTTAAGCGTGGGCGGTCATGTTTCGCCATCTCATACGATCACCAAAGTAGTGGATTAGCTCTGTGTTCTTGTCTCGACCATGCCACGTGGCCAACCCATCCAGACATTTACTTCTCTGTCTTCCCCTTGTTCTTTTCCCCTCAATCTTGTCAGTTGTTACCAAGTTCTCTAATTTATTTCTTTTTATAGCGTGCCCAAATATGTTTATTATTTACGTCTAATTTCTCTAATAAAGTTACGGTTTTCAATTGTTTCATGTAGGACTTACTCATTGGTTTTTCTGTCTGTCCATGCACTTTAAGTCTAACATCCATATGTTGTCACAGGAAATGTGCGTGCTCTTGTGCAGGCTATTGTGGCAAAGAGCTTACAGACACAATTCGTAATTCCGCATACCGTCTTCTAAACAGAGCTGCGGGCGATTTTACAGCAGATCGCATTGCGCTGGTTTTTATACAATGGTATGGGTGCTGGTCCTACATAAAGCAATGACAAACTACTTAAAGTAAACTTGTCAAGAAATCACAGTCAAACAATGCTGGAATTGCGGCGTCCTGTAAAGGATATGCAACTAACTTATTAAGTTGTAGTTATTGAGAACTGCGAAAATTGTTATTTATGTACAGTGAACGCAGTTTCATAATGCCAGCATATCAGGTTCGTAGTCAGCAGCATGCGATTTGAGAGCAGATGGCTTTGTGTGCATTTTCACAATATATGGGCATTGGACGTTCAGAAAGCAATGACAAACTATGCGACATAATATTGCGTAGACAATCACAAACAACCAATAAATGCTGGGTTTGATTGCCATGCCCTGTTGAAAAAAAAAAAAAAATTAAGCGCAGGTAATTAAACGAAGTAGAGTCTTCATTTATAGAGTATTTTTAGTGTTTATTATATTATATTATATTCTTCTTTTTCTTCTGCGTTCATCCGGAGTTGTTTTCCCCGGATGTGATTGCGTTGTGCCTGTTTACAGCAGAGCTGCGTTCTTGCGCCGTTAGGCAGACACATCCGACTTCTGCGGGCATTGGTTGACCGGGTTAACCTGTCCGGGGGTTTCTTATGACGTTTGACTCTCACTGTTGTGGTGTTATCCCCCATCCCAGGTGGCCGAAAAAAGAACAGCCACCCCTCTGCCGTGCGTCCACCTTGACGAGGTAGAGGGGCTTGAGCGTTCCAATGACCCCAAGAGCTATGCCGACGGTAGCACAGCTACTGGTAGGGTCACCCATGTCGGACAGGTCAAGGGAGAGGGACCAGACGAAGTGACGCACAAACTTGCTGCCTTGTAGGTAGACTGGGGACAGTCAAAGGCTAGGGAAAGCATCCCGAAAAATGCTTGTCGAAATCGGATGTACTGAGCCACAGGCTTGACAAAGAAGTGCAACGTAACTTTATCATTTCATGATGCCACAGATGAAAATTAATCGTTATGGTGCTAATCCCGTGAAGTCCCATCAGGCGGTGATAGTGCCGGGCCCCCTGCCTCGAGGGGGTCCACCCATGACTACTGGTGGTCACCTTTACCTGTACTGTGGAGTCAAGGCACAGAGGAGTAGGTTAAGAGCTATTGACCAAACACCCCGGACTCTCAACATACTACAATGGAATGCCGAAGGAGTTTATAACAAGAAAGCCTCCCTAACACAGCGTCTTCATAAAGATAGAATAGATGTGGCATGCATTCAAGAGACACACCTCAACGCCAATCGCACATTTTCAGTCGAGGGATATCAGGCCACACGTTTTGACCGCGAAGGACATAAAGGAGGAGTTGTAATACTTACACGAAATACAATACCTTGCAGCGAAGTATCTGTGATCTCTGACAACCAAACGGAAATTATAGGTGTTGATATAATGATAAAGGACATGAAAATAAGAATTTACAATCTGTATAGCCCGGCAGATAAGGATCTTACACTCTCAAACATGGAAATAACTGACACAAATTGCATTGTTGTCGGAGACTTTAATAGCCGCTCAGAAAGATGGGGATACCCAGATACTGACAAAAGAGGAGATGAAGTGGAGGACTGGGAAATAGACTCAAATCTCCATCTACTCAACAAAGCGGATGACACACCGAGCTTCTACTCCAGAAGATGGATTACCACTTCTACTCCAGACTTAGCTTTCTGCACAGGAGACATCCTCCACAAAATCGATCGCCATGTGCTTGACCAATTAGCAGGTAGTGACCACAGACCAATCAAGCTTGTAATAAATATGGAGTATGTTCCACAGGAGCAAAAGCCTTTGCTTCGCTGGAATTACAAACGAGCAGATTGGGACAGATTTTCCATACTAACAGACAAATATTGTGAAAACATAAATACACGATATGGCAACATGAAGCAAATGGTGGAAAGTCTAAATAGAGCAATAATACAGGCGGCCACTGAGTCTATTCCAAGAGGAGCGAGGAAAAATTACAAACCATACTGGACTGAGGAACTACAAATTTTGGAGGACAAAGTTGAAGATGCTAGGAAGACCGCAGAGAGAGAACAAACAACTGAAGCGAACATCTCTCTCAAAGCCATCTCAGCAAAATATAAAAGAACAGTAAATCAAACAACAAGAGATTGTTGGAGGAAAAAAACAGAAAACCTGAATTTTGACAGGGATGGAACCAAACTATGGAAACTAGTGAAAGCCATGAACAATGAAGGACCTAGAAACAAACAAATAACAATTAAACAAGGAAATGCCTTGCTTACAGGAAAAAAGGCTGCAAATGCACTAATGGAACACTATGCCAGTGCAAACCACATTGATATTACAGCCGAACAGAAGAAAGCAATCAAAGATAAACAGATACATCATAGATATACAGAGACAGCAGCAGAATATATGATGGCAAATCTAACAATGGAAGAAATGGAACAGGCAATGAATGCCCTAAAAAAGAAGACATCACCAGGAAAGGATGGAATCACAAATGAAATGCTAATAGGACTAGGCACTAAGGCAAAAAAGAAACTACTAGCAGTCCTAAATTACAGCTGGAAGAGGGGAATAGTCCCACAGGCATGGAAGGAAGCTATACTAATACCAGTCCCAAAGAAAGGAAAAGACCTGGAAGAACCAAATGGCTATCGACCTATAAGTCTTCTTAGCTGTGTAGGAAAATTAATGGAACGCATTATCAATGGCAGGCTAACATGGCATCTGGAAGAAAACCAACTCTTAACACCTCACCAAGCAGGATTCAGAAAGTACAGATCCACTGAAGATCAAATAACCTATATAGCTCAGGAAATAGAGGATGCCTTCCAAGAGAAAAAGCACACACTAGCGGTCTGGATAGATGTAGAAAAAGCATTTGATAAAGTATGGAAGGAAGGACTGCAAGTAAAACTGCAAAAAATGCATGTTTGTGGGAAAATGTACAAATGGATCAGCCACTACCTTGAGAACAGAACTGCCAGGACAAAAGTACAAGGACAAACCAGCAAAATGATGCTGTTGGAGCAAGGTGTCCCCCAAGGAGGAGTTCTTTCACCAACATTATTCCTAGCATATATAAACGACATCACGGAAAATTTTCCAGCCAAAGTACACACATCATCCTTTGCAGATGACCTAGCCATATGGACATCTGAAGAATATATTAGTACAGCTAACAGCAGAATACCGCAAGCCCTATTAGCGCTAGAGGACTGGTCAAAATCATGGCTAGTGAAGATAAGTGAGGAGAAAACAACATGCACAGTATTCTCCCTCTCAACTAAAACTCAGCAACCTAAGCTGGTATTGAATGGAAAAATATTGCGCCATGAAGAAAATCCAAACTATCTAGGAGTCACCTTTGATCGTCGCCTGACATGGAAGACACAGGTTGAGAAAAATCGAACAAGAGCAAGGCAAAGAATGGCAATCATGAAAAAGCTTGCTGGTACAACGTGGGGAGCAGATGAGAAAGTTCTCAAGAAGTTATATACTGGACGGGTGAGGCCAGTACTGGAATATGGCATTGCAGCTTGGGCAACAGCAGCTAAGTCAAACTTTAACAAAATAAGTAGAGTCCAAAATCAAGGAATGCGAATCATAACTGGAAGCCTGAAGACAACGCCTATTAATGAACTAGAAAAGATCACTTGTTTACAACCAATGCAGGATAGAAGAGATAGCAGAGCCCAGCAACAAGCTGAAAAATTTAGAAGATTGACAGACCACCCTATGTATAAAAGGTTTAGTGGTTTTGGAAAGGGAAGACTGAAGCGTAGCAACTTTGTAGAAACTGCAAAACGAAAGATTAGGGCAGATCCCATACTTAACATATCAACAGTCAAACTCATTTACAATGCAGACAAGTTCCCAGCTTGGAGACAGCAGCTACTGCCTGAGATGATAGAAACATTCCTGGTATTGAGAAAAAGAACACTCAGCATGAAACCGAAAGAAGAGAAATAACCCTAAACTACATAAAAGAACATTACCCAAGCAGCAATTGGACCCATGCATATACAGATGGATCAGCCAAAAATTCAGTAGAGAATGGAGGAGGAGGAATTCTCCTAAATTTAAAAAATGGAGTGAAAAAAAACACATTCAGTGGCAACTGGAAAGTTTTCAAGTAACTTCAAAGCGGAGGTAGAGGCTCTGAAAACTGCAGCAGAAATGCTCTTGATGGAGGAAAATAAAGAGACGCAAATAGCTATCTTTACAGATGCAAACTCAGCTGTCTCAATACTGAAGAGCAATAACAGCACAGAAATAGCTGACCTAAGAGCAGCACTCCATGGTCTATGCCAGAAATCCAAAAAAGTTGTAATACAGTGGATACCATCACATTGCAGTATACCTGGAAATGAAGAGGCTGACAGATTGGCAAAAGAGGGCGGACGACTACCACAGCCTGACGTAGACATAACCTATAACGAGGCAAAGAGGTTGATAAAAAGCACTTATAGAACCAAATGGGAATCAGAGCATCCAGGTCACCAGAAGGATGATGCATATTACAAACTCGACCGAAGAGAACAAGTAGCAATCTTCAGACTCCGCACAGGACATAACAGGCTGAAATACCACTTGTTCAATAAACTAAAGATAGGAGATACCGATGAATGCAATTGTGGAACTGGTAAAATGACAGCTAAACATTTGCTGCAGGAGTGCCCAATATATGCAGAACAGAGAAAGATATTTTGGCCCACACCTGCTTCATTTGAGGACAAGCTCTATGGAGATATCAACAAGCTCAAGTTGACTGCAGCTTACTTTAACTACATTCAGGTTGACATTTAAAGGTGCATGAAGAAGTATTTAGACTGCCGCACTTCATACCACAGGTATGTCGGTTACAAAAGCGCCCCAGAGGCATGAAATGGAATATTGCTTGGATAGCAAATTCATTACGTGGAAAGTCCGAACCAAAAGCTCACTGTGTGGGCTTCATAAAAGGTGGAAAAAGTGTCCCAGTGGCACGAAATGGAATATTGCTTGGATAGCAAATCCATTATGTGGAAAGTCCGAATCGAAAGCACACTGTGTGGGCTTCAAAAAAGGTGGGAAAAGTGTCCTAGTGGCACGAAATGGAATATCGCTTGGATAGCAAATCCATTATGTGGAAAGTCCGAATCGAAAGATCACTGTGTGGATGTCATCTGCAGACTGCATACTTCTGGTTTCCGGAAGAACAGCCTATGGTGAATGGAAGGCCCAATATACGGAAGTGAGGCTAAGCAGCCATGTGCAGGACGTGACGATTCCTTGGGTGAGCCCAGTACCAGAGCGCTGTGCGTTGGCTCTGCAAGTATGGAAGCCTCCTTGGATGGCGGGGAATGCCCATGGTCTGCCCCTGCCTTCCCTTGAGGGCTGACTAGGATGTCTTTGGCTCTACCTCCGCTTTGAAGTTACTTGAAAACTTTCCAGTTGCAACTGAATGTGTTTTTTTTTTCACTCCATTTTTTAAACTTAGGAGAATTCCTCCTCCTCCATTCTCTATTGAATTTTTGGCTGATCCATCTGTATATGCATGGGTCCAATTGCTGCTTGGGTAATGTTCTTTTATGTAGTTTAGGGTTATTTCTCTTCTTTCGGTTTCATGCTGAGTGTTCTTTTTCTCAATACCAGGAATGTTTTCTATCATCTCAGGCAGTTGCTGCTGTCTCCAAGCTGGGAACTTGTGTGCATTGTAAATGGGTTTGACTGTTGATATGTTAAGTATGGGATCTGCCCTAATCTTTCGTTTTGCAGTTTCTACAAAGTTGCTACGCTTCAGTCTTCCCTTTCCAAAACCACTAAACCTTTTATACATAGGGTGGTCTCTCAATCTTCTAAATTTTTCAGCTTGTTGCTGGGCTCTGCGATCTCTTCTATCCTGCATTGGTTGTAAACAAGTGATCTTTTCAAGTTCATTAATAGGAGTTGTCTTCAGGCTTCCAGTTATGATTCGCATTCCTTGATTTTGGACTCTACTTATTTTGTTAAAGTTTGACTTAGCTGCTGTTGCCCAAGCTGCAATGCCATATTCCAGTACTGGCCTCACACGTCCAGTATATAACTTCTTGAGAACTTTCTCATCTGCTCCCCACGTTGTACCAGCAAGCTTTTTCATGATTGCCATTCTCTGCCTTGCTCTTGTTCGATTTTTCTCAACCTGTGTCTTCCATGTCAGGCGACGATCAAAGGTGACTCCTAGATAGTTTGGATTTTCTTCATGGCGCAATATTTTTCCATTCAATGCCAGCTTAGGTTGCTGAGTTTTATTTGAGAGGGAGAACACTGTGCATGTTGTTTTCTCCTCACTTATCTTCACCAGCCATGATTTTGACCAGTCCTCTAGCGCTAATAAGGCTTGCTGTATTCTGCTGTTAGCTGTACTAATATATTCTTCAGATGTCCATATGGCTAGGTCATCTGCAAAGGAGGATGTGTGCACTCTGGCTGGAAAATTTTCTGTGATGTCATTTATATATGCTAGGAATAATGTTGGTGAAAGAACTCCTCCTTAGGGGACACCTTGCTCCAACAGCATCATTTTGCTGGTTTGTCCTTGTACTTTTGTCCTGGCAGTTCTGTTCTCAAGGTAGTGGCTGATCCATTTATACATTTTTCCACAAACATGCATTTTTTGCAGTTTTACTTTCAGTCCTTCCTTCCATACTTTATCAAATGCTTTTTCTAAATCTATCCAGACTGCTAGTGTGTGCTTTTTCTCTTGGAAGGCATCCTCTATTTCCTGAGCTATATAGGTTATTTGATCTTCAGTGGATCTGTACTTTCTGAATCCTGCTTGGTGTGGTGTTAAGAGTTTATTTTCTTCCAGATGCCATGTTAGCCTGCCATTGATAATGCGTTCCATTAATTTTCCTACACAGCTAAGTAGACTGATAGGTCGATAGCCATTTGGTTCTTCCAGGTCTTTTCCTTTCTTTGGGACTGGTATTAGTATAGCTTCCTTCCATGCCTGTGGGACTATTCCTCTCTTCCAGCTGTTATTTAGGACTGCTAGTAGTTTCTTCTTTGCCTTGGTGCCTAGTCCTATTAGCATTTCATTTGTGATTCCATCCTTTCCTGGTAATTTCTTCTTTTTTAGGGTATTCATTGCCTGTTCCATTTCTTCCATTGTTAGATTTGCCATCATATATTCTGCTGTCTCTGTATTTCTATGATGTATCTGTTTGTCTTTGATTGCTTTCTTCTGTTCGGTTGTAATATCAATGTGGTTTGCATTTGCGTAGTGTTCCATTAGTACATTTGCAGCCTTTGTTCCTGTAAGTAAGGCATTTCCTTGTTTAATTGTTATTTGTTTGTTTCTAGGTCCTTCATTGTTCATGGCTTTCACTAGTTTCCATAGTTTGTTTCCATCCCTGTCAAAATTCAGGTTTTCTGTTTTTCCCTCCAACAATATCTTGTTGTTTGATTTACTGTTCTTTTATATTTTGCTGAGATGGCTTTGAGAGAGATGTTCGCTTCAATTGTTTGTTCTCTCTCTGCTGTCTTCCTGGCATCTTCAACCTTGTCCTCCAAACTTTGTAGTTCTTCAGTCCAGTATGGTTTGTAATTTTTCCTCGCTCCTCTTGGAATGGACTCAGTGGCTGCCTGTATTATCGCTCTGTTTAGACTTTCCACCATTTGCTTTATGTTGCCATATCGTGTATTTATGTTTTCACAATATTTGTCTGTTAGTATGGCAAATCTGTCCCAATCTGCTCGTTTGTAATTCCAGCGGGGCAAGGGCTTTTGCTCCTGTGGAACATACTCCATATTCATTACAAGCTTGATTGGTCTGTGGTCACTACCTGCTAATTGGTCCAGCACATGGCGATCGATTTTGTGGAGGATGTCTCCTGTGCAGAATGCTAAGTCTGGAGTAGAAGTGGTAAGCCATCTTCTGGAGTAGAAGCTCTGTGTGTCATTCGCTATGTTGAGTAGATGGAGATTTGAGTCTATTTCCCAGTCCTCCAATTCATCTCCTCTTTTGTCAGTATCTGGGTATCCCCATCTTTCTGAACGGCTATTAAAGTCTCCCACAATAATGCAGTTTGTGTCAGTTATTTTCATGTTTGAGAGTGTAAGGTCCTTATCTGCTGGGCTATACAGATTGTAGATTCTTATTTTCACGTCCTTTATCATTATATCAACACCTATAATTTCCGTTTGGTTGTCAGAGATCACAGATACTTCGCTGCAAGGTATTGTATTTCGTGTAAGTATTAGAACTCCTCCTTTGTGTCCTTCGCGGTCGAAACGTGTGGCCTGATATCCTCTGACTCCCGGGAAGGTTAACCCGGTCAACAAATGCCCGCAGAAGTCGGATGTGTCGGCCTAACGGCGCAAGAACGCAGCTCTGCTGTAAACAGGCACAACGCAATCACATCCGAAAAAAAAACTCCGGATGAACGAAGAAGAAGAAGATATCCTCTGACTGAGAATTTGTGATTGGCGTTGAGGTGTGTCTCTTGAATGCATGCCACATCTCTTCTATCTTTATGAAGACGCTGTGTTAGGGAGTCTTTCTTCTTGTAAACTCCTTCGGCATTCCACTGTAGTATGTTGAGCGTCTGGGGTATTTGGTCAATAGCTCTTAACCTACTCCTCTGTGCCTTGACTCCACAGCACAGGGGAAGGTGAATACCAGTAGTCATGGGTGGACCCCCTCGAGGCAGGGGGCCCGGCACTATCGCCGCCTGATGGGACTTTACGGGATTAGCACCATATCGATTAATTTTGATTTGTGACATCATGAATTAAGTTACGTTGCACTTCTTTGTCAAGCCTGTGGCTCAGTACATCCGATTTCGACAAGCATTTATTCGGGATGCTTTCCCTAGCCTTTGACTGTCCCCAGTCTACCTACAAGGCAGCAGGTTTTACGTTGCACTGCTTTGTCAAGCCTGTGGCTCAGTACATCCGATTTCAACAAGCATGTATTTGGGGTGCTTTCACTAGCCCTTGACTGTCCCCAGTCTACCTACAAGGCAGCAGGTGTGTGTGTCTCTTCGTCTGGTCCCTCTCCCTTGACCTGTCCGACATGGGTGGCCCTACCAGTAGCTGTGCTACCGTCGGCATAGCTCTTGGGGTCATTGGGACGCACAAGCCCCTCTACCTCGTCACGGTGGACACACAGCAGAGGGGATATAGGTTATTTGATCTTCAGTTGATCTGTACTTTCTGAATCCTGCTTGGTGTGGTGTTAAGAGTTGGTTTTCTTCCAGATGCCATGTTAGCCTGCCATTGATAATGCGTTCCATTGATTTTCCTACACAGCTAAGTAGACTGATAGGTCGATAGCCATTTGGTTCTTCCAGGTCTTTTCCTTTCCTTGGGACTGGTATTAGTATAGCTTCCTTCCATGCCTGTGGGACTATTCCTCTCTTCCAGCTGTAATTTAAGACTGCTAGTAGTTTCTTATTTGCCTTAATGCCTAGTCCTATTAGCATTTCATTTGTGATTCCATCCTTTCATGGTGATGTCTTCTTTTTCTTTTTAAGAGTATTCATTGCCTGTTCCATTTCTTCCATTGTTAGATTTGCCATCATATATTCTGCTGCTGTCTCTGTATTACTATGATGTATCTGTTTGTCTTTGATTGCTTTCTTCTGTTCGATTGTAATATCAATGTGGTTTGCACTGGCATAGTGTTCTATTAGTGCATTTGCAGCCTTTTTTCCTGTCAGCAAGGCATTTCCTTGTTTAATTGTTATCTGTTTGTTTTAAGGTCCTTCATTGTTCACGGCTTTCACTAATTTCCATAGTTTGTTTCCATCCCTGTCAAAATTCAGGTTTTATGTTTTTTCCCTCCAACGATCTCTTGTTGTTTGATTTACTGTTCTTTTATAATTTGCTGAGATGGCTTTGAGAGAGATGTTCACTTCAGTTGTTTTTTCTCTCTCTCTGCTGTCTTCCTGGCATCTTCAACTCTGTCCTCCAAACTTTGTAGTTCTTCAGTCCAGTATGTTTTGTAATTTTTCCTCGCTCCTCTTGGAATAGATTCAGTGGCCGCCTGTATTATTGCTCTGGTTAGACTTTCCACCATTTGCTTCAAGTTGCCATATCGTGTATTTATGTTTTCACAATATTTGTCTGTTAGTATGGCAAATCTGTCCCAATCTGCTCGTTTGTAATTCCAGCGGGGCAAAGGCTTTTGCTCCTGTGGGACATACTCTATATTCATTACAAGCTTGATTGGTCTGTGGTCACTACCTGCTAATTGGTCAAGCACATGGAAATCGATTTTGTGGAGGATGTCTCCTGTGCAGAATGCTAAGTCTGGAGTAGAAGTGGTTAACCATCTTCTGGAGTAGAAGCTCTGTGTGTCATCCGCTTTGTTGAGTAGATGGAGATTTGAGTCTATTTCCCAGTCCTCCACTTCATCTCCTCTTTTGTCAGTATCTTAGTATCCCCATATTTCTGAGCTGCTATTAAAGTCTCCGACAATAATGCAGTTTGTATCAGTTATTTTCATGTTTGAGAGTGTAAGGTCCTTATCTGCTGGGCTATACAGATTGTAAATTCTTATTTTCACGTCCTTTATCACTACATCACCGGTCTCTGTGGCTAAGGGCTTGCGAACGTGGTTTGTGAGCCCGTATACCCGGGTTCGAAACGCAGCGGTGCTGGTTTTTATCGAAAAAGGTATAGGAGCCGGTCGTTCAGAAAGCAATGGCAAACTACTGAACGTAAAATTCCCAGGAATGCTACCTGGTCAAAAAAGCACGCTATAGTCGGATGTGTTAGCCTACGGGTTTCGGCCCAAGGGCGCATAACAGACACACCGCAATCACATCTGAAAAAAACACTCCGGATGAACGAAAAGAAGAAGAAGAACGTAAAATTTGCCCAGGAATCACGAACAGAGAAAATGCTGGGGTTGACTGCTGCGTCCTGTGAAGGACATGCAACTTAATGTTTTTTGTATCACTATATCAACACCTATAATTTCCGTTTGGTTGTCAGAGATCACAGATACTTCGCTGCAGGTATTGTATTTCGTGTAAGTATTAGAACTCCTCCTTTGTGTCCTTCGCGGTCGAGACGTGTTGCCTGGTATCCTCTGACTGAGAATTTGCGATTGGCGTTGAGGTGTGTCTCTTGAATGCATGCCACATCTATTCTATCTTTATGAAGACGCTGCGTTAGGGAGACTTTCTTGTTATAAACTCCTTCGGCATTCCACTGTAGTATGTTGAGTTTCCGGGGTATTTGGTCAATAGCTCTTAACCTACTCCTCCGTGCCTTGACTCCACAGCACCATAACGATTAATTTTAATTTGTGACATCATTAATTACATTACGTTACACTGCTTTGTCAAGCCTGTGGCTCAGTACATCCGATTTCGACAAGTATTTTTTTCGGGGTGCTTTCCCTAGCTTTTAACTGTCCCCAGTCTACACATAAGGCAGCAGGTTTGTGTGTTTCTTCGTCTGGTCCCTCTCCCTTGACCTGTCTGACATGGGTGACCCTACCAGTAGCTGTGCTACAGTCGGCATAGCTCTTAGGGTCATTGGAACGCGCCAGCCCCTCTACCTCGTCACGGCGGACACACAGCAGAGGGGGTAAATGGGCTTGACTGTTGATATGTTAAGTATAGGATCTTCCCTAATCTTTCGTTTTGCAGTTTCTACAAATTTGCTATGCTTTCGCCTTTCCTTTCCAAAACCATTAAGCCTGTTATACATAGGGTGGTCTGTCAATCTTCTAAATTTTTCTGCTTGTTCCTGGGCTCTGCTATCTCTTCTATGCTGTATTGGTTGTAAACAAGTGATCTTTTCTAGTTCATTAATAGGCGTTGTCTTCAGGCTTCCAGTTATGATTCGCATTCCTTGATTTTGGACTCTACTTATTTTGTTGAAGTTTGACTTAGCTGCTGTTGCCCAAGCTGCAATACCATATTCCAGTACTGGCCTCACCCGTCCAGTAAATAACTTCTTGAGAACTTTCTCATCTGCTCCCCACGTGGTACCAGCAAGCTTTTTCATGATTGCCATTCTTTGCCTTGCTCTTGTCCAATGTTTCTCAACCTGTGTCTTCCATGTCAGGCGACGATCGAAGGTGACTCCTAGATAGTTTGGATTTTCTTCATGGCGCAATATTTTTCCATTCAATACCAGTTTAGGTTGCTGAAATTTATTTGAGAGGGAGAACACTGTATTTGAGAGTGAGAACACTGATATTATATTATATTATATTATATTATATTATATTATATTATATTATATTATATTATATTATATTATATTATATTATATTATATTATATTATATTATATTATATTATATTATAATATATTATATTATATTATATCATATTATTATGTTCATCCATTTCCGCCAGGGTGGTTATAATGTTTATCTGGCTTGAGGCTCTGGTCACTGTTATGAGGTCCTGGTCACTGGTCTGAGGCACTGGTCTTCTTCTTCTTCTTCTTCTTCTTCTTCTTCTTCTTCTTCTTCTTCTTCTTCTTCTTCTTCTTCTTCTTCTTCTTCTTCTTCTTCTTCTTCTTCTTCTTCTTCTTCTTCTTCTTCTTCTTCTTCTTCTTCTTCTTCTTCTTCTTTTTCTTCTTCTTCTTCTTTTGCTGCATTCGTCCGGAATGTTGTTTTAGATGCAACTGCGTTGTGCCTGTTTACAGTAGAGCTGCGATATTTGCACCTTTCGGCGGACACATCCGAATTCTTCAGGCATTTGTTGACAGGGTTAACCTTCCTGGGTGTTTCGTAGGAAGCTCTGGTCTGAGGTCTTGGTCACTGGTCGGAGGCCCTGGTCACATCTGTACACGAGTTTGTATTTATTGTATTTCTACAGGATCTAAATCCTTGTTGTATTATATAAAAACACAGAAATGGTTCCTTGCATCAGACGACGACATCCCACATTCTTTGGGCATGTTATAAGAAGGGATACTCTGCTACCCTAAAGAGCCACATTGAAGAAATATAATCGATAAAGAGCAAGGGGAAAGCAACATAAAAATTGTTGTGATGGTATCAAGAACAACCTTATAGAAATTAATAACATCTTACAAAGAACATTAGAACAAGTACGTGAAAGATCTTTACATCTCCTCAAACACTTCACTGAGGTAAATGGAGGAAAAGAAGAAGAAGATAAGAAGGGGAAAGCTGGAGTCACAACAGGAAATATGAAAGGGAGGAGAAGCAGAGGGTGACAAGAAAGAAAATGTGTCTTAGTATTTTTAAAACGTTTATATTATTCATTTTGGCTATCCCATCCAGGAACACTTCAGAAATCCGCTGTAAAACCACAGCTCTAGATTCTATGTATTTGCTTTGCTTCTTCTTTCGTTCGCTTTTGTTTTGCTTGTTTACTAAACTGTTTAAAGCTGGCCGAGGCAAATTACATTCATTTACAAAAGCCAGCTTTGTGCAAACGAAAAAAGATACGGCAGTCAGTTTAAAATTACCTCGGTAGGCAATTTACATTACTGTGTGAATATGTGTGTTGTATATTTCAACTTTCTAAAGATGGAAGATGCACAACAGAGATTAAGAGTAGAATAGGACAAGCAAAAGTTGCATTTCAGAAAATGAAGAATATCTTATGCAATAAGTCACTTTCATTGAGTGTAAGAGAGTGCTGAAGTGCTAAACAGAACCTGTTTTGCTGTATGGCTATGAATCTTGGAATGTACATGCTTGCTTGCTTGTGTTCGCTGGCTGTGAACTCCAGCGCGAAGTCCTGTATGCCGGATGAAGACATCCTGTTGTCCAACATCAGTGTGATGTCATACAGGACCTGAGGTTTGCGTGAGTATCCGTTGTCCCATGTCTGACTTATTGGTGTGCAGACTGGTGGTTCCTCGCCGTGCAGGCAGACACTCTCCGACTTCAGAGGAATCAACAATCCTACTGACTTTAGCCAGGACCCCAAAGGGACCTGTTGCCCAGGACGCTCGGCGCGGACGCGTCAATAGGTTTTGGCCAGTATAGAACCCAGCCCTGGTGCCTTGGAAACACCTCTGCGTCCCGGAATTTAAATGAATAAATTAGAAAGAGCTTGGAAGCAACAGAGATGTGGTTCCTGAGACGAATGTTGTGAATTCCTTGGACTGCCAAAGTAACTAACAACGATGGCCTGAAAGAGGTTAATAAAACTGGAACATTATATTCAACAATAAGAAAGAGACAAACAGCTTTCTTCGGTCATGTGATGAGAAGAGAGGCATTGGAGAACATCGTGACAACTGGAAAGATCGAGGGAAAGAGAGACACAGACAGACCAAGAGAAATGATGCTGGATGGATTGGGACGGTGGCATGGAGGAATATCATCAGCAAAGTTGATCCAGAAAACCAAAGACCGAGATCTGTGGAGAGTGGTGAACGCCTACGCAGCCGGTGTGGCACTTGATGACGATGATATTTCAACTTAAAAGAGTCATCTTATTGATTTAGTTTATGTTGTGCGGTGTCTGCAGTATTAACCTGACGAGGTGCAGCGAAATATGTCAGACGATAGATAAATCGTGCAATATATTTGTCTGTGTCTTCATTGTTCACATGTTTAGTAAATGTCCAGGATTCACAGCCATATGTAGGGTTGCCAGATACATGGGCACCAAAAGGAGGACATAATAAGACAAAAAAGAGGACAAAGGAGGACATACTGAATTAGTTATCAGTTGGGGTATCTTCATTGCACTTCGGTCAGGTCCATAGGTGCTCAGATCCTCCCCCCAGCATATGCATCAGCGTCCGGTGGCTAATACTAATAGTGCCAGTTCTGTGTTGGTTGACGAGACACCCCGTTTTCCCGATGTACCTCTCGTGTCTGGCTGAGAATATTAGGCTAAAAAGGAGGACATGTCCTCTTTTCGCCGGACGTCTATAATTTTTTTTATAGCAACCCAAGCCATATAAATGTCTTTCCAATACATGGTTTTTTAAAAGTACGGTTAGTAGGTTGCATGGCCGCGACGTTATAATCAACCCCAAAATTTGTTTTGGCTGTTTGTAATTTACTAGGCAATGTTTACGACAGTGGTTCTCAACCTTTTTTGACCCGTGCCCCCATTCACCATATTTTTAGGACGTCATTCCCCCCTCACCATATTTTTAGAACGTCATTTCCCCCCCCCCCTTTTTTTCGTATTTCCTCCCTAAAAATTTCCCCCTGCCCCTACACAGTATACGTAATAATTGAAGCTAAATTTAATAGCTAACTAACATACTAAAACATGTCTAGACATCTACATAAAATGTGATTTGTGGATCTACTTACGTTATAAAATGAATTTCAGAAGGGTAATTTGTACAGACCCATAAAGTATGAAGGGAAAAACAATATCAAGTAATCGGTTCTTGTATTAACGCAATCTAGAAATAATCTTAATTCCCCCCCCACCCCCTGGAAACCCTAAAATTCCCCCTGGGGGGGGGGAGTCCCCACCGGTTGAGAACCACTGGTTTAAGATATGTAGTTTGACACTGCTCCCTGAACGAACGAGGCCCATACCACCAAAAACAACGCAAGGCGATCTGTTTGAAATTTAAACTTTGAATTTGAAAATTTCTGCAGCTATTTCGAGCATTCGACTCGGTACGTCGGGGATTTGTAAAACGCGTACACTGCCCCTCGTAAACCATGACGTCAGCTTGTATTCTTGTATTATGGATATCTTCAAAATAGAACCTTTCGATTGAACAAATGAGCTACTATTCATACTGGCCATTGACAAAACTATGACGGCGTCCATGATGTAAAAACTGGGAACGGGAACTGCCGTTGTGTTAGTTTGTTTGAGGCCTGAGCTGTTCTGTGTGATTGGATGAAAATACTTTTGTTGTTTTAAGTATTTATAGTTAGTGTTTCATCGCTGAAAGGAAATATGTTTAGGTTGATTTATTTACACATTTTATAGATGTACCTTCCATTTAAAGCAGGAGAATATCGTTTCTTCATATATTTACGACAAACTTCAGTTTCATTTTAATTTTAGTATTTTTAAATTTTTTTTTTAGCATAGTCTGCTAGATAGATACTATTTCTAACTTAAACTTTACTTAGAATAATAAAATAGAACATCATTTGTAAAAGTAAAAGTACTAAAAGCTTTTAATTTTAAAGACAATCATTTAAAGTTAATTTCAGAAGTAAAGTTTCAAGATTTCATCTGTAAAGAAAGCAACGTAACCGTGAAGGAATTGAATGTCAGTTCAAATCAATACACCACTTAAGTGGCTAGATTAGAGTTTGTAGTAAAAATCCACCAGATTAAATATTTACCTGAGCAACATTTTTTGTGAGGGGGACTGACTTCTGACGATCGGAAACCTCCTATCGTGCTTGCTCTGCTGTTGAGTTCACACTTCTATATCTCCTATACATAACACAGAAGGGTTGAAGAGCATATTTTTGGAAAATAAAGAAACTAGATTAAAAGTGTATTTACTACCATTTCCTACAATTAAACATCGATCTGTAATTGAATGTTTGCTCATGGCTTCTAAGAATAAGAGTGTCAGCAGAACCTTTCGTCAAAGGAAAAGGAACTCCCAGCCATATTCAAAAGGTAGGCTCTGTTGTCTGCAATATTTACTTCCTTTCTCACCACACTTATGCATACTACAGGCTCTTAACTGTCTTGACAGACGATAGTTTGTTACTTTGTGCTTCAGAAAAGGCATAATAAATTCAAACCCCCGGGAAGGTTAACCTGGTCAACAAATGCCTGCAGAAGTCAGATGTGTCGGCCTAATGGCACAAGAACGCAGCTCTGCTGTAAACAGGCAGAACGCAATCACATCCGGAAAAAAAACTCCATATGAATGCAGAAGAAGAAGAAGAAATTCAACCCATGGCGGTAGCGAATATGACTGATCACACCAGTTTGTACAGTAAATGTTCGTCCACAATGCATACATGTGAACACATGATTACTTCCACCGTCATGCACCATTTGACATCTCACATGCCTTATGTCCTTTTTTTTGTGTTCTCACTTTGAACGCAAGCATAGTCCGTACACACTATTTATAGTAGTGATGGACTGAATTTTGCGTTTGGGTTAGCTTTCCCTTGTAACAGTATGCCTTGCCATCAGGTGAACCCACTCCGACTTCAGAGGTACTTGTAATTTACATCCCCAAGTCAAAGACAACAGGTCAACATTTTAGTCTATGCCCAGTCTGTGACCTATTTGTGGCAACTTGCTCACAAAGTGCAATATCAATGCCTGTATCAATCATGTTCTGCCTACTCATCATTATATCATATTAAATTACATATCATATCAAATTACTAATAGTAGAGGCCGATCCCAAGATCTTTTACCCATCTGCAATTCGCCAAAAAATGGTGACCCTTGGTATTCTACCTTCGTCCATCCTACTAATGTCTCCTATCCATCTGTCTACGAAGACTGAGCATAGAACAAACCGTCACACAACCTGATCTTTCCAATACTTATATTCGTGATCTCATCTTGCCACTTAATGCCAAGTATTCTTTGCAGACAACACATTATGAAAGTTGTTTAAACGTTTCTCATGGTGTGAGTAAGCTGACCAGGTTTCACTGTCATAAAGAAGAATACTAAGGACACAGGCTTGATCGACAAGGACTTGTGTTTTGGCAGTAAGCTTCCTGTTCTCCCAGACTTTCTTTGTTAACCTGTTCATTGTTGTTACTGCCTTACCAATCCTGATGTTGATTTCCTGATCTAGAGATAACATACGCGTACACATTGTTACATATACATTCTCTTGTTACTGTGTGCCGGCTTCTTGGCCTAGAGGTTAGCGACTTTTCTCCATAATCTCGTATACTCTCGTAGGTAATGTGACGACGGTGAGAATCAGCAGTGGTTCGAATCACGTCGGTAACTTATGGGGTATGTGAGCTGGCCGCTCAGAAAGCAATGGCAAACTACTGAGCGTAATCTTGCCAAGAAATCAACAATCCGCTGAAAGATGCTGATGTTGACAGCAATTTCCTGTAAAGGATATGCAAACAATTTGTTACTGTGTCCTTCCATTAAGGCTTAACAGGCACGTTTCAAATACAACTGGCAGCCAGCATGATATTGACAATATCAACCAACAAATGCAGTTGGTCCTTAACAATATGGGCCTAGCATTAAATGCCCATTAGGCCATAGATGGTGTTATAGGCTTCTGTACTTACTTATAAAAAATAGTTAGTTGCATATCCTTTATAGGATGTTGCAGTCAACCTCAGCAATTTTTGAATGTTTGTACTTTCTTGCAAAGTTTATGTTCAGGTTTGTTTTGCGCCCAATCGCTTTGAACTCAAGTGTCGTTCATACACACTACTTCTAGTAGAAGCTGGACTGAATTTTGTGTGTGGATTAGCTTTCCCTATTAACAATGTCCCTCGCCATCAGGTGAATCCACCCAGACTTCAGAGGCACTTGTAATTTACGTCCCTCAAGTCAAGGACGAGAGGTCAATATTTTAGTCCAACTGTCCTGTGTAGGGGTTAAACTCCTTACCTCGGCATCAGCACACCGGATGTTTAAGAACACATGTTCTTATCCATTCGGCCATGCTGACCTACTTTATGTTCAGTAATTTGCCATTGCTTTCTGAATGCCAGGCACTCATACCTTTGTATGAAAATCAACGCAAGGCGGTCTGCTTCCAAATCGCCCGCAACTGTTTCGAATGCGGTATATGGGATTGTGAATGGTGTCCGTAACTCCTTCGCCACAGAACCAGCAGTTATTTACATTATCTATAATATATATGTGGAAAAATGGATAAGAGTGCTCGCTCTTAAACTTCCGGTGTGCTGATGCCGAGGTAGCAGACCGGTGATGTTGGACTAAAATGTTAACTTCTTATCCTTGATTTGGGGAATTAAATTACAAGTACCTCAGAATTCAGAGCGGGTTCGCCTGATGGCGAGAGACACTGATAATAGGAAACACTAATCCACACACAAAAATCAGTCTAGTGCACTAGAAGTTTCAGCAAATGTATGAACTGCGCTTGTGATCAAAGCGAGATAATGAAGGGAAAAAAAAGAAAATAAGAAGTGATCTTTCAGTTATTTACACTGTATTATGCATGCTTCTTATTTTGCCATTGTAAAACTATTAAAAAATAATTTGTCAACAGATGCAGCAAAGCCCACCATCGTAAAAACACCTTCAGTTTCAGAAGCTGAAAGAGAGCTCAGCATTCTGAAGAATTTTGATCTCACACTGGAATATGGACCTTGCATTGGTAAATGCAGTTCAAATTTATATAATTTTATCTTACATTAATAAGTGTGCAGACCCATTTTTTATTGTTTTATCGTACTTTAATAAGTGCAGATCAAATTTATATAATTTTTCTTACATTGGTAAGTGCAGATCCATTTTTTATCATTTGAACTTATTTTGGTAAGTGCAGATCAAATTTATATCATTTGATCCTACATTGATGAGGGCGTCACAACTTTACATCATTTGCTCTGATATTCATAAGTACAAATAACATTATATCATTTGATTTTACTTTGGTAGGTGCATATAAACTTTATTTCATTTGATCTGATATTAAGCGTGGACCAACTTTATATCATTTGATTTTACATTGGTAAAAGCAGTCCTGATTTGACAAGTTGCATATTTTAAATTTGGTACTTATTTTTCTTCTGCCATTTGGGCTTAGGGCCTAATTTCCCCATTGGAAAATAAATCCTCCACCAACAAAAGCCAACCCATCCTATCCTTTGCTATTTCTTTCAGCTCCTTCAATTGTTCTTCTTCTTTCATTTACTTGAAATTAATTGTCTATATCTGCAATGTTGTCTCTTATATAAACTTCCATGTCTTCTTCAGTTCATTTCGTAGCCCATAAAGTTTGTCTTCCAGTGTTGTTTCTCCAGGCCAGCAGGTTGTTCTCTCTCCATGTCTTCCTCGTGTTATTCATCTCTGTCTGTTATTCTTTTCTCCATGAGTTTTCATGTCTCCCTCTATCCTGCCCTGTGGGTTATAGACGAGGGATTGTATAGTAACGAGGGGGCTTCAGATGAATACCTTAAATGTTTGTGTGTGTGTGTGTGTGTGTGTGTGAATAAACTGTCATTAAAAACTGTCATTTACTGCCAGTATAGTACCTTGCAGTGTATGATGGGGGATGGGGGGGGGGGGGTGTGTATTGAGCCTGAGGAATTAAGGCCGCCTGGCTAGTGTAGTCGATGCAAACTGTACAGGTTAGAGTTTTTTTTGTGTGACCCTGACAGAAAAAAAACTCCCTACCGAGGATTCGAACCCGGGTCTCCTGAAGGATAATCCGGCATTCTAGCCACTCGGCCAGCCGCTCCTCGTGTGCGTGAATATATTCTGAAAAAGTAAAGAACAAATGTATAATTTTTCAATATAGTCACCACTGCGGTCAATGCAAGTCTTCTAGTGCTGATAAAGTGCATGTATTCCTGTAGAAAAATTCTCTAGTGTCACTACTCGGTCACAGAAGAGACTGTTTTGAAACTTCCTACTCCATTCACGCACTTGCTGGACTGACAGGCATGCATCACCATACTGGACCTTCATTCATCGATGAATGTCTATAGGTTTTATCCCTTCACTGATCAAAAAATGAATAACAGAATGCTGCTTCTCTTTGGTGCATGTCAAAAGGAGGCAGCCATCTTTAAACTGTCCTTATGATGTCATTGTGTTCATCTGCACCGTAATGTCACAATCTTAACACTCTTGACATTCTTAACATCAATATTGACAGGTTACAAGACAGTGGCATGCTTATTGTAATTTACCACTTTTAAGGTTTTTTTAAAAAGCCTTTTCACATGTTTTACTCTATCCTGGCTTGTGAGTTATAGATGAGGGATTTTATAGTTACATTATTTTCAGGATTTTTCAATGTGTGCCCTACCCAGCATCTTCTTTACCTATTGATTCACTGGTATTGGTTAAGTTCTGTCCTTGAGTTGCATGTTGGTTCACTGGTATTTGTTAAGTTCTGTTCTTGAGTTGCATGTTGGTTCACCAGTATTTGTTAAGTTCTGTCCTCGAGTTGCATGGTCCGGGAAGGTTAATCTGGTCAACAAATGCCCACAGAAGTCGGATATATCGGCCTAACGGCAAAGAACGCAGCTCTGCTGTAAACAGGCACAACGCAGTCACATCCGGAAAAAAAAAATCCGGATGAACGCAGAAGAAGAAGAAGAAGAAGAAGAGTTGCATGTTGGTTCACTGGTATTTGTTAAGTTCTGTCCTCGAGTTGCATGTTGGTTCACTGGTATTTGTTAAGTTTTGTCCTTGAGTTGCATGTTAGTGATTATATCATATCATTTTAGTCATTCTATTCTCCATAGGCTCTAGTTCACACTAGGGACCACAATAACGTCAAAAGTTTATTGTGAAACACTGAAGAAGCTTCAATGGTCGATCCAAAACAAAAGTCGCTGAATGCTTAAGTACCCTGGCGGCGTCGTTACTTGACAAGGGGTTACAAAAACTTATGCCACGATACAACAAGTGTCTGAATTTAGGTGGTGACTGTGTGGAAAAGTAACGCAGTGATGTATGTAACTTTTGTATGTTTAGATATTGTCAATTTGTTATTAATTTAACCAGCCAATCTGCGGTTGATTTTGGAATAGCCCTCGTAAGTTTGGTACTAAGCTTGGTGCTGGTTTTACTTTATTCTCATTATTATACATCATAATGGTGAATTAATTATTGTACATAATAATTCTAAAGTTAAGTATTGCACATCTTAACTGTGAGTTAATTATTTTAATTCACAGGAATCACACGAATGGAGCGATGGGAAAGAGCAGAAAAGCATGGGTTGAACCCTCCGGCAGAGGTTAAGATCATTATCAACAAACACAGCAGTGATGAATCATACACTGAATGGTATGTGGCCATTGGTTGCTTGGTGAATGGTCTGGAAGAATGAGTATTAACTCTTAAATTTGATGCTTTGACATTTCTAGTCATCTGAGCACTGAAAAACCAGGCTTGCTTCTTTCTGAGTATTTGGTGTAGAGACTTTCCTCTGGACCCTGCTGTTGTTGTCTTGTCTATCCAATGATAGGCTAAAGTTAACTGTGTATGTTATCTGCTAGCCCTTGCCTGCTGTTGTTGTCTTGTCTATCCAATGATAGGCTAAAGTTAACTGTGTATGTTATCTGCTAGCCCTTGCCTGCTGTTGTTGTCTTGTCTACCCAATGGTAGACTGAAGTTAACTGTGTATGTTATCTGCTAGCCCTTGCCTGCTGTTGTTGTCTTGTCTATCCAATGATAGGCTAAAGTTAACTGTGTATGTTATCTGCTAGTCCTTGCCTGCTGTTGTTGTCTTGTCTATCCAATGGTAGACTAAAGTTAACTGTGTATGTTATCTGCTAGCCCTTGCCTGCTGCCATTGTCTTGTCTATCCAATGGTAGGCTAAAGTTAACTGTGTATGTTATCTGCTAGCCCTTGCCTGCTGCCGTTGTCTTGTCTATCCAATGGTAGGCTAAAGTTAACTGTGTATATTATCTGCTAGTCCTTGCCTGCTGTTGTTGTCTTGTCTGTCCATTGGTAAGCTGAAGTTAACTGTGTATGTTATCTGCTAGTCCCCTCAGAACAGGACGCAATAGATTACTCGACCACATGTATTCAAAATTCAAGATAGGCAAATCAGCCATGTGTACATGTGAATTGGCGCCACAGACAGCAGATCACATACTCCAAGACAACCACAATATGGACCACAGAGGAGAGAGACTGGAAGACTGGCAGGATGAGAATAGATTCATCTTGGTTAACAAGCCGTCCGACCCACATACTTTCTACTCGAGATTATTGCACACTACAACTACACCTGACCTGGCTTTTCATTCACCAGACCTGGAGTGGAACATTACACGAATTGTTGGGAAACAACTTGCTGGCAGTGATCATCGGCCAGTCTTTCTAACTGTAGAAAATGAGCTTGTAAGTGAAAGCAGCACCCTCTCGAGGTGGAACTACAAGAAAGCAGACTGGGCAATGTACAAGAATCGCACCAGCTTACTGTTTAGAAACCTGAACACTGAGAAAGACATAAATAAAGTAGTTGAAGAGTTTGGGAAATGCATACTACAGGCAGCGCGAGAAACAGTACCAAGAGGAGCCCGTAAACAATATAAACCCTACTGGAGTAGTGAACTGGAACAGTTGCATAATGATGTGGAAGTGTGTAGAAAGCAAGCAGAGGCCACACCCAGCCAAGAGCACCACAATAAATTCCAGCACGTAAAAGCCAAATTTCAAAGGGCCAAGCTGCAGGCTAGACGGAAAAGCAGGCAGGAAAAAAACAGAGTCTCTGAACTTTGAAAGAGCCACAAGGAAATTGTGGAAGCTAATAAAACAACTTAACGATGAGGGCACAGGGAGAAACTCAAAAATTGCACTACATAAAGATGGAAACATCTTAACAAGAAAGCAAGCAGCTGACCATTTTGCGGACTCATTCGCACAAGATAACAATATCAAAATTAGTCCAGAGAAATAACAAGAGATTCGAGAGAAACGGCAACATACACGACAGAAGGAAATAGTACATGAGGTTCTGGAGGCACCCATCACAATCAGCGAACTGGAGCTAGCCATATCAAAACTAAAAATGAGAAAGTCACCAGGAGCTGATGGTATCTCCAATGAAATGATCAGGAACCTAGGAACAGAGGCCATAGCAAAGCTGTTGCAAATCTTCAATAACAGTTGGACCTTAGGCAGTGTTCCACAAGCCTGGAGAGAATCAATCATGATACCCCTCCTAAAATCAGGGAAAGATAGTTCCATTGCCTCTAGCTACAGACCAATTAGCCTCACCATCTGTCTCTGCAAAACACTGGAGCGCATCATCAATACATTGAAAGTAAAAACATCCTCGTGCCACAGCAGGCTGGCTTTAGGCAGTGCTACTCTACGGAAGATCAGACAACCTACCTCTCGCAAGAAATTGAGGATGCATTCCAAGAGAAGAAGCTGGTGCTTGCGGCATGGATAGATTTGAAGAAAGCCTTTGACAAAGTCTGGAAAGAAGGTCTGATGAATAAACTGAGAAACTGCAAAGTCAATGGAAGAATGTACAAATGGGTGAAAGCATACTTGCACAACAGAAGAGCCAGAGTACAGATAGACGGACTCAAGAGCAAGAAAGTACTACTGCGTCACGGTGTTCCCCAGGGTGGAGTCTTGTCCCCCACACTATTTCTAATCTTCATCAATGATCTCGTTGCTAATCTACCGCATGGAATTAAAGCGGCAATGTATGCCGATGACCTGGTTCTATGGAGCACAAATGAACATGCATCAGTGGCCACCAGATTTCTACAAAGAGCTGTAGATACATTTGTTGCATGGGCAAATAGATGGTGTGTCAGCAGGGACCATCCAGATAAATGGAACACCCCTAAGAGAAGATAAAGAACCAACATACCTTGGAGTAACATTTGATGGCAGGCTGACACGGAGAAAGCATATAAACAAAGCAGTAGCAAAAGCCAGAAGGAAAATAGCCATCCTGAGAAAGCTAGTAGAACCACATGGGGAGCCAGTGGGAAAATACTTAGCAAAGTTTATCAACAGAGCATATGACCACATCTGGAATAGGGTCAACTGCGTGGTGTTCGCCATCAAAAACCACACTACAAGAGCTGGACAAAGTGCAAAATCAAGCACTTAGAGTCACCACAGGAGGGATGAGATCAACCCCTATAGTGGAAATGGAGAAGATGGGGAGGACACAAGCACTGAGTGAGCGCAGAGATACGAAAACGCTTTCACAAGCAGAAAAGTTCCTCAGCTTGCCAGGCCACCCTATGAAGAACAGATTTGAAAACCTAGCTATGGGGCGGTTGAAAAGAAGTAGTTTTATCCACCAGGCCAAACGACTCTGCAGAGAAACCACCGATCTGCCCACAGTTGGTATACCCCTAACAACTATTCCAGAGCGAACTCCATGGAAAGATGAGCATAGACTATCATTACAAATCCAGACAAAAGTGAGAGGAATATTTGACAAGGAAGAACAGAACAGTGTGCAGCGCAGAACAGCCACTCTCAGCTTCCTCGATGAAGAATACCCACAGGACCTCTGGATCCGAGTCTATACAGATGGGTCAGCACAAAATGCTGTTCGAAATGGAGGAGCGGGAGTGTACATAGAATACCCAAATAATATTAGGGACACAGCTAGAATACCGACAGGAAAGTACTGCCATAACTACGATGCTGAAATTGAGGCAATCAAGATAGCAACAGAGAAATTATTAATACCAGCAATGGTACACAACCTGTGGTGCTATCGACAGATGCAAAATCAGTACTCGAGGCGCTCCTGTCTGGGAAATTGCCAGTACTAAGGACACTACTTTCTGAACTTAGCAGTCAGCATAAGGTCACCATACAGTGGATACCATCCCACTGTGGAGTACCCAGAAATGACAGAGCTGATCAATTGGCTAAGGAAGGAGCCAAAGAAGAACAGCCTGATGTGCCCGTTACATACCACCAAAAGAAAAGAATGATCAAATCAGTCAGAAAGCCACCAAAACATGGACAGACCAGAACAAGTCATTATTCTGCGCCTCAGAACAGGGCACAATAGATTACGCAACCACATGTATACAAAATTCAAGATTGGTGAAACAGCCATGTGCACATGTGGATTGGCGTCGCAGACAGCAGAGCACATACTCCAAGACTACCCAAAATATAACATATCTAGGCAAACCTTCTGGCCTAGAGAGACGGCAGTGGAAGATAAACTCTATGGACCACTGTGTGAACTGAAAAAGACAGTTCTATTCATGCAAGAGACAGCATTGCAGTTATAGACATATTTCAAGCGAACGAAAGAAGAAGAAGAAGAACTACCACAATGCGACATATCTAGGCAAACATTCTGGCCTAGAGAAACAACAGTGGAAGATAAATGGACCACTGATTGAACTAAAAAAGACAGTTGAATTCATACAAGAGACAACATTGCAGTTATAGACATATTTCAAGTGAATGAAAGAAGAAGAAAATGAGTTTATAGATCTTTTATAGGCATGATGATGATAATTTTAGTCTACACAAGAGACCAGCGGAGGATGTCATTAATTTATTGGGAGGATTACAGGTAATAACTGTATGCTGGTGCTGTGGCAAAGGAATTACGATAGCAATCCTCCATACACATTCAGAACACAGCTGAGAGTGATTTGGAAGCAGACTGCTTTGCACTGGTATTTCATACAATGGTATGAGTGTCGGTCGTTCAGAAAACAATGGCAAACTACTGAACGTAAAACTTGCTAAGAAATGACCAACAGCCACACACGCAAACTAAATAGTCCTGCTGTAAAGTTCCCTAATTGGTCAACATAGATGTAACGTACCTTGGTGCTAGGACTTCTAGATTCTAGTATGGTGAGGTCCAAGGTTCGTGTGGGAAGTTGAAGTTTTACTGACAGACAATGGCTAGAAGGGAACATATACAGTTTCTATCAGTGTATTAGGTTAGGGTCTGTTGATAATAAAATACCCAGGTAGATGCTCACTGACTCATCACAGCATTAGGAGATCCTTTAAGTGGTCAGTCAGTATACTAGAAAATAAGAAACAAATACTTCATAGTCCACTATATTCTGAGAATTGTTCTGTTACATTGAACCTCAAAAGACCCATTTTTCTTCTTTAGTGATTGCGAAATGGTCCATTTCTCATATTCAGACGGTAAGAAATATGATAACAACTTGATATCAGTTTATTTTTATACGTACATTTTCCCTTCATTTCTCAACATAATTTCCACCAACATTGATGCACTTATCCTATCGTTTTATCAGTCCTTCCGAATCGGTCACATAGAACTGCGTGCTCTGTTTTCTAAACCATGTTTTCACTTCACATTCAACTTCGTCGTCATTCGCAAAATGTCTCATGCCAAAGTGGGTTGTCAGTGCTTATGCTGACAAATGTTTGTCCCATAAAGCGGTGCATAGCTGGGTAGAAAAGTTACAAGGGGGAGTCAATAAGTAAGTCATACAGTTCTGTGGGATGGCCGGTAAATGAAAACAAAGCACACAGTTCTATGCAGCCGGTTTGGGAGGACTGATAAAACGATAGGATAAATGCATCAATGTTGGTGGAAATTATGTTGAGAAATAAAGGGACAATGTATGTATAAAAATAAACTGGTTTCAAGTTGTTATCATGTATAGTTATTTTTCTACAGCCATTTGTGACTAACTTATTAACTTACCCTCGTAACTAGTTATACCTCTCCATAGTGCAAAGCCTGGGCTGAATTGTAGAGATCATGTGTTGCCTATGATGCAGCATGATCCCTCTCTCAGCCTGCCTAGTTTACTACAGAGGAAAGGTAACACCAATACATCTAGAACAAGACAAGCTGCAGAAGCTGCTGGATCAGCAAAGCAATGCTCCGATCCTAGACCAGATGCCAAGGCTAGGGATTGATCTGCCCTGCCATGACATTTAGTCTTTAGGTTGCATTTTCTTGCCCTAGGGTAAGGCTTGTACCCTCCCAGTTGCGCTTCTCCACCTGATCACTTATATATGTAATAGTATACTTTTGCCGGAGATAAGTTGATAGCGAACTGAGCTGGTAGTATGAGCATGGTCAGATATGGGTTCACTGCCTGGGCTCGTCAATTGCCAAAGTGAGGGAAAGATTGGTCACCTTTACCTCCTTGCTCTCAGCCTACAAAATGTGATCACATCACTGACCCACAGCAGGAAACTCGCTATCAGGCGAACCCACTCTGACTTCTGAGGTGCTTGTAATTTAAATTCCCAAGTCAAGGATGAGAAGTCAACATTTTAATCCAACTTGAACTTGCATCAGCACACCGGAAGTTTCAGAGTGAGTGCTCTTATCCATTCAGTCATGCTGATCTTCTTGTTAATGTGTTTTTAACTCTTCCTCTATATCTTTCTGCACTGTAGAATATATAATTTTAAAGGCATTTAATTAGTTTTTGATTTTGTTTGGTTTCCATTCAGCCATTCTGACCGTCTTCTTCATGCGTTTTTAAGTCCTCCTCTTTATCTTTTTGCCCTGTAGAATATATAATCTTCCTCTATATCTTTTTGCCCTGTAGAATATATAAACTCTTCCTCTATATCTTTTTGCCCTGTAGAATATATAAATTCTTCCTCTATATCTTTTTGTCCTGTAGAATATATAAACTCTTCCTCTATATCTTTTTGCCCTGTAGAATATATAAAGTCTTCCTCTATATCTTTTTGCCCTGTAGAATATATAGTCTTCTTCCTCTATATCTTTTTGCCCTGTAGAATATATAAAGTCTTCCTCTTTATCTTTTTACCCTGTAGAATATATAAAGTCTTCCTCTATATCTTTTTGCCCTGTAGAATATATAAAGTCTTCCTCTATATCTTTTTGCCCTGTAGAATATATAGTCTTCTTCCTCTATATCTTTTTGCCCTGTAGAATATATAAAGTCTTCCTCTTTATCTTTTTACCCTGTAGAATATATAAAGTCTTCCTCTATATCTTTTTGCCCTGTAGAATATATAAAGTCTTCCTCTTTATCTTTTTACCCTGTAGAATATATAATTTTAAAGGCATTTAATTATTTTTTGTTTTGTTTTTCAAACAGCTTGTGGAACGACTACAGTGTGTTGAAGTGAGTGAATATTTGGAGACGGACGCACCACTCGTGCCACAAGACTTTTCTGTTCCACTTGGGGAGAAGTGAGAGCATGAACCATGTTTTTCAACCACATATTCTATCCAGAACTAAGTATTTTTGTTAGAATGTACGCATAATTGCTGAAGTAGTTTGAGCTTGTGAAGTAGCTAGTATCTCCTTCTGGTACTTCATCTTCTATTTTTCTTCTGTTCTTCTTCTCCTGTTCTTCTCCTCCTGTTATTCTTCTTTTCCTCATGTTATCCTTCTTCTTCTCCTCCTCTTCTTCTTCTTCTTCTGCTGATGTTGCTGCTGCTCCTCCTCCTCTTCTTCTTCTCCTCCTTCTCTTCTTTTTCTTTGTTCCTCTGTCGAAGGGAGTGTTTCACACCTAGTTCTGCACATCAAAGTAGCTGGTATTATATTGCTACAATGTTATAGTGACACAGCAGTGATTCTTCTTCTTGTTCTTCTTTCGTTGACTTCAAATTTGTCTAAATCTGCAATGTTGACCCAGTAGTCATGTATTTGCCCTTAGAGGAAGCAAAGAATAGTAACACTGTAATCTACCGTGCCACCCTTGTGTTATCAGAGTCCATACGGGAAGCAAAGAATAGTAACACTGCAACATGCCATGAGAGGCAATTAAGGAGGGTTGGCTTGGAGTAAACTACCTCATGCCATAGCAGACAACAGCTGCAAAATCTACAAGACATCTACAAAAGGCTTGCCATGAGTTGGTTGAGGGGCTAAGCTCTATTGGGAGATGAAGAATAGAAGAAGAAGGACCTGTATGCATGTCATAACAAGCAACTAAGGAAGGTTGGGCTTGGCGCTGACTACCCCATCCCATAGTTGATTTAGTTAAGTTAGTTGCATATTTTTTGCAGGACGTCGCAGTCAACGCAAGCATTTTTTAATACTGTTTGTAATCTCTTGGCAAATTTACATTCAGTAGTTTGCCATATCTCCCTGAACGATGGACACCCATACCATTTTGTAAAAAAACAAATGCAAGACAGTCTGCTGCCAAATCTCCCACAGCTGTGTTTCGAACGCGGTATGTGGGATTACGAACTGCATCTGTAACCCCTTCATCACGGAGGCCATAGTTGATTACTGCTGCAAAACCCAACTAACCATGAAAAAGTCTGAAGGAAGAGGAAAAAATTAGCCAACCAAGGGGAATGGGTGCTCTTCTAGAAGACATTCATGATATCGTGGAGGACATGGAGTGAGCTTTAGGACACAGAAAATGATAGGATGGCTTATCATGAGTTGGCTGAGGTGCTTATTCTCCAAAGGAGGATAATGGGAAGAAGAAGAAGAAGTTATATATTATACTGGCACCTTGCCGTCTTGACAGACAATTGTTTGTTGCATTGTGCTTTTAAAAAAAAAAACCAAAGCATAATCACTACACCCTATTGCGGTGTGACGCAACAGATCAATTCATGGATGCCAGTAAACACATGGTCATTTCCACCATCATGCACCATCTGACGTTTCACATGCTGGGTGTGGAGGTTTACAATGTTACTGTTCTTGACTTCCCACTACTTGCACTGGAGGCTTACAATGTTACTGTTCTTGACTTTCCACTGCACACACTGGAGGTTTACAATGTTACTGTTCTTGATTTCCCACTACACACACTTGAGGTTTACAATGTTACTGTTCTTGACTTCCCACTACACACACTTGAGGTTTACAATGTTACTGTTCTTGACTTCCCACTACAAACACTTGAGGTTTACAATGTTACTGTTCTTGATTTCCCACTACATACACTTGAGGTTTGCAATGTTACTGTTTTTAACTCCCCACTACATACACTGGATATTTACAATGTTACTGTTCTTGACTTCCCACCACATACACTGAAGGTTTACAATGTTACTGTTCTTGACTTCCCACTATTTGCACTAGAGGTTTACAATGTTACTGTTCTTGACTTCCCACTACTTGCACTAGAGGTTTACAATGTTACTGTTCTTGACTTCCCACTAATTGCACTAGAGGTTTACAATGTTACTGTTCTTGACTTCCCACTAATTGCACTGGAGGTTTACACTGTTACTGTTTTTGACTTCCCACTACATACACTTGAGGTTTACGTTACTGTTCTTGACTTCCCACTATATACACTTGATTGAGGTTTATAATGTTACTGTTCTTAACTCTCCACTACATACACTGGATATTTACAATGTTACTGTTCTTGACTTCCCACCACATACACTGAATGTTTACAATGTTACTGTTCTTGATTTCCCACTATGAATAAAATTGGGTGGAACTGCGGTAAAGCTGTGAAAATGTAAACAATATAAAATGACACAAAGTAGTGGAGCTTTACAAAACAGAATTACGACACATACAGGACGTTGCAGCGATTAGCCTTCATCAGCAAACAAACACATTCACAAAACACAACATATAGTCAAGGAGATCTCCTATGACTACATCAAAACGTGATGACTGGACGAGAAGAACAAAAAGATGAAAGCAGTGAAGAGAAAATGAAAATTTGAAAAAATTTTCATACTTACCTCAGAATTCTGGGTTATACACAGCTCGGAATTCTGAGGTAAGTATGAACATTTTTTCCAATTTTCATTTTCTCTTCGTTGCTTTAATTTTTTCATCTTTTTGTTCTTCTCATCCTGTCATCACGTTTTGATGTAGTCAGAGGAGATCTCCTTGACTATATGTTGTGTTTTGTGAATGTGTTTGTTTGCTGATAAAGGCTAATCGCCGCAACGTCCTGTATGTGTCATAATTCTGTTATGTAAAGCTCCACTACTTTGTATCATTTCATATGGTTGACTTCCCACTATATACTCTGGAGGTTTACAATGTTACTGTTCTTGACTTCCAACTACATACACTGAAGGTTTACAGTGTTACTGTTCTTGACTTCCCACTACATACACTGGAGGTTTACAATGTTACTATTATTTACTGCATTTGTTTTTACTTTGAACAATGTCACCAAGAAAGAATGAAGAAATGCTATTGCAGCAATATTTACTGTGATTATTTGTTTGTTATGATGAATTAGCCTGCCTCTACCACATATGAGAAATGGCTTGTCTTTTGAATAACTGGTTCTTAATTTTTGTGATATTGTATACAGGTGAGGATAACTGATTATGAGAAAGTATACAGAGTTCATCGTGAAACCAAACGGCTTTTTATAAACTTTACACAAATATGTTATTGTGGAGCAAGAGAGACTTACTATCCAAGATTCCATTGTATATTGTTACTATTGCATATTTATGTGAATTCTTAACTCTTTCAGACCCAAAACTCTTTTATCTGCCGAGGGGAGGGAAAAGGGGAAGAAGTGCTAATTTGACCATGATTACTTAGAAGTCTCGTGGCCGAAAGGTTCAGAACGTTCACTCGTAAAACTTCCAGTGCACTGGTGGTGACACAGAAGGTTCTCTACCTACACTGCACAGTTGGAATAAAATGTTGACCTTTCGTCTTTGACTTGGGGATGTAAATTACCAGTACATCTGAAGTCAGAGTAGGTTTTCATGATGGTGAGGTACTCTGGTTATAGGGAAAACTGGTCCGCACACAAAAATCAGCTCAGTATGGACTGTGCTTGAGTGAACGGGAATAAACCCTGATTACTGAATGTATGTTAATCAGTAGTTTTGCTGTGTATTTGATTATGGTCGTCACTGGGAAGAAGGAAAGGCCACAATGTGATATACGAGTAAATGGTCATATTCTTAAGCAAGTGAATCGATACAGTTATCTCGGCACAGTCATAACATCTGATGGGAGATGCCTTGAAGAGATTAGAACAAGAATTGCCATTGCGAAGATAGCCTTTTGCAAGATGAAAAACATAGTGACCAATAAAAAGATATCAATTGAAACGAGAAAAAGAGTGTTGAAGTGCTACATAGAACCTATAATTTTGTATGGATGTGAAGCGTGGACAATAAGCAATCAAGCTGAAAAACCGCTGATGGCTGTGGAAATGTGGTTTCTGAGGAAAATGCAAAGACTACCATGGACAGACAGAAAAACCAATGAACAAGTCCTTCAAGAAACAAATGAAGATTGTAAACTGATTAGAGACATTAGACGTAGACAGTCAAAATTTGTTGGGCATGTTATGAGAAGAAATGAATTGAAGAACTTGGTGACGACTGGCAAGATCGAAGAGAAGAGACCAAGGGGAAGACCCAGAAGTAAATACCTGGATGGCTTGGCCACATGGCATGGTCGAGACAGGAACACAGAGCTGATCCACGACTCTGGTGATCGAGTGACATGGCAGTACATGACTACCCACGCTTATCGGCATGGCACATGATGGATGGATGGCTGTATATTTTACTGTCTGTATAATTTTCTATGATATTTTACACATATTAAGTGCCATATTCACATACTGTTGCTAAGTTGCTGACTCTATACAATATGTATTCTTTTGTATTTACTGAATCACTTGTACTATAGTTTATTATCTTTTAACATGTGTGATTTTAATAGTTGAAATTATGTTGTTTGTTAGCTCCATCTCCATCTAGGTATCTTGAGAGAGTAATTTTTTTGGTTTGTAATGGTAGCCATCTTAGGTTGGTTCAGAGCATAAATTAGACAGTTGTGACAATGAGAAGGTTGAAGGGGAGAGAAAGAGGAAGACCAAGACAGAAGAAGCTGGATGGTTTGAAATCATGACATGGAGAAATGTCAGTATCAGAAATGATTCTTCTTCTTCTTCTGCGTTCATCCGGAGTTTTTTTCCGGATGTGATTGCGTTGTGCCTGTTTACAGCAGAGCTGCGTTCTTGCGCCGTTAGGCCGACACATCCGACTTCTGCGGGCATTTGTTGACCGGGTTAACCTTCCCGGGGGTATCAGAAATGATTGACAGTACAGGAAACAACATACAGTGAACAGACTTGATGATCAATGCCACATGGCATGGGCTATATGAAGAAAAAAGCTAGTGGTAGCATCTTTAGGTATATTGCGTAGATGAACCCAATGGAAAGGTTGGAGGGGAAGAGAAGCAGCTGAAGACCAAGAGAGATGCTGGACGGTTCAGTATCATGGTATAGGACAGTGGTTCTTAATCTTTTTTTGGCCCGTGCGCCCCCCCTCCCCCAACCATATTTTCAGAACATCATTCCCCCCTTTCGTATTTCCTACCTAAAAATGTGGCCCGTGCCCCCCTTCACCATATTTTCAGAACGTCATCCCCCCCTTTCGTATTTCCTACCTAAAAATCCCGCCTCACCCCTACACAGTATACGTAATAATGGAAGCTAAATTTAATAGCACATACTAAAACAAGTCTAGACGTCCACATAAAACGTGATTTGTGGGTCTACTTTATAAATTGAATTTTAGAAGGGTGAGATGACAGAACCGTACAGTATGAAGGGAAAAACAATATCAAGTAATCAGTTCTTGTATTAACGCGATCTTGAAATAATCTTAATTCCCCCCTGGAAACCCTAAAATCCCCCCCCCCCCCCCCCCCTTCAGGAGGGGGGGGATTGGATTTCCCACTGGTTGAGAACCACAGGTATAGGAGAATGTTAGTATCACAAATGATTGGCAGCACAGGAGACAGAGGGCTGTTGACAGACAAGCCACATGGCATGGACTATACGATGAAGATGAACTGGAGTTCTAGTAGCTTTAGCTATTTTGGAAAGATCAATGAGAATAGCATCTGTAAATGAAGTGGGTAGATGAACTAGAGTAACATCTGTAAATGTAATGGGTAGATCAACTAGAGTAGCATCTGTATATGTAATGGGTAGATCAATGAGAGTAGCATGTGTAAATGTAATGGGTAGATCAACTAGAGTAGCATCTGTAAATGTAATGTGTAGATCAACTAGAGTAGCATCTGTAAATGTAATGGGTAGATCAACTAGAGTAGCATCTGTAAATGTAATGGGTAGATCAACTAGAGTAGTATCTGTAAATGTAATGGGTAGATCAATGAGATTAGTATCTGTAAATGTAATGGATAGATCAACTAGAGTAGCATATGTAAATGTAATGGGTAGATCAACTAGAGTAGCATCTGTAAATGTAATGTGTAGGTCAAGTAGAGTAGCATCTGTAAATGTAATGGATATATCAACTAGAGTAGTATATGTAAATGTAATGGGTAGATCAACTAGAGTAGCATCTGTAAATGTAATGGGTAGATCAACTAGAGTAGTATCTGTAAATGTAATGGGTAGATCAATGAGATTAGTATCTGTAAATGTAATGGATAGATCCAACTAGAGTAGCATATGTAAATGTAATGTATAGATCAACTAGAGTAGTATCTGTAAATGTAATGGGTAGATCAATGAGAGTAGTAAATGTAATGGATATATCAACTAGAGTAGTATATGTAAATGTAATGGGTAGATCAACTAGAGTAGTATCTGTAAATGTAATGGGTAGATCAATGAGAGTAGTAAATGTAATGGATATATCAACTAGAGTAGTATATGTAAATGTAATAGGTAGATCAACTAGAGTAGTATCTGTAAATGTAATGGGTAGATCAATGAGAGTAGTATCTGTAAATGTAATGGATAGATCAACTAGAGTAGTATATGTAAATGTAATGGATAGATCAACTAGAGTGGTACCTGTAAATGTAATGGGTAGATCAATGAAATTAGTATCTGTAAATGTAATGGATAGATCAACTAGAGTAGCATCTGTAAATGTAATGTATAGATCAACTAGAGTAGTATCTGTAAATGTAATGGGTAGATCAATGAGAGTAGTGTCTGTAAATGTAATGGATATATCAACTAGAGTAGTATATGTAAATGTAATGGATAGATCAACTAGAGTAGTATCTGTAAATGTAATGGGTAGATCAATGAGAGTAGTATCTGCTTGAGAAGAGCTGCCAAATTAACTATCTGAGACCGAATAAGAAATGATGTTATTGTGAAATCAACACCTTGTACCACGAATATTGAAAGGCAGAAGATTAAATGGTTCGGCCGTCTCGTTAGAACACAACACCTTCAACTACCAGCACTGGCTCTACATCACAGAAGATCTGCTACGAAAGCAGTAGGACATCGAGAAAAAAATGTATTGATGACATCCAAGACTTTGTACAATAACAAATAACACGGAGCAACATTATCTAGTGCCACCCATCAGCCTCTGGAACATCAACTATTCCTCCCCACGACTCTTGATGGCAAACGGGGAAGATGATTGATTATATTTTTACTACTATTGCTGCAGTTGATTGATTATATTTTTCTGCCGTTGCTGCATTTGATTGATTGTATTTTTCTACTATTGCTGCAGTTCAATCCACTTCCTTCTCTGGGACAGAATACTTCCAAAGGGATATTGTATTGTTTTATGTTGTTTATGCATAATCAGAGTTTCTGTCCATACATTACAGTTTTGTATAATTTTATTTTACCTAATGCTTGGTTACAATTTTGTTATTAAAACTAAAAGATCATCTGTGATGTAACTGATGCTTTGTTTCTTGCCAGCTGTTTTGTGTTGTAAGGAACTGATCATATTTGGCATGACAAAACTGGGATGTTTGTAATGTGGCTGCAGGGGGCGTTAATGTACTTGATAGAAGCTACGCTGATAATGTTCCATGCCTGCAGTCTTCATCCGCTGACTTAGGAACTTTTGGAATTCATCACGACACTTGGGAGACTGTTGTCAAAGACCGAAATTCATGATGTGCATCATTATGCAAGGGTACAGTCACTTGTGAAGCAAACGGACTGCAAGAGCTGTGAAAAAAAGACTGGACAAAAAAGCCACAGCAGGAAATCCTCCTCCTGGAACGTCAGGCATTCTTTGCCCACATTGTCAAAGAACATTTCGAGCCAAAATAGGCCTTATCAGCCATCTTAGAACTCGTAACTCTAAACTTTCAACCCCACTGAATGAAATGTGCATTCAGGCTTACAAAATGTGATGAAATTATCACATCACCCATAGCAAGAAACTTTTGGCAGATTTTGTTTGTTTGTTTGTTACTTATCACAAACATCAGAAAGAAGCAGTCAACGTTTGGCCAGTTATGAGAAGACAAAAACTGGAACATGTTGTGACAACCGGAAACATTTGCGGAAAGGGAGACAGAGGAAGACAGCGTGAGAAGATTCTTAACAGTCTTGTGTCATGGCACGGAAGGGAGTCAACACACGAATTGATCCATGACATCGGAGATAGTAATTTGTGGAGAGGCATGATCGCCCATGCCAGCTGGCAAGTCACTGGATGGATGGAAATGTGGCCAGGTAAGATCAAATGAAATGGCTCTGCAATTATAGAAGCCTCCTTGGATGGCGGGAAATGCCCACTGTCTGCTTCTGTCTTCCCTTGAGCGCCAACCAGGATGTGTTCAGCTGTTCTAAATGGGCCAGCTGGGATGGGGGAATAACACCATAACAGTGAGAGTGGAAAGTCCTACAAAACACCCGGGAAGGTTAACCCATTCAACAAATGCCTGAAAAAGTCAGATCACCCGGCTGAAAGGTGCAAATATCTCAGCTCTGCTGAAAACACCATCATCATCATGTGCCATGCCATTAGGCATCGGCGGACATGTTTCGCCATCTTACATGATCATCAGTCATGGATCAGCTCTGTGTTCTTGTCCCGACCATGTAAATAGGCACAACGCAATTACGCCCAAAACATACATTTTGACCAAACGAAGAAGAAAGGGAGCGACTGGCCGAGTGGCTAGAATGCCGGGCTCTCATTTGGGAGACCCAGGTTCGAATCCTTGGTAAGGTGTGGTGTTTTTTTTTTCTGTCCGGGGCAAAAAGAAAACAACCTGCACAGTTCGCGGCGACTGCACTAGCCATGCGGCCTTAATTCTTCAGGCTCAAGACCCCCCTGTCTGTCCTACACCGCAAAGTACTATAGGCAGTAAATGACAGTTGTTTTTTTACAGGAGAAGAAGAAAAAAATCAAGTTGCAACTTTATGTCCCCCTGGACATTGGGTTGAAGTCTGTGGACAATGAAATAACCAACACCAGCGGGAGAAACATGACCAACCTTGACCTAATTCCAGTATGTGCTGTGCTGAATTGTGACCTGGTTACATCACAGCCATCACTGTGACGAAGGGATTGTGAATGTAATTCGCAATCTCGTGCTCAAGGAAGAAGTGGTCAGGTACCTGTGGGACCAGGTGGAGAAAGCAGTGGAACAGACTGAGCACCTATGTGTGGAGAGAATGATATGGCGGGGGACTGGCAGGGGTTCTGGACGAATCTCAAAACTGAGAGGGAAGACCAGAAGACTTTCAATCAGATGGCAGATGGAACCATCAGCAGTATGGCTCTTTGCTGGCTGTTGAACAAGGGGGCGGAGCATGCGTGGGAATGTCCTGAGTGCAATGATGTAGTTTCTTAACTCAACTCAATCTCACAATAGAAACACAGCTGCGGGTCATTTTGAAGCAGACCGCCTTGCCACTCATTCAGACCGCTATGGCAATCTACCGAAGATAAACTTGTCAAAAATTATAAACAGCCAAAAAAAATAAATGCTGCAGTTGACCTAATTAAGTTAAATTATGGACCCCACTTGATGTCATGGACATATGGTGCTGGCCCCATAGTTTGACTAATCAGTACCGGGTGATGTGGATCATGTCTCGCCAACCGCCTTTATGTCCCATGTAATTTCCGGCTACCAATGTTTAAGTTGGATCCACCTGTGAGCCCAGGTCAAATGAATAAAAATAATCCCACACCCTGAAGGGGATTCAAACACATGCCACACAAGCATACTGGCCATTGCACTACCTGGGTCAGGAGTTAACATTATCACACAAGCGTACTGGCCATTGCACTACCTGGGTCAGGAGTTAACATTACCACACAAGCGTACTGGCCATTGCACTACCTGGCTCAGGAGTTAACATTACCACACAAGCCATTGCACTACCTAGGTCAGGAGTTAACATTACCACACAAGCCATTACACTATCTGGGTCAGGAGTTAAAATTACCACACAAGTCATTGCACTACCTAGGTCAGGTGTTAACATTACCACACAAGCCATTACACTACCTGGGTCAAGAGTTAACATTACCACACAAGCCATTGCACTACCTAGGTCAGGAGTTAACATTACCACACAAGCCATTACACTATCTGGGTCAGGAGTTAAAATTACCACACAAGTCATTGCACTACCTAGGTCAGGTGTTAACATTACCACACAAGCCATTACACTACCTGGGTCAAGAGTTAACATTACCACACAAGCCATTGCACTATCTGGGTCAAGAGTTAACATTACCACACAAGTCATTGCACTACCTAGGTCAGGTGTTAACATTACCACACAAGCCATTGCACTACCTGTGTCAGGAGTTAACATTGCCACACAAGCATACTGGCCACTGCACTACCTGGGTCAGGAGTTAACATTACCACACAAGCATACTGGCCATTGCACTACCTGGGTCAGGAGTTAACATTACCACACAAGCGTACTGGCCATTGCACTACCTGGGTCAGGAGTTAACATTACCACACAAGCATACTGGCCATTGCACTACCTGGGTCAGGAGTTAACATTACCACACAAGTGTACTGGCCATTGCACTACCTGGGTCAGGAGTTAACATTACCACACAAGCGTACTGGCCATTGCACTACCTGGGTCAGGAGTTAACATTACCACACAAGCATACTGGCCATTGCACTACTTGGGTCAGGCGTTAACATTACCACACAAGCATACTGGCCATTGCACCACCTGGGTCAGGAGTTAACATCACCACACAAGCGTACTGGCCATTGCACTACCTGGGTCAGGAGTTAACATTACCACACAAGCATACTGGCCATTGCACTACCTGGGTCAGGCGTTAACATTACAACACAAGCATACTGGCCATTGCACTACCTGGATCAGGAGTTAACATTATAATAAGCATACTGGCCATTGCACTACCTGGGTCAGGAGTTAACATTAAGTCACAGAATGGACAAGGGGAGAGATAGAGGGAAACAAGAAAATTATGAGGGGGCTTCAAATGAAAATCTTAAAAGTGTAATATAAATTACAATAACCACGCCATTGTCTTGTAACCTGTCAATATTGATGTTAAGGATGTCAAGAGTGTTAAGCATGTGACACCATGGTGCAGATGAACACTGTGATGTCATAAGGACAGTTTAAAGATGGCCGCCACACTTTTGGCACATACCAAAGAGCAGCAGCGTTCTGTTATCCATTTTTTAATCAGTGAAGGGGTGAAACCTATAGAAATTCATCGGCGAATGAAGGTCCAGTATGGTGATGCATGCCTGTCAGTCCAGCAAGTGTATGAGTGGAGTGGAGTAGGAAATTGCTTCTGTGACAGACTGTTCATGACTTGGACATCCACGCTGATTAGTGACCCCAGAGTCAATCTTTCTGCAAGAATACGAGAACTTTATCTGTGCTGGAGGACTTGCATTGAACGCAGTGGTGGCTACATCGAAAAATGATACATTTGTTCTTTACTTTTTCAGAATATGTTCAAACACACCCCCCCCCCCCCCCCCCCCCCCCCTCAGTTGAAGCCCTCTTGCAGTAACAATCTTCTGAGTCGGGAGTTAATATTCCGCCGCAAAATGGACTAGGGAAGGGAGAGAGAGAATAGAATTAGTAACAACTTTCTGAGTCAGGGGTTAATAATTGTGAGCCACAAAATGGATGAGGGAGGAGGAGAGAGCAGAGATGTAGTAACAATTTTCTGAGTTAAGAGTTAACATTGCACCACAAAATGGATGAGGGGAGAGAGACAGAGAGGAGAATAGTAACAACTTTCTGAGTCAGGAGTTAACATTCCGCCACAAAATGGACACGAGGAGAGAGAGAGAGAGAGAGAGAGAGAGAGAAGAGAATAAGTAACAACTTTCTGAGTCAGGATTTAACATTGCGCCACAAAATGGATGAGAGAAGAGAGACATAGAGAGATTAGAATTAGTAACAACTTTCTGAGTCAGCGGTTAATAATTGTCAGGCACAAAATGGACGATGGGGCAGGAGATAGCAGAGAATTATTAGGGACGTTCATTTGAAACCCGTTCCAATGGTTTCTTACAAAAGTATGAGAGAAACATTAACAGGTGTGGTAGAATTAAACAAAGCATTCATTTTGAATGAATTATGCACAATGATTTGGTCAGAAGAAGTCGCCGTAGGCATTCAGGCAAGCATCCCATTGCTTAGGTAGGCAGCGAATGCCGTCCGCAAAAAAGGATTGTGGTTGCTCACTGAACCAAGTGTTTACTGCGTTCATTGCGTCTGCATCTGTGTGAAATTGTTGCCCCTTGAGAGCTTCTTTTAGAGGTCTGAACAAATGAAAATCACATGGTGACAAATCAGGACTATAGGCTGGATGTTGCAGAATTTCCCACTTCTTCCTTGATAATGCTTCCTGCACAATCTTTGCGACATGTGGATGAGCATTGTTGTGCAACAAAATCACACCAAGAGAAAGCATGCCAGGTCGTTTATTCTTGATGGCTTTTTGCAGCTTGTCTAGTGTTTGCAAGTAGTGGGTAGAGTTGATGTTGACACCAGGTTCTTTAAAGTCGGCCAACAATAGCCCTTCATGGTCAAAAAAGACTGCTCAGCGGAAACCTGTAACTTGAATTTTTTGGCTTTTGGTGATCCAGCATGCTTCCATTGCATGCTCTCTTTTGCTGCTCGGCTCAAAGTAGTGACACCATGATTCATCACCTGCCACTATGCGGAAGAGAAATGCATCATCCTCCACTATGTAACACATCAAGTGGTTCTTCTTCTTCTTCTTCTTTGCGTTCATCCGGAGTGTTTTTTCAGATGTGATTGCGGTGCGTCTAATTACGCACCCACGGGTCGAAACCCTCAGGCCAACACATCTGACTTTTAGCATGCTGTTTTGACCAGGTTAGCATTCCTGGGAGACTCTCACTTTTGTGGTACCGTCCACATCCCAGCTGGTCAAGTTGGAACAGTCGAAGACTTCGATCATCCCTCAAGGGAAGGCAGGGACAGTCCATAGCATTTTCCGCCATCCAGGGTGTGCTTCCATAATTCCAGGGCCGACACATAGCGCCCTGGTGCTGGGCTCACCGAGGGAATCGTCACGTCCTGCTCATGGCTGCTTTAATTCCTCACTTCAATATATTGGGCATTTCGTTCGCCCCTGGCTGTTCCCGCACTAACCAGACCAGTCTGCAGACAGTATCCACTCAGCGAGTTTTCGTTTCAGACATGTGCTTGTTGTTGTGCCCATCAGAGCTGTTCCAGGCACGACGGACATTCAGAAAAACTACCTAGTCAGAGCTGTTCCAGGCACGACGGACATTCGGAAAAACTACCTAGTCAGAGCTGTTCCGAATAAGAGCGGCATTCGGAAACTAGGTAGTTGTTCCTAGCACGAGGGACATTCGGAAGACAAGTTAGAGCTTTTCCGGCCACGAAAGTCATTTCACTCGGACGTAATTGCGTAGTGCCAGTTTCGATTTTGCCACTCATAGGCTGGCACTTCCGACTTTGGCGGGGATTTTTAATGAGGTTAGCCTTCCTCAGGCTTCGAGGCAAGTTAGACTTGTATTTCGACTTCCACTCAGCAAGCTTTTTCTTCGGGCTGCCACGTAATGGATTCGCTAGCTGAGTGTTCCATTTCGTGTGTCACCTTTGACTACTCACTCCATGAGTACAGTTAGACTTTCATCGGAACGTGCGACCGAGGTGTTTTTCCACATTTAGTACTCGCTCACGAGGTAGGCTACATGTGCTGCCGGCTCAGCACCTTACCTCCATGCGTCTGTGGGCGAGAAACAGCCAAGCCCTCTCATCCAGGGATCCCTCATATCCCCCAGCTAAGAGCCTTCGAACGAGAAAATGCACCAAGCATGTAGCGTGCTCAGCACGTCGCATCAATTTTGATAGGATTGTGTTGGCCAGGCTCTCACATCCGAGGGTGTATGGCTTAGAGGTGTTCAGCCATACCCCTCAGCTGAGAGCCTTAGAGGTGTTCGGACAGATTATTGGCATCGTTCGCCCGATTTAGACTGCAGGGCAGCAGGTTGTGTCTCTCTTAGTCTGGTCCCTATCCCAAGAGCTGTCCAATATGTAGTTTATATCCATTGGCATAGCGCTTGGGGTCAGTGGGACACTCAAGCTCCCCCACCACGGCAAGGTGGAGACACATTGGGGGAGCATCAAGTGGTTCAAACACCATCCCATGCGTTCCTCTCTTTGGTGGTCGGTCAACATCCATGGTACCCACTGTGAACACATCTTCCGATACTGCAGTTTCTTATGAACGACCTTCTGAATTGTTCCAAATGACACATAAAATTCTTCGCTAGCAAATGTATGCTTCGACAATGGTTTATCTGTACTGCTGCATCAATTTTGGCGATGTTTTTTTCTGTTGCAACAATATGCGCTTGACCCGGCCGTTTAAGATCTGTCATGAACTGACGTCCTTTCCGGAACATTCGTGCCCAGTCTGTCACTGTTGTCTTCGACACACATTTGTTAAGGTATGCTGTCTGCATTCTTTGATGAATGTCCACTGGTCGAAGTCCTTCAAATGCAAGAAACTGAATCACCGCTCTTTGAGCTTCTTTGGACGGATTTTGGATCAACCCGGCCATTTTCTCAACGGTCAGAAACAGAACCTATGCATCATGGGACAATAAGCACGTGTTCTTTTATTCACTGGTCAGTACTTATCACATGACTATGACATGATCATGTTCAATGTACGCAATTACGCGCGGTGCGGCACGAACGGATTTCAAATGAACGCCCCTTATAGTAACAACTTTCTGAGTCAGGAGTTAATATTGTGCCACAAAATGGACGAGGAGAGAGAGAAGAGAATTAGTAATGACTTTCTTAATCGGGTTAATTGTCAGCCACAAAATGGACGAGGGGGAGAGAGAGAAGAAAATTAGTAACAACTGGAGTTCACAACTAGAAGAGAGTGGGTTACTAAAACAGCCATCTGAGATCAGAAGAATTAATCAAATAAAACAAGCCTATCAGTACAACTTTTGATGCTTGCTTATAAAAATACAACATCATACTACTGTATTTTGTCAACTGTTTAATCATTTTATCTTGACACACAGCAGAATGACAAACCATTTGTACATCAAATTCAAGATAGGTATCACCAGCCTCTGCCATTGCAGCCTGGCATATATGACAAAAGAACATCCCAGCCTTGATGATCTACCTGTTCTTCTACACTATACACACGATTCCTTAGGGCCCTGGCCACAACTGCCTTAATATGTACCAAACAAAAGGTCGCTTAAAAGTCGACAGGGTCGACTTCATTGCACCGGGTTTTATCCCATATGGCTCAGCCTAATTCCGCAACGCAGAAAGCGTTGCACAAAGCACGAACTCCGTAGCTCTAGCGATGACCCACAGGTGTCTCTGAAAAATTTCACCCGTGAACCGAAGGACGCGATCCAGAATCGAACCCACAACCTTTGGAGCCTGAGTCAAACGGCATGATGACTTCGCCACGGAGACCCCATATATATATATACCAATACCTCACGAAGTGGTGAAGACCCAACCAATCTGTCTGCCTGCTCATTTCCCACCACACCAGCATGTCCTGGGGGAAATCCAACAGACGCTCTCTATGTCTGATTGCTGATAGAAGCCTGCCACTCTGCTCGAAGCATGCCTGTCTGCATATTTCTTTGCGAGTCTGTTACAATTACAACAAAATCTCAAGTTCATGAACATGTGGTCGATCTGGTTTCTGATATTATTGCCAGGACCCTTCCACATCCATTATCCTCTTGGGTGTTGCTGATACCAGGTGTTTCCAACAATCATATCATGGTCTTTTGCCCATTCTACAAGTCTATCCCATCTTTGACAATGCTCTCCTAATCCATAATTACATCTTGTTGGTTTTCAAGTTTAGCGTTAAAATCTCCCAATATAATATTTATTTCTGACACTGCACTTATTCAAGGCATTATCAAGGCACTATAAAATGCATCTATATTATCTTTACTGCTCTCTGCTTTTGGAAACAGAAGCATGAATATTGTTGACAAGAAAAGCCTGCCATTTAACTTTACCAGTATAATTCTTTCTAAGTTTGCATTTCAACGCATTATCCAGGTCACTATAAAATGCATCTATACTATCTTTACTGCCTTCTGGGCAAATGCCTGAATTTTGTTGACAAGAACAGCCTGCCATTTAACTTTACCAGTACAATTCTATCTGACACTGTCCAATATCCAATACCAGTTTTTTATCTTTCCAGGTCCATAATAATGGCTACACCTCTTTGATGGTTCTCACCCCCAAAATTGATAATTTTATAACTGTCAGATGTGATTCCTGTTCCTTTCCATCTGGTCTCACACATTCCCAAGATGTCAATGTTCTGATTTTTCTTGTCTTGTTTCAGGTACAGCACCAACTGTTGTCAATCTCGGTTAGCCTCATAAGTAATGTGTGGATGAAACAATGTATGAAAGAGAGAGGTAAGAGGGGCAGAATGCCAAACGGACCTGCGTGCCCAATTCTTAACTCTCTGAATAAAAAGTTTGTTTGTTCATTCGTTCCATGCCTCATGCCCTGCTATTATTACTTTGATGGGTGCGCAAATGCCTTGAAGTTGTCGCTGTTCAAAGTGTTGCAAGTGAGCGAGGAAGACCCAAGTAAACAGTTTAAAGGCCGAGATCTGTTTATATGTAAGAAGTATACAAGCATTGTGATGTATAAGCATTGATTATACCAGCCTATACAAACCTGCTTTATAGCTTTATAATTTAGCACTAATCTGCTTATAAACATCATGAGTTCTGACGACCATTTTGTGTGCTTCATCAAAGTATGGATTAGTGTCCTGGCGCACCCTCTCAATCCAGGCCTTGACTACGGGTGACTTTTCATACAATTCTTGCTCATGGATTGCATACAACTGCAAAATCTCACAGGTTCCTAGCAGGTCTCCAATGGACAACTCGTCACCTCCGAGGTAAGGGTTATTTTTCAGAAAGTAGGATTCAAGGTACCCAACCACTTTGGTTACCTCACTTCTGCAGTTCTTTACTTTATCCTGGTTGACTGGTTTTCCTGTAGCTCTTGGAATGATAAGCTGTAATTAAAAATGCAATAGAATGCATTAGTAGGAGAAACAGACTTGTATTTTTGTGTGTGTTTGTGTGCTTTCGATGCCTTGAACTCAAGCTTCTAGTAGCACTGGACTTATTTTTGCGTGTGGATTAGCTTTCCCTATTACCAGTGACCCTCGCCATCAGGCGAACTCACTCCAACTTCAGAGGTACTTGTAATTTACATCCCCAAGACAAGGACGAGCAGTCAACATTTTAGTCCAACTGATGGTTCTAAATGTTGCTGTATGTAGCCGGGGCGCAGTGTTGGGGTGAGCGCCCAACATTGCTTAAATACCCCAATGGCTTGTGAATACATAACCTATGCAGCAAAAGTCCAACTCCTGGCCTTCATGTGGTGGAACTGTTTCTACTAACAGGAGAAGGTGCGACTGCGAGTATCTGGTGCCGGAAAATAACCAGTGTGCTCTAGATGTGTATACACATACATGCATGTGCAGACACATGTGTGTGTGTGTACACATCTAAACTCGAGTGAGACCACAGTCTGCTCTAGCAAAGGAAAGGTGCTGAAGACGGAGGCAACCAGCCAGGAGGTGCACCACAGAAATCAGGATGCCACGCAATTACGCAAAATGGAATATGTCGACTGCTGCTAAAAGTTATGGTGCTCGCCCTGCTTTGGACCCCCAGGCAGGTGCAGTGCCGGGCCCTATGTCTCGAAAGGGTCCAACCCCAACTATTGGAGGTCCTTCTCAGATGTCCTGTGGAGCCAGGGGACATGAGAATAGAATGGCTGGCCATACTAAACAAAGACTTAAAATAATGCACTGGAATGCGGAGGGAGTCAGCAACAAAAAAACAGAATTAGAAAACATTCTGGACCAAGAAAAAGTAAGCATATATTGCTTGCAAGAAACTCACCTCAACGAAAATACAGCCTTCAAAATCAGAGGCTACCAGTGTTACCGATCTGACCGAAAGGACAGGCGAAAAGGTGGGATACTTACCCTTGTAAAAAATAACATCACTGCTTCCCAAATCGAAGTCTATATGGAAGGGGCTGAGTATCAGACACTTAAACTTAAAACAGGCTATACCCCAGGAATGCTACCTGGTCAAAAAAGCACACTATAGTCGGATGTGTTGGCCTACGGGTTTCGGCCCAAGGGCGCATAACAGACACACCGCAATCACATCTGAAAAAACACTCCGGATGAACGAAAAGAAGAAAACAGGCTATACAGACCTACATCTGATCAATTACTACTGTCCAAGTGACCGCCCACAGGCACTGGACACACTACCATTAACAGAAAAAATGATTGTGTGGCGATTTCAACAGCCACACGCAGAGTTGGGGCTATGATCACATGGACCAGAGAGGAGAGAGACTGGAAGACTGGCAGGATGAGAATAGATTCATCTTGGTTAACAAGCCGTCTGACCCACATACTTTCTACTCGAGATCATGGCACTCAACAACTACACCTGACCTGGCTTTTCATTCACCAGACCTGGAGTGGAACATTACACGAATTGTTGGGAAACAACTTGGTGGCAGTGATCATCGGCCAGTCTTTCTAACTGTAGAAAATGAGCTTGTAAGTGAAAGCAGCACCCTCTCAAGGTGGAACTACAAGAAAGCAGACAAGGCAATGTACAAGAAATCGCACCAGCATACTGGTTAGAAACCTGAACACTGAGAAAGACATAAATAAAGTAGTTGAAGAGTTTGGGAAATGCATACTACAGGCAGCGCGAGAAACAGTACCAAGAGGAGCCCGTAAACAATATAAACCCTACTGGAGTAGTGAACTGGAACAGTTGCATAATGATGTGGAAGTATGTAGAAAGCAAGCAGAGGCCACACCCAGCCAAGAGCACCACAATAAATTCCAGCATGCAAAAGCCAAATTTCAAAGGGCTAAGCTGCAGGCTAGACGGAAAAGCTGGCAGGAAAAAACAGTCTCTGAACTTTGAAAGAGACACAAGGAAATTGTGGAAGCTAATAAAACAACTTAACGATGAGGGCACAGGGAGAAACTCAAAAATTGCACTACATAAAGATGGAAACATCTTAACAAGAAAGCAAGCAGCTGACCATTTTGCGGACTCATTCGCACAAGATAACAATATCAAAATTAGTCCAGAGAAACAACAAGAGATTCAAGAGAAACAGCAACATACAGGACAGAAGGAAATAGTACATGAGGTTCTGGAGGCACCCATCACAATCAGCGAACTGGAGCTAGCCATATCAAAACTGAAAATGAGAAAGTCACCAGGAGCTGATGGCATCTCCAATGAAATGATCAGGAACCTAGGAACAGAGGCCAAAGCAAAGCTGTTGCAGATCTTCAATAATAGTTGGACCTTAGGCAGTGTTCCACAAGCCTGGAGAGAAGCAATCATGATACCACTCCTAAAATCAGGGAAAGATAGTTCCATTGCCTCTAGCTACAGACCAATTAGCCTCACCAGCTGTCTCTGCAAAACACTGGAGCGCATCATCAATCACAGACTGCAGTGGTACATTGAAAGTAAAAACATCCTTGTGCCACAGCAGGCTGGCTTTAGGCAGTGCTACTCTACGGAAGATCAGACAGCCTACCTCCCTCAAGAAATTGAGGATGCATTCCAAGAGAAGAAGCTGGTGCTTGCGGCATGGATAGATTTGAAGAAAGCCTTTGACAAAGTCTGGAAAGAAGGTCTGATGAATAAACTGAGAAACTGCAAAGTCAATGGAAGAATGTACAAATGGGTGAAAGCATACTTGCACAACAGAAGAGCCCGAGTACAGATAGATGGACTAAAGAGTAAGAAAGTACTACTGCGTCATGGTGTTCCCCAGGGCGGAGTCTTGTCCCCCACACTTTTTCTAATCTTCATCAATGATCTCATTGCTAATCTACCGCATGGAATTAAAGCGGCAATGTACGCCGATGACCTGGTTCTATGGAGCACAAATGAACATGCATAAGTGGCCACCAGATTACTACAAAGAGCTGTAGACACATTTGTTGCATGGACAAATAGATGATGTGTCAGCATAAACACTGACAAGTGCAGCACCACCCTATTTACCCTCTCTCCAAAACAAAAGGCAGGGACCATCCAGATAAATGGAACACCCCTAAGAGAAGATAAAGAACCAACATACCTTGGAGTAACATTTGATGGCAGGCTGACATGGAGAAAGCACATCAACAAAGCAGTAGCAAAAGCCAGAAGGAAAATAGCCATCCTGAGAAAGCTAAGTGGAACCACATGGTGAGCCAGTGGGAAAATACTTAGCAAAGTTTATCAACAGAGCATACAACCACACCTGGAATATGGGTCAACTGCGTGGTGTTCGGCATCAAAAACCACACTACAAGATCTGGACAAATTGCAAAATCAAGCACTTAGAGTCACCACAGGAGGGATGAGATCAACCCCTATAGTGGAAATGGAGAAGATGGGGAGGACACAAGCACTGAGTGAGTGCAGAGATATGAAAACGCTAATACAAGCAGAAAAGTTTCTCAGCTTGCCAGGCCACCCTATTGTCACGAATTGGCCGCCTTAACATCCCAGAATATTTTTCTCGGTCTCCAAATTTGAGATGCCAAATTGAGAAAGAATGAATTAATCACACTACTCCAAAATTATCTAGTCGTGAGGTAAGATTATTCACAAAAAGCCTCTAGCCATGACGTAAGCTTGCAGATGGCAAGTAAAATGGCAACTAGATAATTAGTATACACCTTGGGAAACTGCTGACCCAGACATGCTGAATCAACAATGAACTGGGCCAGTGAGTGAAATAAAACCACCCAGGCGTGAACAACATTGACACAGGGAGAGATAATGGCCCCAGGGCGGTAAACAAGCCCTGTCCACTGGGACTGGCAGACTCTGCAAGGTGTGAAATCACTGATAAGACTGTGAAACTGATCTGGGGCTGGCAACGCAAAACCATCCAGGTGTGACACTATGGTGAGGGTTAGTGGTTAAAAGAATTTTTATGACTGGACAGACTTGAAGTTAATTGCAATCACTGTCAGGAGGAGATAAGAAGAATTTATGACGGGAATGCCAAAGAGATAATAGTGTCTCAGACACTGTCTGCTAGACTCAGCTTAAATAAGGGTCCCTAGCCTGTTTATGTCAGATTAAGTTTGACTTCAGAACAGGTGAGAAGAGAGAGTAAATGTAGATTTCTTAGTAACTAAGTATTTTAAGGTGTATGTACTGAATTCCAGTCTATATCTGATCTAGGTTATTTCAAGAACTATCTTTGGCGTAGGTTACTTGAGTGTTCTTTCTAAGTTCTGTGTTCAATACCATTGTGCTGTAAGTGCTACTCTTCTGAGAAGTAGAAACTTATGGAAGGCAGGTCTTGTCTAGATATACTTGAGGTCGTAGCAGATGCTTGCCATTTCTTTGTAAACTAGACTAGTCTCCTTTTGGTGTGTGCATTTGTTGTACAGAATATAGTCAACTGACTATTTATTTAATTCTTACAACAGCAGTAACTAAGTGTGATTAAACCGGGCAGCTCAGCAAATATGGCTGGTCTGTTTGGTCACTTCAATTAGACGTTGTATATCTCATTTTGTAGTTATACAATATTAGTACTCATTAATAATGCCTGATGCTATTATGTGAGTATCATTAGATGTCTATCTTGAAGTAATATAATGTTTACGGATATGTTGGATGTATGTATGTGTAATTTCATATGAATATACGATGCTAGGAATATGCTTCGTACATATTCTTTTTGTGTATATACATCTCATTTCGTATACCTACAAACTAACTAGTGCATTATGCTATTATATTAAAGTATCATAATATGTCTAGTTTAATTAATGTTTTATGTGTATTTCATGTTTGGTATATTGATTTGTCATATGCAAGCCTATCAATATGACGTGTTATATTATGGGGTGCGCATTGGCACACTAACCATCGATTGCATTTGTAGCAGAGGTGTAATGGTACAGACATTACCCACAAGTGTTATGGGGTATATGGTGCTAAACTTTCTCAGTGTATTGTGGGCGTGCGTCCACGGTAATGCATGGAAACCTGGCACAGCTATTGGTCACGGCGTGTAAGCCCGGATGATCAGGCATTATTATAATACCCTTACCGACCCTGTGAGCTGCTAAACTAACATTGGACGGAGCGGCTGTGCGACACCGAATTTCTGTATTAGCGACATGGACATGGGGCGGCAGAAATGTAATCATTACAGGCGTGTGAGACAATTGAAAAGCCCGTCCCAGACTAAAGACAGTAGGGAGAAGAAGGATGGTGAACACAGTAGAGCTGGAAGATAAACTTGGCCAGACTGGTCATTGTATATGTTTGTGTTATGATATGTTTTAATTAGGATTGCGCTGATGTAGAACTGATATAACACATTCTTGACTTTCTTTCAAGCTCTCACAAGGAGCACCTATGTTACAGATCTCAAGAACGAGTGAAGACTAGGTTGAGCTAGGACTGGCATGAGTCAGGATACCGGCAAGCTGTTCTTTTGTTGAGTCTACTGGAGAGTGGGGATCTGGACCACAGTTCCAGATAGATGAAGTAACAAGTAAAGTTACGTAATGTTTCTCATCACAATATGTTATATGATTTCATCATCCTCATCTTGAACCATCAGATGTCTATGATCATGATTAGTAAATAAATGTTGTAGTATTGTAACTCATAGTTCTGTCGTTATCTTTTAATTCCAATTGTGCATACGTGTTGTGTGTGTACATTGGTGGGGGTTCACTTACACACCAAGGAAGGGAGCAGTCAGGGAGAAAAACCTGTACTGAGAATAGTCGTCTATATTCATATATTTAGACTTAAACATCTATCTCAGCTAAACTTCTCTTTCCTGATCCTTGGCGAATATTCAGCACAGTTCATTTCAATTTTGTAACGAGCCACTAGGAACTGTACGTTGGATATTCAAGGGCTTAATCTGTAGTTCAGCCATATAGATTTTGTCCCTAGTCAGTTTCTGACTATCTGGGGTTGCTCGCCAGTGAATAATACATTCATCTAGCCGGTGGGGCACCCCGACTTCTGACAGATTTGGGGTCCAGTCCGCGATCCTGAACCAGGATTCTAGTAATCATAGTGATTCTACTAGACCCTAGACAAGCGATTTTAAAAGTTAACTCTTGTAATCTTCAGTCATCAAAATAGACTATCATCAAATGTAGCTACTTTTAGTTGAGGAAGTTTCAGAGTACATATATAACTTTTCAAAAGTATAACAGATAAGAACTTATGAGAAAAATACCATCACCTATCATTTAGTGTTACCATTAATCATTTATTGATAATTGAACACTTTAATCATATTTACATTGAGGTGTTTGATGATTTAACTGCTTGACTGATTTGCAATTTTATGCTAATATATGCCATGTTTATTTTGACATGTATGCAGTGCATTTTAATGTTTATTTAGGTAAATATTACTGTTGATTACTGTGTAGTATATCTCTCACACTTACTTCACTGCTGTCGCCAGGTACTACTTGAATATTATTTTCAGTTGTCTTTCACTGCTGAGGCTAAACTATACACATTGGATAGCGTAGACTGTCAGTAGTTAACTCTTGTCTTTCTAGCTTAGATCTGATTTTTGATATATACATAGGAGCTTAACTGAATATAGTCCTTTGCAATTATGGCCTTACGTTACCGGAATCCCGAAGAGGACATGAAGGCGCGCGCAGATTTCGCAGAGTCCGCGAAAGGGTGGGGCATAAGAAAAGGCTTAAAGGGGGAGCAACTAGAAATGTATATCATAGCTGAGTTAGAATGGTGGGACCAAGAAGAAGAAATTATGTTTAAAGAAAATGATGAGTTCTTTGGAGCACAAGAGCGTAGCAAAACTGAAGAAGCAGAGATTAATAAACAGCATATGGAAGTAGTCAATGCAGAGAAGCTAACCTTTCTAGCGGAACATAAGGTAGGAGATATGGATGCTCACCCAACCAGGAAGGAAGGGGCATCTTTGCCAACCACCGCGGAATCAGAGGTAGTGGACCGGGAACTACAAGTTCTCATTCGACCCAGTCCTAAACGGAAAAGAGGGAAGAAAAAACGTGCCAAGGGCATTTCAAACAGTCACAAACGTGATAACTGTTTGCACCACGGCAATAGTCGTTTGACAGTAGAGGACCTTCAGGAAAACCACTTGACTGCTACGAGAAATGAATCTCGAGAGAAAGAGGAACTGAAGACAACCTTTAATGAGGTCGCAGGCGGAGACCTAGCCGATTCTCACATTCCCTTCTGGTCACAGAATCACGAAGTGGAATTACATCTGACTGAAATAGGGAGGAAGGAAGGAACAGAATCCCAGGTGAATTTCACTGCTGCAACGCGGGAAGAGTCACTAATTATCAGTTCAGATAATTTACCTAGTAACAGTTACCCAGAGGACAACTGTTTGCACTACGGTTTGCCAGTACAAGACTCCCAGGAATCTCATTTTACTTCAATGAGAGGTGAAACTCAAGAGGAAGATGACCTGAGGACATCTTTTAAGGAGGTCGGAGATCGAAAGGTAACCGACTTTATTATTCCCTTCAGCCCAGACGAGGAAGAAGTGGGATTAAATTTGACTGACAGTGGGATGAAGGATGACCCGGAACCCTTTGTGATCTTTGAGGCTGCAGCTCAGGAAAAGACACTAGACATCAGTTCAAATGATTTACGTAGTGTGATGGATTGTGTAGACACCAGCCCATCACAGGATTTACCTCAACTGGACTTAGCCCATGAAAGCACGACCAGAGAGGAACATCCAGACCAGGAAACATTTCCAGTTGTTATCTCGGAGCATACCAGTTCGGAGACTCAGGAAACACCGGGAATTGTTAGGAGCCAGAATATGGACTCTGATATTGTGCAGACAACATTGTCTGTAGTTGCTAAAGAAGAAAATTCTTTGCACAAGATGGAGGAAGAAACGCCTATCATCTCATTAGCTGAAGTTATCAGGGAATTCCAGCAACAGGAACCTGAAGTAACAGAAGTCAAGAGTGGTTTGGAATCAACACTCTTAGGACTCAATCTACCCTTCAGTCAGGTCGATTTGATAGGAGTAGATCAGCTATTTGTGGATACTTTATTCAAAAGTAACACCACTTTATCGCCCTGGAGTAACTATGTTATTTCTCAAGGCAGGACAACTTGGCACACTAAAATTCCACTTTCTAGCACGGTTTTCACACGAAACTCTAATGCAGAGAAACTCAGCCCATTAACTGATTATCAGGGGAAGAAACCGCGACACCGAGGAGGGACGATTGTTACTCCCGACTTTGAAGGAGGAAAGCGCCAGTTGAATTTATATCATGGGACCATGATGTGTAACATTATTCCTTTCAAAAGGAAGATATTGATGAATCTGTTAAGGATCTATAAAGGATGGAGGAATATCACGGAGACAAGCTTTGCTGTGGCCAGCTTATGCAAGACCTCACTACGGGTACATCCTCGGCTGCAAGGAGTAAATCACGTGAGTGAATGGTGTAAAACAATTGCTGCCCAGAGGCGTAGAAGAATCCCGTTGATTGTGATCTTTCCCAGAGGGGTAAAATTACAACCTCCTGACAATTACCGGATTTTACCAAGCTATTGCATGGAATCCCGGCCGAAAACCAGGTACAAGGACCTATCCAAAGTATCATGGGAGTATGGAAATGGAACGTCGTTATGCAGATGCAGGACAACCCATTGCCACAAGGAATATTGGAAACCTTTAGGCAGATACAGAACGGAGAGTGCTTAGGCATTATTCTGGGATGTACGGCGTGCTTTGACAAAAGATTTCTGGCAGAAACTTTTTTTTTAAGGGGAAAGCTCTGTCACGAATTGGCCGCCTTAACATCCCAGAATATTTTTCTCGGTCTCCAAATTTGAGATGCCAAATTGAGAAAGAATGAATTAATCACACTACTCCAAAATTATCTAGTCGTGAGGTAAGATTATTCACAAAAAGCCTCTAGCCATGACGTAAGCTTGCAGATGGCAAGTAAAATGGCAACTAGATAATTAGTATACACCTTGGGAAACTGCTGACCCAGACATGCTGAATCAACAATGAACTGGGCCAGTGAGTGAAATAAAACCACCCAGGCGTGAACAACATTGACACAGGGAGAGATAATGGCCCCAGGGCGGTAAACAAGCCCTGTCCACTGGGACTGGCAGACTCTGCAAGGTGTGAAATCACTGATAAGACTGTGAAACTGATCTGGGGCTGGCAACGCAAAACCATCCAGGTGTGACACTATGGTGAGGGTTAGTGGTTAAAAGAATTTTTATGACTGGACAGACTTGAAGTTAATTGCAATCACTGTCAGGAGGAGATAAGAAGAATTTATGACGGGAATGCCAAAGAGATAATAGTGTCTCAGACACTGTCTGCTAGACTCAGCTTAAATAAGGGTCCCTAGCCTGTTTATGTCAGATTAAGTTTGACTTCAGAACAGGTGAGAAGAGAGAGTAAATGTAGATTTCTTAGTAACTAAGTATTTTAAGGTGTATGTACTGAATTCCAGTCTATATCTGATCTAGGTTATTTCAAGAACTATCTTTGGCGTAGGTTACTTGAGTGTTCTTTCTAAGTTCTGTGTTCAATACCATTGTGCTGTAAGTGCTACTCTTCTGAGAAGTAGAAACTTATGGAAGGCAGGTCTTGTCTAGATATACTTGAGGTCGTAGCAGATGCTTGCCATTTCTTTGTAAACTAGACTAGTCTCCTTTTGGTGTGTGCATTTGTTGTACAGAATATAGTCAACTGACTATTTATTTAATTCTTACAACAGCAGTAACTAAGTGTGATTAAACCGGGCAGCTCAGCAAATATGGCTGGTCTGTTTGGTCACTTCAATTAGACGTTGTATATCTCATTTTGTAGTTATACAATATTAGTACTCATTAATAATGCCTGATGCTATTATGTGAGTATCATTAGATGTCTATCTTGAAGTAATATAATGTTTACGGATATGTTGGATGTATGTATGTGTAATTTCATATGAATATACGATGCTAGGAATATGCTTCGTACATATTCTTTTTGTGTATATACATCTCATTTCGTATACCTACAAACTAACTAGTGCATTATGCTATTATATTAAAGTATCATAATATGTCTAGTTTAATTAATGTTTTATGTGTATTTCATGTTTGGTATATTGATTTGTCATATGCAAGCCTATCAATATGACGTGTTATATTATGGGGTGCGCATTGGCACACTAACCATCGATTGCATTTGTAGCAGAGGTGTAATGGTACAGACATTACCCACAAGTGTTATGGGGTATATGGTGCTAAACTTTCTCAGTGTATTGTGGGCGTGCGTCCACGGTAATGCATGGAAACCTGGCACAGCTATTGGTCACGGCGTGTAAGCCCGGATGATCAGGCATTATTATAATACCCTTACCGACCCTGTGAGCTGCTAAACTAACATTGGACGGAGCGGCTGTGCGACACCGAATTTCTGTATTAGCGACATGGACATGGGGCGGCAGAAATGTAATCATTACAGGCGTGTGAGACAATTGAAAAGCCCGTCCCAGACTAAAGACAGTAGGGAGAAGAAGGATGGTGAACACAGTAGAGCTGGAAGATAAACTTGGCCAGACTGGTCATTGTATATGTTTGTGTTATATGTTTTAATTAGGATTGCGCTGATGTAGAACTGATATAACACATTCTTGACTTTCTTTCAAGCTCTCACAAGGAGCACCTATGTTACAGATCTCAAGAACGAGTGAAGACTAGGTTGAGCTAGGACTGGCATGAGTCAGGATACCGGCAAGCTGTTCTTTTGTTGAGTCTACTGGAGAGTGGGGATCTGGACCACAGTTCCAGATAGATGAAGTAACAAGTAAAGTTACGTAATGTTTCTCATCACAATATGTTATATGATTTCATCATCCTCATCTTGAACCATCAGATGTCTATGATCATGATTAGTAAATAAATGTTGTAGTATTGTAACTCATAGTTCTGTCGTTATCTTTTAATTCCAATTGTGCATACGTGTTGTGTGTGTACATTGGTGGGGGTTCACTTACACACCAAGGAAGGGAGCAGTCAGGGAGAAAAACCTGTACTGAGAATAGTCGTCTATATTCATATATTTAGACTTAAACATCTATCTCAGCTAAACTTCTCTTTCCTGATCCTTGGCGAATATTCAGCACAGTTCATTTCAATTTTGTAACGAGCCACTAGGAACTGTACGTTGGATATTCAAGGGCTTAATCTGTAGTTCAGCCATATAGATTTTGTCCCTAGTCAGTTTCTGACTATCTGGGGTTGCTCGCCAGTGAATAATACATTCATCTAGCCGGTGGGGCACCCCGACTTCTGACACCTATGAAGAACAGATTTGAAAACCTAGCTATGGGGCGGTTGAAAAGAAGTAGTTTTATCCACCAGGCCAAACGACTCTGCAGAGAAACCACCAATCTGCCCACAGTTGGTATCCCCCTAACAACTATTCCAGAGCGAACTCCATGGAAAGATGAGCATAGACTATCATTACAAATCCAGACAAAAGTGAGAGGAATATTTGACAAGGAAGAACAGAACAGTGTGCAGCGCAGAACAGCCACTCTCAGCTTCCTTGATGAAGAATACTCACAGGACCTCTGGATCCGAGTCTACACAGATGGGTCAGCACAAAATGCTGTTCGAAATGGAGGAGCGGGAGTGTACATAGAATACCCAAATAGTACTAGGGACACAGCTAGAGTACCGACAGGAAAGTACTGCCATAACTACGATGCTGAAATTGAGGCAATCAAGATAGCAACAGAGAAATTACTAAATACCAGCAATGGTACACAACCTGTGGTGCTTTTGACAGATGCAAAATCAGTACTCGAGGTGCTCCTGTCTGGGAAATTGTCAGTACTAAGGACACTACTTTCTGAACTTAGCAGTCAGCATAAGGTCACCATACAGTGGATACCATCCCACTGTGGAGTACCCGGAAACGACAGAGCTGATCAATTGGCTAAGGAAGGAGGCAAAGAAGAACAGCCTGATGTGCCCGTTACATACCACCAAAAGAAAAGAATGATCAAATCAGTCAGAAAGCCACCAAAACCTGTTCAAGATGACTACCACGTTATGAATAGACCAGAACAAGTCATTATTCTGCGCCTCAGAACAGGGCACAATAGATTACGCAACCACATGTATACAAAATTCAAGATTGGTGAAACAGCCATGTGCACATGTGGATTGGCGTCACAGACAGCAGAGCACATACTCCAAGACTGCCCAAAATATAACATATCTAGGCAAACCAGAAGACGACAGTGGAAGATAAACTCTATGGACCGCTGTGTGAACTGAAAAAGACAGTTCAATTCATACAAGAGACAGCACTGCAGTTATAGACATATTTCAAGCGAACAAAAGAAGAAGAAGAAGTCCAACTGACTGGTGTAGGGGTTGAACCTGCTACCTCGGCATCAACACACCAGATGTTTAAGAATGAAAGCTCTTATCCATTCGGCCATGCTGACCTACACAAATTTGTATAAATTAAAGGGTTTTAAAGGCAAGGGGATAGACTTCATTGCACCGGGTTTTATCTCACACGACTCAGTCTCTTTCTGCAGCGCATCCTGCATAAAGCACGGACTCCACAGCTCCAGTTACGACCCCGAGGAATCTCCAAGAAAATTGCACCCGTGAACTGAACGCACCAGAAAGACGATGCACTGTGCCATTCTCTACATCACAGCAAATCAACTAATGTTGCAAGTTGTAGAAGCTGATCAGCAAATGTTGCAAGTTGTAGAAACTGATTAGCAAATTGTAGAAGCTGATCAGCAAATGTTGCAAGTTGTAGAAGCTGGTCAGCAAATGATGCAAATTGTAGAAGCTGATTGTTTCAGTAACACTTTGATCATAATTGGGATATGAACCCTTACATGTTCATCCTTAAGTGAACCAAGTGAAATATTTCAGACACATTAAAGTACATTATACTTTTATAAAATCTATACTGGAGGGTAAAGTTGATGTCAAGCAAGCAAGAGGCAGACAACAATACAAGTGAGAAGATAACATCAAGAGATGGACGAACAGCAATCTGACAGAATGTACAATCAAGGCAAGAGACAGGCAGTGTTTGAGATCATTTGCAGGCAACCTTCAATGTGAAAATGGCAATTGATTGATTGAGCACAAGAAGCTCTGCCCCAATCACTATGCTACAGCATGGCAATCAACAAGAGAATTGTCATGACTACACCATCATTTCTTAGACAATACAATGTTTTACCAGTTGTTGAAACAACCGTGCACAAGAAGCTCTGCCCCAATCACTATGCTACAATGTGGAAATCAACAAGAGAATTGTCACATCATTTCTTAGACAATATAATGTTTTACCAGTTGTTGAAACAACCGTGCACAAGAAGCTCTGCCCCAATCACTATGCTACAATGTGGAAATAACAAGAGAATTGTCATGGTTAAACATAGACTATTCAACATGTTTGGGTAGACCAACAGACACCACGAGACTGGGAAAACGCCATAATTGTCCCAATTTGGAAAAACAAAGGCAGCAAAAGAGACTGCACACAATACAGAGGCATTTCACTGTTGAGTCATACTGGGAAAATATTTAGCAAAATTCTTGAAAAAAGATTACGAACTATTATAGAACCCTAGCTAAGCGAAACACAACTTGGATTTAGGAAAAACAAAGGATGCACAGATGCCATTTTTGCTCTTAGACAACTTATAGAAAAATCAATCGGATTCAATGAAACACTCTACTTAGCCTTTTTCGATTAAGAAAAGGCATTTGATAGAGTAGATGGAAACAAGCTGTGGGAAATCCTTAAACAATATGGAGTGAGTACACATCTAACAAACCTATGTAGAAGCTTATACAACAACAGAGAGCGCATAGTGAGAGCAACTGGAGGACACTCAGAAACCTTCACTATAAGATCCGGAGTACGACAAGGTTGTGTTATGTCCCCTCTCTTGTTTATAACATATATAGACAACATATGTAAAGAAACCAGCCAAACAGAGACCGCAATAACACCGCATGATGAGAACACAGATCTGCAAATCTAACCATTAGAGAACTCCTGTTTGCGGACGGCTAAGCACTAATAGCAAAATCAGAAGCTGAATTATAAGACCACATGAATAGTCTAAACGAAATGTGTAGGGAACATAACATGAAAATTAGCGCAAGTAAAATATTGACTATAATTAAAGAAGAAAAAGCAACAATGATTCACCTAAAGAACATCCCTTGAAACAAGTAAAGAGTTTCAAGTACCTAGGAAGTATAATATCATCAAATGGCAAATCAGAAGACGAGATTGAAAATAGATGCAATAAGGCAAACCAACTCATTGGACAAATGGCACCAATACTAAAGAACAAACATGTTTCAATAACTACTAAGAAAGCACTTTACAACACAATCTTCCTACCAACTCTATGTTACCACTGCCAAACCTGGACAATGACAGAAAAAGAGAAAAGAAAAATCACAACAGAAATGAGATTCCTGAGGAGAATACTCAATGTATCAAGAAGAGATAAGATCAGAAATCCCCTCTGCTGTGTGTCCACCGTGACGAGGTAGAGGGGCTTGTGCGTCCCAATGACCCCAAGAGCTATGCCGACGGTAGCACAGCTACTGGTAGGGCCACCCATGTCGGACAGGTCAAGGGAGAGGGACCAGACGAAGAGACACACAAACCTGCTGCCTTGTAGGTAGACTGGGGACAGTCAAAGGCTAGGGAAAGCACCCCGAATACATGCTTGTCAAAATCAGATGTACTGAGCCACAGGCTTGACAAAGCAGTGCAACGTAAAACCTGCTGCCTTGTAGGTAGACTGGGGACAGTCAAAGGCTAGGGAAAGCATCCCGAATAAATGCTTGTCGAAATCAGATGTACTGAGCCACAGGCTTGACAAAGCAGTGCAACGTAACTTAATTCATGATGTCACAAATCAAAATTAATCGATATGGTGCTAATCCCGTGAAGTCCCATCAGGCGGCGATAGTGCCGGGCCCCCTGCCTCGAGGGGGTCCACCCATGACTACTGGTGGTCACCTTCCCCTGTGCTGTGGAGTCAAGGCACAGAGGAGTAGGTTAAGAGCTATTGACCAAATACCCCGGACACTCAACATACTACAGTGGAATGCCGAAGGAGTTTACAAGAAGAAAGACTCCCTAACACAGCGTCTTCATAAAGATAGAATAGATGTGGCATGCATTCAAGAGACACACCTCAACGCCAATCACAAATTCTCAGTCAGAGGATATCAGGCCACACGTTTTGACCGCGAAGGACACAAAGGAGGAGTTCTAATACTTACACGAAATACAATACCTTGCAGCGAAGTATCTGTGATCTCTGACAACCAAACGGAAATTATAGGTGTTGATATAATGATAAAGGACGTGAAAATAAGAATCTACAATCTGTATAGCCCAGCAGATAAGGACCTTACACTCTCAAACATGAAAATAACTGACACAAACTGCATTATTGTCGGAGACTTTAATAGCCGTTCAGAAAGATGGGGATACCCAGATACTGACAAAAGAGGAGATGAATTGGAGGACTGGGAAATAGACTCAAATCTCCATCTACTCAACAAAGCGGATGACACACCGAGCTTCTACTCCAGAAGATGGCTTACCACTTCTACTCCAGACTTAGCTTTCTGCACAGGAGACATCCTCCACAAAATCGATCGCCATGTGCTGGACCAATTAGCAGGTAGTGACCACAGACCAATCAAGCTTGAAATGAATATGGAGTATGTTCCACAGGAGCAAAAGCCCTTGCCCCGCTGGAATTACAAACGAGCAGATTGGGACAGATTTGCCATACTAACAGACAAATATTGTGAAAACATAAATACACGATATGGCAACATAAAGCAAATGGTGGAAAGTCTAAACAGAGCGATAATACAGGCAGCCACTGAGTCCATTCCTAGAGGAGCGAGGAAAAATTACAAACCATACTGGACTGAAGAACTACAAAGTTTGGAGGACAAAGTTGAAGATGCCAGGAAGACAGCAGAGAGAGAACAAACAATTGAAGCGAACATCTCTCTCAAAGCCATCTCAGCAAAATATAAAAGAACAGTAAATCAAACAACAAGAGATTGTTGGAGGGAAAAAACAGAAAACCTGAATTTTGACAGGGATGGAAACAATCTATGGAAACTAGTGAAAGCCATGAACAATGAAGGACCTAGAAACAAACAAATAACAATTAAACAAGGAAATGCCTTGCTTACAGGAAAAAAGGCTGCAAATGCACTAATGGAACACTATGCAAATGCAAACCACATTGATATTACAACCGAACAGAAGAAAGCAATCAAAGACAAACAGATACATCATAGAAATACAGAGACAGCAGCAGAATATATGATGGCAAATCTAACAATGGAAGAAATGGAACAGGCAATGAATACCCTAAAAAAGAAGAAATCACCAGGAAAGGATGGAATCACAAATGAAATGCTAATAGGACTAGGCACCAAGGCAAAGAAGAAACTACTAGCAGTCCTAAATAACAGCTGGAAGAGAGGAATAGTCCCACAGGCATGGAAGGAAGCTATACTAATACCAGTCCCAAAGAAAGGAAAAGACCTGGAAGAACCAAATGGCTATCGACCTATCAGTCTACTTAGCTGTGTAGGAAAATTAATGGAACGCATTATCAATGGCAGGCTAACATGGCATCTGGAAGAAAACAAACTCTTAACACCACACCAAGCAGGATTCAGAAAGTACAGATCCACTGAAGATCAAATAACCTATATAGCTCAGGAAATAGAGGATGCCTTCCAAGAGAAAAAGCACACACTAGCAGTCTGGATAGATTTAGAAAAAGCATTTGATAAAGTATGGAAGGAAGGACTGAAAGTAAAACTGCAAAAAATGCATGTTTGTGGAAAAATGTATAAATGGATCAGCCACTACCTTGAGAACAGAACTGCCAGGACAAAAGTACAAGGACAAACAAGCAAAATGATGCTGTTGGAGCAAGGTGTCCCCCAAGGAGGAGTTCTTTCACCAACATTATTCCTAGCATATATAAATGACATCACAGAAAATTTTCCAGCCAGAGTACACACATCCTCCTTTGCAGATGACCTAGCCATATGGACATCTGAAGAATATATTAGTACAGCTAACAGCAGAATACAGCAAGCCTTATTAGCGCTAGAGGACTGGTCAAAATCATGGCTAGTGAAGATAAGTGAGGAGAAAACAACATGCACAGTGTTCTCCCTCTCAAATAAAACTCAGCAACCTAAGCTGGTATTGAATGGAAAAATATTGCGCCATGAAGAAAATCCAAACTATCTAGGAGTCACCTTTGATCGTCGCCTGACATGGAAGACACAGGTTGAGAAAAATCGAACAAGAGCAAGGCAGAGAATGGCAGTCATGAAAAAGCTTGCTGGTACAACATGGGGAGCAGATGAGAAAGTTCTCAAGAAGTTATATACTCGACGGGTGAGGCCAGTACTGGAATATGGCATTGCAGCTTGGGCAACAGCATCTAAGTCAAACTTTAACAAAATAAGTAGAGTCCAAAACCAAGGAATGCGAATCATAACTGGAAGCCTGAAGACAACGCCTATTAATGAACTAGAAAAGATCACTTGTTTACAACCAATGCAGGATAGAAGAGATAGCAGAGCCCAGCAACAAGCAGAAAAATTTAGAAGATTGACAGACCACCCTATGTACAACAGATTTAATGGTTTTGGAAAGGGAAGACTGAAGCGTAGCAACTTTGTAGAAACTGCAAAACGAAGGATTAGGGCAGATCCTATACTTAACATATCAACAGTCAAGCCCATTTACAATGCACACAAGTTCCCAGCTTGGAGACAGCAGCAACTGCCTGAGATGATAGAAAACATTCCTGGTATTGAGAAAAAGAACACTCAGCATGAAACCGAAAGAAGAGAAATAACCCTAAACTACATAAAAGAACATTACCCAAGCAGCAATTGGACCCATGCATATACAGATGGATCAGCCAAAAATTCAATAGAGAATGGAGGAGGAGGAATTCTCCTAAATTTAAAAAATGGAGTGAAAAAAACACATTCAATGGCAACTGGAAAATTTTCAAGTAACTTCAAAGCGGAGGTAGAGGCTCTGAAAACTGCAGCAGAAATGCTCCTGATGGAGGAAAATAAAGAGAAGCAAATAGCTATCTTCACAGATGCAAAGTCAGCTGTCTCAATACTGAAGAGCAATAACAGCACAGAACTAGCTGACCTACGAGCAACACTCCATGGTCTATGCCAGAAATCCAAAAAAGTTGTAATACAGTGGATCCCATCACATTGCAGTATACCTGGAAACGAAGAGGCTGACAGACTGGCAAAAGAGGGCGGACGACTACCACAGCCTGACATAGACATAACCTATAATGAGGCAAAGAGGTTGATAAAAAGCACTTATAGAACCAAATGGGAATCAGAGCATCCAGGCCATCAGAAGGATGATGCATATTACAAACTCGACCGAAGAGAACAAGTAGCAATCTTCAGACTCCGCACAGGACATAACAGGCTGAAATACCACTTGTTCAATAAACTAAAGATAGGAGATACCGATGAATGTAATTGTAGAACTGGAAAAATGACAGCAAAACATTTGCTGCAGGATTGCCCAACGTATGCAGAACAGAGAAAGATATTTTGGCCCACACCTGCTTCATTTGAGGACAAGCTCTATGGAGATATCAACAAGCTCAAGTTGACCGCAGCTTACTTTAACTACATACAGGTTGACATTTAAAGGTGCATGAAGACCCAGAGGCATGAAATGGAATATTGCTTGGATAGCAAATCCATTATGTGGAAAGTCCAAATCGAAAGCTCGCTGTGTGGGCTTCATAAAAGGTGGAAAAGTGTCCTAGTGGCACGAAATGGAATATTGCTTGGATAGCAAATCCATTACGTGGAAAGTCCGAATCAAAAGCCCATTGTGTGGGCTTCATAAAAGGTGGAAAAGTGTCCTAGTGGCACGAAATGGAATATTGCTTGGATAGCAAATCCATTACATGGAAAGTCTGAATCGAAAGCTCACTGTGTGGATGTCATCTGCAGACTGCATACTTCTGGTTTCCGGAAGAACAGCCTATGGTGAACGGAAGGCCCAATATACGGAAGTGAGGCTAAGCAGCCATGTGCAGGACGTGGGTGAGCCCAGTACCAGAGCGCTATGTATCGGCTCTGCAAGTATGGAAGCCTCCTTGGATGGCGGGGAATGCCCATGGTCTGCCCCTGCCTTCCCTTGAGGGCTGACCAGGATCTTTGGCTGTTCTATATGGGCCAGCTGGGATGGGGGATAACACCACAACAGTGAGAGTCAAACGTCCTAAGAAACCCCCGGGAAGGTTAACCCGGTCAACAAATGCCCGCAGAAGTCGGATGTGTCGGCCTAACGGCGCAAGAACGCAGCTCTGCTGTAAACAGGCACAACGCAATCACATCCGAAAAAAACAACTCCGGATGATCGCAGAAGAAGAAGAAGATCAGAAATGAAGAAATCAGGAATAAAGTGTGTGTGTGTGGGGTGGGGGGGGGGGGGGTATAGCTGCACTAGATTTTATTAGAAGGCAGCAAGTCAAATGGTTTGGCCATGCAAGCAGGTTACCAACTAACAGTATACCACAACAAGCAATGATGTACCGACCAGAGGGAAGCAGAGGAAGAGGCCAACCACATAAACGATGGACGCAGGGAATAACAGAGTCCATGGCAATATCGATACATGAAGCCCATAAGTGGGCACTCTCCCGCTGTTTATACTTCACCTCGACACCGCAAGGTACAAGAGGAACATGATGAGATGAGATGAGATGAAACCAATTCTCAGACAACAAAATGTGTTTTACCAGTTGTTGAAACAACCGTGCACAAGAAGCTCTGGTGTTGAAGTGATGCCAATGAAGGTACTCTTCAACGCGAGCCTGCTTCTTGAGATTGTTCTGTGGGAACCAATGATCAGGCAGGTCATGTTTTCGAATAACATACTTCAATATGGCTGTGCTGAAATCAGAAATGGAGAACAAATCATTTAATCTGATTTATACTTTTTCAAAGGGTCACAGTCTAACAGGTGGAAAAAAAAATATGCTTGGTGACTAGTTTCAAGACTATAAATGCTTTTAAATAATGAGCACAACCTACTACTGGCAACGCTGATCGTATTCCGGTATGAATCTAAGGCCTATCCACGTCAATATGGAAGCACTATACTCGAGTTTCGCTCGTCAGTAGTGCATATCCCTGACCGGATCCGGAAACAAGCCCCGGATCACTGGCGTGTGAAGCGGGTGTGTGACCATGTGGCACACGCTGGACACGCCAAATTATAACAGAATATTACAACGTCACCCATCATAGGCTATGCTCAAGATTGCCCAATCGCCGCGACTGACGTCCGTCAATCAATGTGGACCCGAACAATCAGGATTTCTCACTGGCAAGGAACACCAGGCCTCCTAAAATCCAGTGAGCAATAATCAAATTGATTATTTGGTTGTTTCGGGATTTGAAATTTAAATATTGAGCACAACCCACTACTGGCAACGGTGATCGTATTCCGGTATGAACCTAAGGCCTATCCATGTCAATATGGAAGCACTATACTCGAGTTTCACTCTCGTTTGAGCTCGTCAGTAGTGCATATCCCTGACCGGATCTGGAAACAAGCCCTGGATCACTGGCGTGTGAAGCGGGTGTGTAACCACGCGGCACACGCTAGACATGCCAAATTATCATAACAGAATATTACAACGTCACCCATCGTAGATTATGCTCAAGATTGCCCAATCGCTGCTACTGACATCCATCAATCGATGTGGACCCGAACGATCAGGACTTCTCACAAGCCTGTGGCTCAGTACATCCGATTTCGACAAGCATTTGTTCGGGGTGCTTTCCCTAGCCTTTGACTGTCCCCAGTCTACCTACAAGGCAGCAGGTTTGTGTGTCACTTGGTCTGGTCCCTCTCCCTTGATCTGTCCAACATGGGTGACCCTACCAGTAGCTGTGCTACCGTCGGCATAGCTCTTGGGGTCATTGGAACACAAAAGCCCCTCTACCTCGTCAAGGTGGACACACGGCAGAGGGGAAATAATCAATTTGATTATTGCTCACTGGATTTTAGGAGACCTGTGAGAAGTCCTGATCGTTCGGGTCCACATCAATTGACGGACGTCAGTCGCAGCGATTGGGCAATCTTGAGCATAGCCTACGATGGGTGACGTAATATTCTGTTATGATAATTTGGCGTGTGCCGCGTGGTTACACACCCGCTTCACACGCCAGTGATCCGGGGCTTGTTTCCGGATCCGGTCAGGGATATGCACTGACGAGCTCAAACGAGAGCGAAACTCGAGTATAGTGCTTCCATATTGACGTGGATAGGCCTTAGGTTCATACCGGAATACAATCAGCATTGCCAGTAGTGGGTTGTGCTCAATATTTAAATTTCAAATGCCGAAACAACCATATAAATGCTTTGTATCTCCCTCAAGCACAGTCCATACACATGCTACTAATTCTAGTGTATTGGACTTATTTTTGCATGTGGATTAGCTTTCCTTATTACCAGTGTCCCTCGCCATCAGGTGAATAACTCAAACTTTAGAGGTACTTGTAATTTACATCCCCAAGTCAAGGATGAGAGTCAAGTTCAAGTAGAGCTAATTATTAGTCATTATTCGCAGTTCCAACAAAACAGGAACTAGTCACCCCATAATGCTCTGATCCTGTACCAGTGAATATCACACAAAAAGCTCCTCATTGTTCCATGTGAAAAGTGGAACAGACTGCAGTCCCAACAAAATCAACAGCATGCACAGACAAGCACATACAGAAGGCCACTGCCAGAATGCCAACACAACAGTCCGGCATTAGAATTACAGTTCACTGTTGATGGAAGCAGCAGTCACTAGAAAAACCAGCAGTTGCATATGCATTACAACATAAGGCAAACCACTCAGTTTAGCAGCCAGCCACCCACCATTTTTCTGAAAATTCACAACACAAAACTATGCAGACAAAAAAAAAGCATTCCACATGAAATCCACAGCTCACAGTGCTGCATGCGTGCGCACACACACACACACACAATAGTTGGACAAACATAGAAGCACGAGAAGGAGGTAGAAAATGAGGAGGAGAAGAGGCAGGAGAGGTGGAAGAAGAAGATCAAAAAGAAGAAGAGTTGGATGAAGAGAGGGAGGAACAAGATGAAGAGGAAAAATAGATGTAGAAGAAGAAGATAATATTGTTAGCCTATGAGTTACCTTTCGGTTAGTCTAAAACCATCGTCATCAATAGCTGGAATGAGTCCAAAATGGTTTATTTGCTTGTATTCATCAGTCTTGTGTTCACCTGTAAACAGGGGAACAAAAATAATAGGTATTTATACATTGTAATATCTGATGGCTGCAGAAATGTGGTTTCTGAGGAAAATGCAAAGAATACCATGGACAGACAGAAAAACCAATGACCAAGTACTACAGGAGACAAATGACAATCGTAAATTGATTAGAGAAATTAGACGTAGACAGTCAACATTCTTTGGACATGTTATGAGAAGAAATGGATTGGAGAACTTGGTGACAACTGGCAAGATCGAAGGGAACAGACCAAGAGGAAGACCGAAAGGAAAATACCTGGATGGCTTGGCCACATGGCATGGACGAGACAGGAACACTGAGCTGATCCACGATTCTGGTGATCGAGTGAAATGGCGAGTCATGACCGCCCACGCTTTCTGGCATGGCACATGATTGATTGATTGAAATTGTAATATACCAAGATAGCAGTGATAGCAGAAAAGACTACCACAGACAAAATATAAACAATACTAAGATCACAGCGATAGTGTGAAAGACTATTACTGAAAGAACATAAAATATACCAAGATAGCAAAAATTGCATGAAAAGACAACTATCAATGAAAGAACATGAAAATACCAAGATAGCAACAATAATATGAAAGACAACTGCCATAAAAAGAACATAAAATATATTAAGATGGCAGAGATAGAGTGAATGATAAGTGTCATCGAAAGAACATAAAATTTACTATTATGACAAGAGATAATATGAAGGTCAAATGCCAAAAAAAAAAACATGAAATATATTAGTGGCAGAGATAGAGTGATTGACAAGTACCATAGAAAGAACATAAAACATGCTATGATGGCTGTGGTAGCGTGAAAGACAACTTCTGTAGAATGGACATACAGGAGCATTTTAGGGCACAGGATGAATTAGAAGTTACAATGCCGGCATCTGGTTTGTGCAAACATGGTCCACCTCACTGGCTGAATTTAAAAAAAAAAAAAAAAGATTACATACATGTCTCTGGTCCTGAGGTAGTGGATCTCGGACAAAGGTGAAAAATTTTGAAGACCGTGTATATGCTAAAAATCCTTCGACAGTTGGAAATAGAAAAGGGTAAGCCAAATAGGCCACTACTCAGACTGCATTTCACAGTCACAAAAACAAAAGAAAAAATATATTTATAGCATAAAGTTACACAAACACAAAAATATATTTATAGCATAAAGTTACAAAAACAACACAAAATATATTTACAGCATGAAGTTACAAAAACAACACAAAAATATATTTTCAGTACAGTTACAAAAACAACACAAAAAATATATTCATAGCAAACAGTTACAAAAACAACTCACAAAATATACTTATTTTAAAGTTACAAAAACAACATAACAAATATATTTATAATAGAAAGTTACAAAACAACACCAAAAATATACTTATTGCATTTGTGATTCTGGTGTGTGTGTGTGTATATATATATATATATATATATATATATATATATATATATATATATATATATATATATATATATATATGGATCTTCCCCAGTACTATGGAGTTTATATGGCAACGTGTATCCATTGGGATACGTGGAAATTTCTCAGGTGCTCTTTACTACAAGAGTACAGAGCAGGGTGCTCACTTACCCTGACAACTTAAAAGGCTGCTAAGGGCTGAGGATGTAAGTCCACCTCCTGTGGTTGAGGAACGCAAGGGGAAACTACATTATTATACATACCAAGAAACTCAAAACGAAAGCCAATATAGAATATCATGGACCAAGGCATATGGTGCTAGACCTGTATTTTTATAGACCAATCGACAATCATTGGGTGATGTGATCAACATCACACCATCCAAACTTACTTCCCAAAATATTTCCTGATACCCATTTTCAGCTGGGTCGATCTGGGAGTGTGGCCATATTAAAATATCTGCCTTAAAGTGGATTCAAACCCATGACTGCCGTGCTGGCAGGTGATAATCTGGCCACTATACTATCACAGTTCATACAATGGACCTAGAGGATCTTAACTCTCTTAGTACCTGGCAACTCACTATATGTTTAGCGGTTACTCTGTAAACGGTAATGCTCACATGTTGACCTGGTAGTCGTGTGGTCAAATTTGCATTGAGGGGAATGTTTAAAATTGACCTGGGCTCTCAGGACAAAGAACCCTGTGCAAGACTACTGCCACAGGTCCTCATTGTGCACCAAAGATAAACGGCTATTACTACTGTTACAGACCTAATGGGAGGGGAACTCGTAGCTATTTCACTGCCGTAGATGCAGTGACCAGAAACCATAAAGTAATAGTAGCAAAGACAGTTTCTGGCACTCATCAGCCCACTCCAAATCTGACATGAACTAAATGGGGGAAAATGACATAGGGAGCCATAGCTGAGAGGTTACAGTGTCTGACTTAAGCTCAGAAGGTACTGGGTTCGATCCCTGCATAGGGAATGTTAGCCAAGGGCCATTGGTATCTAGTAGTATTACTTTATCCCCTGATCTCTCGGGTAGTTAGATCGCATACCCAGTCTTCTCGTAACTAGGTAGAATAGAAAGTTTCTGGCACTCATCAGCTCACTCCAAATCTTAAATGAATGGGGAGCCGCAGCTGAGAGGTTACAATAAATATGCCGTAGTTGGACAGTCTTCTGATGTGCATAACTTTAACTAGGTGTGTCACACACTCCCATTGAAAGAAAAGGAATGAAGTTCAAGAAGAAGTAGACACTAGAAGTAGAAAAGGAATATGGTGACGTCCACGTAAAATTAAATATATATAAATGTATAAAGGGAGAGTTTATACATAGGGCCATATGAATAGACACTTTGTTTATACATAGGGCGCCCTATGAATAGACACTTTGTTTATTCATAGGACCCTATGAATAGACACTTTGTTTATACATAGGGCCCTATGCATCGATACTTTATACTTAGTTGAAGTATGGCTGTTTAAATATCAAGAATTATTTTCCAGATTGGTATCCCCAATACAAATAATTGTGTCTCAGGCGAGTTTAAGAATTGTATGGGAATGTCCTGAGTGCAGTGATGTCGGTTCTTAACTCAACTAAACTAAACTTGTTCTTCATTTACCTATCTGTTATGTTATGCGGTTACTTCAGTGCACGCTCCAAAGAGTGGGACAGGTCGGGAGAGAACACGCAGGGCACTGCTCTTGCTGAGGCCTGGCTTGAGACGGATGTTGTCTGTCTAAATGATGGGACACCCACTTGGCAGGCAATGAGACCGGGGCACCCTGACACGGCCATCGACCTGGCACTTGTATCACAAGAGGCGGCATCAGACATAAAATGGAGTGTCCTTGGGGATTATAGAAGCAACCACCTACCCTGCTCTGTACTGATACCTAAGTCCAGTAAAGTCAGGGCTCAAGAAGAAAGACTAACTAACTTACACTCACTTTAAACAACACAATTCTAAATACCCAAAGAGATAAAGGATTGACTTCCACCCAATTAATTGCTGAACAATTTTTAAAAAAATTGTCCAGCAAGGAAACGAACGATTGACATTTGACTTTCATCCAATTAATTGCTGAACAATTAAAAAAAAAAAAAAATTATCCGGCAAGTGAACGAACCACTATCAACTATGCTACTGACGACACATTTTCCAATCAACGAAAATATGTAATATAGCCACAAACTGACGATAAGTCACGTGACTTGGCATATCACGTAGTGCCCTATGAATAGACACTTTGTTTATACATAGTGCCCTATGAATAAACACTTTGTTTATACATAGGGCCCTATGAATAGACACTTCCATGTATAAATAATGTATAATAATGTAAAATGTAAATAATATTTACATGTATTATACATTATTTATACATTTATATTATAAATATAATAATAATATAAATATATTTATTACTAATATATATAATATATATAAATAAATAAAGGAAGTGTCTATTCGCAGGGCCCTGCGAATAAACAAAGTGTCTATTCACAGGGCACGGCTGGTCACGTGATTTAACGTAAGTTTGCGGCTATATTATACATTTTCGTTGATTGGAAAACGTGTTGTCAGTGGCATAGTTGATAGTGTCCCCGCCAGATGGGCGGGAGCTCGAGGTTCGTTTCCTTGCCGGACAGTTTTTTTTTTTAATTGTTCAGCAATTAATTGGATGAAAGTCAAATGTCAATCGTTCGTTTCCTTGCCGGACAATGTTTTTTTTTAATTTTTCAGCAATTCATTGGGTGAAAGTCAATCCTTCATCTCTTTGGGTATTTAGAAATGTGTTGTTTAAAGTGAGTGTAATTTAGTTAGTACCAGTTTCTCCAGTATTGGTCCTCGTTGCTTTGCACTACGGCAATTCCAATACCCAACCCACACATTTTTGAGTCCCAAACGATCCGTTTTCCTTCTACCCCTTCTGGCTCCAGCCCTCTTCTTCCTTTTCCTTCCCCCCTCTCCCCTACCTCTTCTCCTCCGCTTCATTCTCTCCCCGCTGGCTGTTGTCAAAAGTATCGAGCACAAAGCACGTACTCCGTTGCTTCGGCGATAATTCTTTGTAATATTCATAGTTGGTTAGGTAGGTGGGTAGTTAGACACGAAAGTGGTTAAGTAGGCAGGTAGGCAGGCATACAGACAGGCGGACATATAGATAGGCATACAGACATCTCTCTCTCTCTTCTTCTCTATCTCCCTCCCCCCTCTCTCTTTCTTGTCTTTATCACTTTTTTATCTCTTTCAACACATCTTTCTCATATCTCTGTCTCGCAGACTATCTTCATTATCTATCTCTGTCTTCTCTCTTTTCAACCCGCTTCACATATACCAGGTTTTCCTGCACTTTATATGCGTAGCATTTCCTTGTTTATTTGTTAATTCATGAGGCCAGTCAGTCAAAGCAGTCAGTCAAAAATCGAATAAACAAAGCGTCTATTCACAGGGCCCTATGTGCTGGTCACGTGATTATTCCCGGTGTAGGGCCCTGCGAATAAACAAAGCGTCTATTCGCAGGGCCCTGCGAATAAACTCTCCCATAAATAAATATTATATTTTTAAATAAATAATTAAATACTCGGCACTCTTCCGATTTACGGGTCTAAATAGTTCCGCAGTGAATAAGTCAGGGGTTAAGGATTAGGGTTAGTGTTAAACTAACACTGACCCTAACCCTTAACCCTAACTTATTCACTGCGGAACTATTTAGACCCGTCAATCGGAAGAGTGCCAAATACTCAAATAAATTATACTGCATTCACAATGCAGTGTACCTTTTCTCATAGCTATAGACTTCGGCTCAAATGGAACATTATTCGCCCGCAAAAATATATAAACGGCCCTCGATGGTTGCGATAAAAGATCGAAATAATATCGAAGCGGCATATTTCAGGTAACCCAATATTCCAATAAAAACAAAGTTGTAATTTGGATAGAGATCAAAGATCAGCGAAACAACTAGTGGAACTCTTCTACCTCTGTACACAAATTATTTGCACACCAAAAGTTATCTTCGCGCACAGATGATCAGTCTGCCAGTTGGGCCGACTGTCTCGAAACGTTCTCGTTGGTGACCCTAACAAGGGAAAGGTAGAGAGATAAATATCTAGATCAGTGGTTCTCAACCGGTGGGAAATCCCCCCCCCCGGGGGGGGGGGGGGGGGAATTTAAGGGTTTCTAGGGGGGAATTAAGATTATTTCAAGATCGCATTAATAAAAGAACCGATTACTTCCTATTGTTTTTCCCATCATACTTTATGGTTCTGTACGTCTCAACCGTCTGAAATTCACTTTATTACGTAAGTAGACCCGCAAATCACGTTTTTTGTAGACGCCTAGACTTGTTTTAGTATGTGCTATTAAATTTAGGTATTTATTACGTATACTGCGTAGAGGCGGGGGATTTTTAGGGTGGAAATACGAAAGGGGGAATGACGTTATGAAAATATGGTGAAAGGGGGCACGGGCCAAAAAAAGTTGAGAACCACTGATCTAGATAGCTTAATCGCTTAAAGTCGCTTAAAAGTCGACAGGGTCGACTTCATTGCACCGGGTTTTTATCCCATATGGCTCGGTCTCTTTCCGCAGTACGGAAAGCGTCGCACAAAGCACGAACTCCGTAGCTTTTAGCGACGACCCATGGGAGTCTCCGAAACATTTAACTCGTAAACCGAAGGACTCGGCCCAGAATCGAACCCACAACCTTCGGCTCACGAGTCAAACGTCAAACAGCTTGACCACTTTGCCACAGGGACTCCCTAACTTCCCTAACTTCCCGAACCCCCTAACAGATAACTTAGTTACATGGCATAACCCAAACAAGAATACAGAGCTGATCCACGACTCTGGTGATCGTGTGAGATGGCGAAACATGACTGCTCAAGCTTGTCGGCGTGGCACCTCATGATTATAACAAGGAGGCATTCGTCATCATCATCATGTGCCTTGAACTTGAGAATGCGAAATAACGAACGTAGCTCCGGTGAAAGTTCAACACCTTTTTAATTCGGCGTTACAGACTCATAGCATAGCATGCAATTCTAGTGGCCTCGTAGCGCTCCCGTTTAGACCGGGACAACATCTACTTAAAGTATCCACAAATAATACCTATATCTGCATCATTCACCTTGACGCTCAGTCTATTTCTATCTATTCCAATGTTCTTTCAGATCCTTGACGTTATATTCATCTGAGATTCGTCTAGTTTTCGGTCCACTGTTCTTAGATCCATGGCGTCTTCTCAACGAATGCTTCCTCTCTTTATCCACTTGAACAATTCCATCCAAACATCCAACTGCCACACGAATTTGGTTCCACAATCGAAAACACAACTGCTCACTAAGATGCTCACAGCGTATGCTTTTGTTGTTATGTTCGCGTTCGTATGACGTGTCTCGTATCTCTTAGTTTCGGTGCACTATCCACTTTGTTGTACACTTAGGGATTTTCCTTTTATCCTCTCTGCATCATGTGTTTCTGAAATAGCTATGTGGCACTAACGGCACTGCCCGGGCAAAATTTCTAGTTAAAAATCTACCCAAAGTATTTCAGGATCCTAGCAGTTGCTACTGAGTTCGTGCACTGAGCTGAGTTTCTCCAGACTCAAGTTTGAGTTAGGAGGAGAACGGAGCACTTATGGGTTGCACCCGTTTGCCGTGATATTGATCCATCGACTAAACTAAACTAACTAAACTAAAGACAATTAGGCACTGTTTAAAAGGGGAAGTTTGGCATGTAGTGCTTCAAAATAAGGGAATGGAAGTTGAGTTGCGAAGAAGCTTTCCGGTGGTTGGATGGCAGCTCGACTAGACATTGTGTTTTTTGGGGTAATGGACTTAAATATATTGCTATTACTATTACTATTACGACGACAACAACAACAACAACAACAACAACAACTGCAACTACTACTACTACTACAACTACTACTACTACTACTACTACTACTACTACTACTACTACTACTACTACTACTACTACTACTACTACTACTACTGCTGCTGCTGCTGCTGCTGCTGCTGCTGCTGCTGTTACTTCTTCTTCTTCTTCTTCGTTCATCCGGAGTTTTTTTTTCGGACGTGATTGCGTTGTGCCTGTTTACAGCAGAGCTGCGTTCTTGCGCCGTTAGGCCGACACATCCGACTTCTGCGGGCATTTGTTGACCGGGTTAACCTTCCCTGGGGTTTCTTAGGACGTTAGACTCTCACTGTTGTGGTGTTATCTCCCATCCCAGCTGGCCCATATAGAACAGCCAAAGGCATCCTGGTCGGCCCTCAAGAGAAGGCAGGGACAGACCATGGGCATTCCCCGCCATCCAAGGAGGCTTCCATAATTGCAGAGCCATCACACACCGCTCTGGTACTGGGCTCACCCAAGGAATCGTCACGTCCTGCACATGGCTGCTTAGCCTCACTTCCGTATATTGGGCCTTCCGTTCACCATAGGCTGTTCCTCCAGAAGCCAGAAGAATGCAGTTTGCAGATGACATCCACACAGTGAGCTTTCGATTCGGACTTTCCACGTAATGGATTTGCTATCCAAGCAATATTCCATTTCATGCCTCTGGGAGGCTTGTGTAACCGACATGCCTGTGGTAATGAAGTGTGGCAGTCTAAATACTTCTTCATGTATATTTAAATGTCAACCTGAATACAGTTAAAGTAAGCTGCAGTCGACTTGAGCTTGTTGATATCCCCATAGAGCTTGTCCTCGAATGAAGCAGGTGTGGGCCAAAATATCTTTCTCTGTTCTGCATATATTGGGCACTCTTGCAGCAAATGTTTAGCTGTCATTTTACCAGTTCCACAATTACATTCATCTGTATCTCCTATCTTTAGTATGTTGAACAAGTGGTATTTCAACCTGTTGTGTCCTGTGCGGAGTCTGAAGATTGCTACTTGTTCTCTTCGGTCGAGTTTGTAATATGCATCATCCTTCTGGTGGCCTGGATGCTCTGATTCCCATTTGGTTCTATAAGTGCTTTTTATCAACCTCTTTGCCTCATTATAGGTTATGTCTATGTCAGGCTGTGGTAGTTGTCCGCCCTCTTTTGCCAGTCTGTCAGCCTCTTCATTCCCAGGTATACTGCAATGTGATGGTATCCACTGTATTACAACTTTTTTGGATTTCTGGCATAGACCATGGAGTGCTGCTCTTAGGTCAGCTATTTCTGTGCTGTAATTGCTCTTCAGTATTGAGACAGCTGACTTTGCATCTGTAAAGATAGCTATTTGCGTCTCTTTATTTTCCTCCATCAAGAGCATTTCTGCTGCAGTTTTCAGAGCCTCTACCTCCGCTTTGAAGTTACTTGAAAACTTTCCAGTTGCCACTGAATGTGTTTTTTTCACTCCATTTTTTAAATTTAGGAGAATTCCTCCTCCTCCATTCTCTACTGAATTTTTGGCTGATCCATCTGTATATGCATGGGTCCAATTGCTGCTTGGGTAATGTTCTTTTATGTAGTTTAGGGTTATTTCTCTTCTTTCGGTTTCATGCTGAGTGTTCTTTTTCTCAATACCAGGAATGTTTTCTATCATCTCAGGCAGTAGCTGCTGTCTCCAAGCTGGGAACTTGTCTGCATTGTAAATGGGTTTGACTGTTGATATGTTAAGTATGGGATCTGCCCTAATCTTTCGTTTTGCATTTTCTACAAAGTTGCTACGCTTCAGTCTTCCCTTTCCAAAACCACTAAACCTTTTATACATAGGGTGGTCTGTCAATCTTCTAAATTTTTCAGCTTGTTGCTGGGCTCTGCTATCTCTTCTATCCTGCATTGGTTGTAAACAAGTGATCTTTTCTAGTTCATTAATAGGCGTTGTCTTCAGGCTTCCAGTTATGATTCGCATTCCTTGATTTTGGACTCTGCTTATTTTGTTAAAGTTTGACTTAGCTGCTGTTGCCCAAGCTGCAATGCCATATTCCAGTACTGGCCTCACCCGTCCAATATATAACTTCTTGAGAACTTTCTCATCTGCTCCCCACGTTGTATCAGCAAGCTTTTTCATGATTGCCATTCTTTGCCTTGCTCTTGTTCGATTTTTCTCAACCTGTGTCTTCCATGTCAGGCGACGATCAAAGGTGACTCCTAGATAGTTTGGATTTTCTTCATGGCGCAATATTTTTCCATTCAATACCAGCTTAGGTTGCTGAGTTTTAGTTGAGAGGGAGAATACTGTGCATGTTGTTTTCTCCTCACTTATCTTCACTAGCCATGATTTTGACCAGTCCTCTAGCGCTAATAGGGCTTGCTGTATTCTGCTGTTAGCTGTACTAATATATTCTTCAGATGTCCATATGGCTAGGTCATCTGCAAAGGATGATGTGTGTACTCTGGCTGGAAAATTTTCCGTGATGTCGTTTATATATGCTAGGAATAATGTTGGTGAAAGAACTCCTCCTTGGGGGACACCTTGCTCCAACAGCATCATTTTGCTGGTTTGTCCTTGTACTTTTGTCCTGGCAGTTCTGTTCTCAAGGTAGTGGCTGATCCATGTGTACATTTTCCCACAAACATGCATTTTTTGCAGTTTTACTTTCAGTCCTTCCTTCCATACTTTATCAAATGCTTTTTCTAAATCTATCCAGACCGCTAGTGTGTGCTTTTTCTCTTGGAAGGCATCCTCTATTTCCTGAGCTATATAGGTTATTTGATCTTCAGTGGATCTGTACTTTCTGAATCCTGCTTGGTGAGGTGTTAAGAGTTGGTTTTCTTCCAGATGCCATGTTAGCCTGCCATTGATAATGCGTTCCATTAATTTTCCTACACAGCTAAGAAGACTGATAGGTCGATAGCCATTTGGTTCTTCCAGGTCTTTTCCTTTCTTTGGGACTGGTATTAGTATAGCTTCCTTCCATGCCTGTGGGACTATTCCCCTCTTCCAGCTGTAATTTAGGACTGCTAGTAGTTTCTTTTTTGCCTTAGTGCCTAGTCCTATTAGCATTTCATTTGTGATTCCATCCTTTCCTGGTGATGTCTTCTTTTTTAGGGTATTCATTGCCTGTTCCATTTCTTCCATTGTTAGATTTGCCATCATATATTCTGCTGCTGTCTCTGTATATCTATGATGTATCTGTTTATCTTTGATTGCTTTCTTCTGTTCGGCTGTAATATCAATGTGGTTTGCACTGGCATAGTGTTCCATTAGTGCATTTGCAGCCTTTTTTCCTGTAAGCAAGGCATTTCCTTGTTTAATTGTTATTTGTTTGTTTCTAGGTCCTTCATTGTTCATGGCTTTCACTAGTTTCCATAGTTTGTTTCCATCCCTGTCAAAATTAAGGTTTTCTGTTTTTTTCCTCCAACAATCTCTTGTTGTTTGATTTACTGTTCTTTTATATTTTGCTGAGATGGCTTTGAGAGAGATGTTCGCTTCAGTTGTTTGTTCTTTCTCTGCGGTCTTCCTAGCATCTTCAACTTTGTCCTCCAAAATTTGTAGTTCCTCAGTCCAGTATGGTTTGTAATTTTTCCTCGCTCCTCTTGGAATAGACTCAGTGGCCGCCTGTATTATTGCTCTGTTTAGACTTTCCACCATTTGCTTCATGTTGCCATATCGTGTATTTATGTTTTCACAATATTTGTCTGTTAGTATGGAAAATCTGTCCCAATCTGCTCGTTTGTAATTCCAGCGGGGCAAAGGCTTTTGCTCCTGTGGAACATACTCCATATTTATTACAAGCTTGATTGGTCTGTGGTCACTACCTGCTAATTGGTCAAGCACATGGCGATCGATTTTGTGGAGGATGTCTCCTGTGCAGAAAGCTAAGTCTGGAGTAGAAGTGGTAATCCATCTTCTGGAGTAGAAGCTCGGTGTGTCATCCGCTTTGTTGAGTAGATGGAGATTTGAGTCTATTTCCCAGTCCTCCACTTCATCTCCTCTTTTGTCAGTATCTGGGTATCCCCATCTTTCTGAGCGGCTATTAAAGTCTCCGACAACAATGCAATTTGTGTCAGTTATTTTCATGTTTGAGAGTGTAAGATCCTTATCTGCCGGGCTATACAGATTGTAAATTCTTATTTTCACGTCCTTTATCATTATATCAACACCTATAATTTCCGTTTGGTTGTCAGAGATCACAGATACTTCGCTGCAAGGTATTGTATTTCGTGTAAGTATTACAACTCCTCCTTTGTGTCCTTCGCGGTCGAAACGTGTGGCCTGATATCCCTCGACTGAAAATGTGCGATTGGCGTTGAGGTGTGTCTCTTGAATGCATGCCACATCTATTCTATCTTTATGAAGACGCTGTGTTAGGGAGGCTTTCTTGTTATAAACTCCTTCGGCATTCCATTGTAGTATGTTGAGTGTCCGGGGTGTTTGGTCAATAGCTCTTAACCTACTCCTCTGTGCCTTGACTCCACAGCACAGGGGAAGGTGACCACCAGTAGTCATGGGTGGACCCCCTCGAGGCAGGGGGCCCGGCACTATCACCGCCTGATGGGACTTCACGGGATTAGCACCATAACGATTAATTTTCATCTGTGGCATCATGAAATGATAAAGTTACGTTGCACTTCTTTGTCAAGCCTGTGGCTCAGTACATCCGATTTCGACAAGCATTTGTTCGGGATGCTTTCCCTAGCCTTTGACTGTCCCCAGTCTACCTACAAGGCAGCAGGTTTGTGCGTCACTTCGTCTGGTCCCTCTCCCTTGACCTGTCCGATATGGGTGACCCTACCAGTAGCTGTGCTACCGTCGGCATAGCTCTTGGGGTCATTGGAACGCCCAAGCCCCTCTACCTCGTCACGGTGGACGCACGGCAGAGGGGGCTGCTGTTACTACTACTGCTGCTACTAATGCTAGTACCGTGCGGTAGATTTTCTCAGTATGATGCAAGTCTTCTAAATGCCGCCCCTTACATGTTTTTTTTTCTTCTTTAAAAATGCCGTCCCCATATGAATCCCCCTTACTGTGACGCCTCATGAGGCCGCCTCTCTGTATTATAGCACGGCACGGCTCTGACTCTTCTGCTGCTACCACTACTGCTGCTGCTGCTGTTGTTGCTACTACTACTACTACTACTACTACTACTACTACTACTACTACTACTACTACTACTACTACTACTACTACAACTACTACTACTACTACTACTACTACTACTACTACTACTGCTGCTGCTGCTGCTACTACTACTACTACTCATACTACTACTACTACTACTACTACTACTACTACTACTACTACTACTACTACTACTACTACTACTACTGTTGTTGTTGTTGTTGTTGTTGTTGTTGTTGGATGAAGAAGAATGACTTGCGCGATGACTTGGATTAAAGTGAGGAAGAGTTGCGCAATTCGTCGACATCACTCTCTCGCCTGAGTCCATCTGAGTCCAGTGGCAAGACAAGTCGAGACGACTGGAGACGAATACAGTTGCAGTGGATGACCAGGGTGCTCTACGTGCCTTGCCGTGCTCATTACGTTCCACAGCGCTTTGCAGGTAAACGCCGTCTTGCCCGTTGAATCAGGAATGATTTCTTCCGCGCAGTCTGCCGAATCCTGTCTTCACATGCTGGGTAGGCATACCCTAGTTTACCTCTTGGTTTGACACCAAATCGGCTACCCATGCCTGGTTTAGCCAGCCTCTCACAGCTGACAGCTACTAGGAGCCACAGGCACGAGCTGGGTGTCAGGCTTGGACCAGTGGGGAATGGGTCCTGAAAAGGACATGAGAGTCATCCTTACCAAAGGTGCTACCAATGCCTGACACCCCGTACTCCCCACTACTACTACTACTACTACTACTACTACTACTACTACTACTACTACTACTACTACTACTACTACTACTACTACTACTACTACTACTACTACTACTACTACTACTACTACTACTACTACTACTACTACTACTACTACTAATACTACTCTGTTCCAACAAGTAGAATTACTATTTGGAGAGAGTGCAAGATATATGCCGTATCTACGTCACCTGGTCATATTGTCATCCGAGTTGGACTGCCTTTATCAATACATACATAATGGTACCGAGCAATAATAAGCCAATCCTGATGTTCGGTAGCCAATCGTGGACAATTAGCAGACAAGTGGGGAATAATGTGGAAGCTGCGATGATGCTGTTTAGAAGGAGTTTAAAGCCGAGAGAATTGACTTTATTGCATTTTGTCTCTCGCGGCTGGGTGCTATTCCGCAAGGCGGTCTGCCGTTAATGCCACACAAAGCACGACTCAGTAGCTCATGCGACAAATCTCAGGCTCAGGGATCTCCGGGAAATTGTGGATGAGAACCACTTCGCCAAGGATTAAAGATGTGGTTTTATAGAGGAATGATGACAATCACCGAACGAAAAGAAAAAAAAAAGTATTGAAGCTTTCTTCACACAGCTTACTCGCAAGGTAAGAAGACAGTCCATATTCTTTTAGCATATGAGAAGAGGAAAACTGGAATATTGTCGTAACAGCAGGAAAGTTGGAGTGGAGGAGAGGCAGGGGCAGACCAAGAGAGAAGATGCTGGACAGTTTGACAGCAAGGCACGGGGGAACATCAGTATCAGAAATAATTGGCACTACATGTTACAGAAGGCTGTGGTCAGACATGTTCAGGAACGCCATGCAGCGCTGACTATAAGAAGAAGAATGGTATCGAGAAGAGAGCTGTTGCCGAGTTAATACTGAAGACCATCTTTTCTCCTGGGCATGCCGGTGTGCTGGGGAATGAACAGGCGGACAGACTGGCTGGCTCGGCAGAACTTGGTGGAGTATTGATGCATGACAAGGCAGATGTGGTTGTGGCCTTGTGGGAGCACGTGTACACCTCGGAGGAGCAAATGGATCACCATAGTCTGGTTAGAATGAGGCAGCGAGGAGTGACGAGGGGATCTGGCCGACGCTCGACGCTCAGAGGAAAGGCGAGACGGACATATAATCAGATTGCTACTGGAACTATTAGTGTTGGAACTCTTCGCTGGTTGCTGAGGATGGGGACGGAGCGCTTATGGGAATGTCCCGAATGCTGTGATGTCGGTTCCTAGATCAATCAATCCCCGGGAAGGTTAACCCGGTCAACAAATGCCCGCAGAAGTCGGATGTGTCGGCCTAACGGCGCAAGAACGCAGCTCTGCTGTAAACAGGCACAACGCAGTCACATCCGGAAAAAAAAATCCGGATGAACGAAGAAGAAGATCAATCAATCAATCAATCAATCAATACTGAAGACCACATAAATACACAACTGAGTTGAACTGAGTTGAACTGGGTTGAGTTGAGTTGAGTTGAGTTGAGTTAAGTTAAAGTTAAGTTAAGTTGAGTTAAGTTGAATTGAGCTGAGTTAAGTTAAGCTGAGTTGGGCTGAGCTGAGTTGAATTTAAACTAAGTTAAGTTAAGTTAAGTTAAGTTAAGTTAAGTTAAATTAAGTTAAGTTAAGTTATGTTGAATTGAGTTGAGTTGAGTTGAATTGAGTTAAGTTAAGTTAAGTTAAGTTAAGTTAAGTCGAGAACCAACATCACAGCACTCGGAACATTCCCATTCGTGCTCCGTCCTCATCTGCAACAGCCAACGAAAAGTCTCAATACTAATGTACCAGTAGCAGTCTGGATTCTCCCCAAGCCGTGATGATCTATCCTTTCTTCTGCACTATACACTCGATTCCAAAGGGCCCCGACATCTGCCTTATCATGCACAAATACCCCACCAAGTGGTCCAGACCCAGCCAATCTGTCCGCCTGCTCATTTCTCACCATACCGGCATGTCCTAGGGAAAAAAATTCGACTGATGCTCTCTAAATTTGATTGTTGAATTGAAGCTTGCCACTCTGCCCGAAGCATACCTGTCTTCACCTTTCTCAACATACTTTGTGAGTTACACAGTAACAATAGGAATCTCTACGACAGGAAAAACACAGACGCATATGTAGGCGAAAGTTTAGACCAAATAAATTATCAACGAACAAGAAAACCAAACTAGTAAAAAACCGACCAAAAACAAGAACACTTAACTATGAATCATTGGGCTCCCAGGTCGACTCAGTTTACAATGTGGCACCAGAAAAGGTATTGGGAATTAAAGCTGGTTCGCCTGATATTAAATGCATCATCCATTTTTGGTCTAAAGCGATGGGACTAACACTACATGCCCAATACACTTTGTGGTGTGTAAAGGGGCTCTTTGTCTGTATTTTATAATCTCACCAATACTAAAAGAAGTCTGGATGGAAGTTCGCAGACAGAATGAGGGGTAACATTGTTGCCAGTTATGCTACCAGATGAGATTAGGCAAATGACAATAAATTCGCGTTTATATAACTGGTTGCTGATCACAGAAGTAAAGACGGTGAAAAATTAATTGTCCGTCTATCGAAGTATACGTTGTTTTTCCCCAGCGAGGTGCTATTTTTATTTGGAGGTTACTGATTCGTATTCCGGTGTGTTTAAATAGCTTTCCGATTGTAAATTCACAGCGTGTCCTCTAATTTATATGGCTTTCTTTTACTTCTATTGTTCTCTGATGTCTATGACGTTCTTTTACTTCTACTGTCCCCTGATGTCTATTCCGTAGGTTGGAGGAGACCACTACAACACACACTGCATTCATTACGGACTCAAGGAGTATGCCAAGAATGTGGAGAAAGAAACGTTTCGTATGGAGTGGCTATCCTCATATCTGAGATCACAGATTGTGAGATTTGTATGGATTCCATGCGGGAGTGCTGGGGGGGGGGGGGGAATGAACAGGCTGATAGGCCGGCAGGGAATGCACCGCATGGTGGTTGATTATCCATGGAGAAGGGAGAGGTGGTCGCGCACCGGTGGGACCAGTGGAGAAGGCGGGGGAACAGATTCAGAATTCGTATGTGGAAAGAATGATATTGCGGGGGATAGGCATGGGTTCTGGAAGAATATCGAAACTGAAAGGGAAGACAAGGAGAACTGTCAGCAACCCACTTGCGACAGGCGTACAAGGATTCCCTTCTTTTACACTACACGAAGTGACAACTCGCATTATACGTAAAAGGATACATGTTTATTTGGAGCTGATCAACAATAGCTCCATGAGCGGAATCCATCCATCCATCATGTGCCTTGCCGGTAAGCGTGGGCGGTCATGTTCTGCCATCTCACTCGATCAACAGAGTCGTGGATCAGTTCCGTGTTTCTGTCTCGACCATGCCACAAGGCCAAGCCATCCAGATACTTGTTTCTAGGTCTTCCCCTTGGTCTGTTCCCCTCGATCTTACCAGTTGTCACCAAGTTCTCCAAATCATTTCTTCTCATAACATGCCCAAAAAATTGTGACTGTCTACGTCTAATGTCTCTGATGAGTTTACGATCTTCATTTGTTTCTTGAAGGACTTGTTCATTGGTCTTTCTGGCTGTCCATGGTATTCTTTGCATTTTCCTCAGAAACCACATTTCTACAGCCATCAGATGTTTTTCAGCCTGGCTGCTCATTGTCCAAGCTTCACATCCATATAAAAGTACAGGTTCTATGTAGCATCTCAACACTCTTTTTCTCGTTTCAATTGACATCTTTTTATTGGTCAGTATGTTTTTCATCTTGCTAAAGGCTACTTTTGCCATGGCGATTCTTGTTCTAATCTCTTCAAGGCATCTCCCATCAGATGTTATTACTGTTCCGAGATAATTGTACCTGCTCACTTGTTGAAGAATATTCCCATTTACTTGTATATTACATTGTGGTATTTCGTCCTTCCTAGTGACGACCATAATCTGTGTCTTTTTACAATTTAATTCTAACCCTAGTTGTTCACTGTGTGTAACAATCGCATCTACTAAATGTTGCAGGTCCTGTTCATTGTCTGCAATCAAGACTGTATCATCTGCATATCTAATGTTATTGATGCATCGTCCCCCAATGTTGATTCCTTCCATATCTTCAATATTTCTGAAAATACTTTCACTGTACAGGGAAAACAGATCTGGAGACATTACACATCCCTGTCTCACACCCCTTTTAATAGGCTGATATTGGCTTACTTCATTATCAACTCTTATGGCAGCTTGTTGTTTCCAATATATGTTTTTTACAAGTCTAAGATCTTTTCCATCAATTTGTAGATCTTCAAGCATCCTTATCATGTTGACATGTCTCACTTTATCAAAAGCCTTTGTGTAGTCAATAAAGCAAAGGTGTAGATCTTTGTTTACTTCTATAGAACGTTCGATTATGTTTCTCAGTATATACACAGCATTTACTGTACCCTTGCCTTCCACAAACCCACATTGTTCTTCTCCTATTTCAGGTTGTATTTTCCTCCTAACTCTTTGCATGATAATTCTTAGCAAAATCTTCGTGATGTGACTCATTATACTAATTGTTCGATGTTGATCACATTCCAAGGCTCCTGATTTCTTTGGGATTGCAATAAATACAGAATTACATAACTCATGAGGTATATTTCCAGTATCATATATTGTATTAAGCAGACTGGTAACTTTATCTATTCCATATTCTTCTAAAGCATTAATCATTTCTGTTGTGACGCTGTCTGGACCGGGTGTTTTGCCAGATTTCATATGATTAAGAGCGGAATACCATCACGGTATTTAACATAGAATGTGATGACGCTAAAATGGAATGAGGAGATGATGTATACATTATAACTAATGAAGCTAAGCTAGACTATATAACTATAATACTGTCCTTTAATAAACACAAAGTATCCCTAGCGGATACACGTCCGATCTCTAAGCCGTCTGAAGTCTGTCTCCCCTCGCTGAGCGTGGTGTGTTTAGCCACCAGCAATTAGCTCAGCGTGCGTTTGTTGGTTTACGTGCTGGGCCCTGGCTGTGCTGACCAGCGTTACTCGGCCTTTCCTCGTGCACTCGGTTTCTCAGTCTTTTGGGCAACTCCGCTCATATGTACTGGTTGCCCTTCTTGTTGACACAAGGGTGTCCCGTTATCGCTATTTATAATAGCGATAGTGTCTCTCTTGTCTGGTCTCCTATCTTAATACGTCACTTGCCCTATTACTATGCTCTATTTCAGCTCTTAATAGCTTAGAGCTATCTTAGCTCTCTATTATTAGCTTGGAGCTACCTCCTAAGTCTTTGACAAGAACTTTTAATCATATATCGGTGGGAACTATTAGTAGTATGACTCTTCTCTGGCCGTTGAACGAGGGGACGAAGCTCTGATGGGAATGTCCTGAGTGCAATGATGTCGGTTCTCAGCTCAACTCAACTCAGATGTCTATGACTATATTTTACTTTCACTGTCCCCTGCTGTCTATGGCTTTCTTTTACTTCTACTGTCTTCTGATGTCCGTGACTTTCTTTTATTTCTACTGTCCTCTGATGTTTACGACTTTCTTTTACTTCTAACAATACCGTGAATGATAATAATCCGCCATGCCACCGTTTCAGTCCACACAGCATAATTCTTTTGGTCTGCCCCTGCAGGAACGGGTATTCATTGGGACAAGTATAACTCTACAGCTGAACAAAGCAGGATTTGTGACAGACGGAAATTGCTGTCAAAGACGTGAATGTGGAAATCAGGGGCGAAACCACCACAGTATTTTCGAAGATTTCATGGAATTCTACAAATCAGAGCCAGATAGCGACGTTGAAAGCTGTCTTAGTAGGGACTGGCACAGGTGACACCAGACCGCCATAAAGAGAAAGCTAGATTGCAAAATCAAAATGAATAAGTTGAAAATGGAACACAGATTATCACAGTAAACCGTTGGATATATTTTAGTTTATTTTCTTATGACATTTTAAAACAGCTTGGCGTATCTCGAGGCTTTAAGTATTTAGAAGGCTATTGATTTGAACGTAACATTGTATAGAAAATCAACCAGGGGTTGCAAGGGACATGCAATTAAAAACAAAATAAATTGGTTCGCTATGGACCAAAGTAGGATAAAGAGTTAATGGAAATATTTTTGGCCTGTTGTTTAGACATATTCAGACGACAATTTGCCTTTCAAACTTGAAGAAATCTGTCTATTGGTGAACATCAACAATAGAAATGGCGACCTGCTAGTAACCTTGGTGTTCATTTGATTAGTCCGGAGACTTACGACTTTCTACATAATTAAACAGTCCCGTGCTGGATCATTTAGGTATTATGTAAAGCTTGTCTTATGTAATACATACATAATTAACTGAACATTAGGAGTTCAGAAGAAAGCGGTACTACACTACTATTGGTGGCCCAGGTCTGCTGAAAAATTGAATTTTTTAATTATGAATTTCTGAATTTCAATTAGTAAATTACCGTTTATTACGATGTACAGTTGTTGTACACTGTCCATCCAGATTGTACACGACTTCATGGTGATTACCTGTTAGTTGCGTGTCATTTATAGGACGTCGCAATCAACCAAATCATTCCTTGACTGCGATTTACCATTCACTTTTTACTTTCTTAACGACCGACGCATCAATCATACTTTCATAAATACTATAAAAATTAACGAAGTGATTATTCACAAACCTTTGTGAATAATAATAATTAATACTGAGCGTTATTACGGTTGCCGGCTCCCTGGCCGAGGGGTTAGCAGCTTTCTCCGTTAATCCCGAATACTCTCGTGGTTGACGTGAGCGCACGAGAATTGGAAGTGGTTCGAGTCACGCCAGTGACATGAGAGTATGGAGCTGGTTGCTCAGAAAGTCGTGGCGTGCTGATAAGCGTAATCTAGCCTAGGAATCAACATACAGCTGAAAGATGCTGGTGTTGACCACAATATCCTGAAGCAGGATGGAAACGCGAAAAAAAAGTTATTACGGTTATTCACATACGCGGCTGGTCACGTGACGTACGTTTGTCTACATTATTAGTCAAATAGTGGAACTATTGTGTTCTCAGTAGTATAGAGGTAGTATCTCCACCTGTCATGCGGCAGACCAGGTTTTGATTGACCAGGAAGGCAATTTAAAATTTTTTTTTTCAGAAATTCATTAGGTGATAAAAGATGGGAGAGTTTATTCACAAATTGCGAATAAACAAAGTCTATTCACAGTCAAATTGCGAATAAACGAAGTCTCTATTCACAAACAAGTTGTGGGAAATCCTTAAACAATATAGAGTGAGTACACATCTAACAAACCAATGTAGAAGCTTATACAATTAAGCAGCCATGTGCGGGGAATGCCCAAGTCTGTCCCTGCCTGAAGTCTGAGTGGGTTTACCTGATGGTGAGGGACAATGGCAGTAGGAACAATAATCCACATGCAAATATCAGTCCAGTGCACTCTCCAATAGTGGCAGCTATTATTAGTAGTAGCACGTATATTGGCTAAGCTTGCGTTCAAAGCGAACGAACAAACAACAACAAAAAATTCAGATATCCTATAAACCTATCATGATATATTTGATATTTCCGTGAATTAATCCTGACACTGTGATGTATGGCTTGGTTTGGCAAATCAATAGAATGTTGTTTTTTTTATTCCTGGGCATGGTTACGTTCAGCAGTTTATGCCATTTCTTTCTGAACCACCAGTGCCATGGAGTTTATTATGCTCCTGTCATGGAGTTTACAATGCTACTGCTATGTTAAGTAGCAATGAGGCGTCTGCATTGGTAGGGAGCGTCTGCTTGTTAACACTCTTCACATAGCACGCTTGTTATAGCTCGTTGTTGGTGAATCGAATAATACTATCGTCCATGGCTGAATGTGCGTGATTTAATGGTCACTGCTGTAAGCTTGTCGAAGTTACCCAAGACTGGATTGTATGTCGGGTAACTGAGTCAGCACCTTTCTGGTTAGCGACTCTGTGTTCTTTTCGCTAGATTCATTTCAATCATTGTCATAAGTTAAGTTTAAGTTCTTACACAGGACTATTCATAGCAACTCGTAAACTGGAGTGAACTCAACATGTCTGGAATAACAACACACAACTCCATTTTCATTCTATATTGACTCCAAGCATTGAACAAATTACAATATACGTCTTCACAACTACATGCTCAGAGCCGACACAATAACTACACATCTATAAATAAAAGTAGGGGCTCTTTGTTTGGCCATTCTACTATACTCCTTGCATTGCAAACTGGATGGCATTGTATAATGGATGGTGTTGTGTCTGCCACCACTCCACCACTCTATAATACAACAAGACACTGACCGTGGTTCAAGCTCCACTAACTGCCCATAGGAGACGCTGTTCTCTCCTCCGCAGCCCTGCCTCGCAATTTTCATGCAAGCAAGATTCTTGAACTTCACATCTTCACGCTGGGTTGCGTGAAGCTGTAGCCTGATTGCACCGGGTGGCCTATGACCTAACCTTGGTCTATGGCACCCACCCCCGGTGAACTTAAAAAAATGTGTAACATGTTTTTGTTTCTTTGTTTATTTGATCTGACAATCTCTAGACAAGGATCTATTATTCTCTTGATTCCCTTCATACTCTCTAATTAATAATTCTCTGTAATATGATACTTTTTTCTCCATCTAGTGAATTTCAATTAGTTTCACATATGTGGTATGCTGCTATATTGTATCAATTCGGCACTTTGTCGGTTGCTAGTGTTTCTAGTGGCTTCACTGAGTTGACCAAAATATATATCGGACAATGTATCGAATCTGTTCTTTACCTCTACGTTGAATTTATCTTTTCTTTCCTCACTCTTCAGTGCCTGTAGATCAAATTTTGTGTTTCTTGGTGAATATTTGACTTTCTTTAATTTTATATGTAAATTGCTTAAGATTAATCTATGGTCACTGTAGCAGTCTGCGCTTGGTATAGTTTTTGCGACTTTTAAGGCATTTCGAAATCTTCTGTTGATGAGAATGTCATTAATCTGATTTCTGATTTTATGACCAGGACTCCTCCATGTCCATAATCTCCTTGGGTGCTGTTGATACCAGGTGTTTCCAATAATCAAATCATGCTTTTTTGTCCACTGTACAAGTCTGCAACCTCTTTCCCCTAGTCCATACTTGCCTACTATGCATCCGTCCTGTTGATTTCCAACTTTGGCATTCAAGTCACTCATTATGATATTTACTTCAGAATTCTTGCAGTTCTTGAAGGCTTTCTCTAAATCATTATAAAATTCATCAAAGCTGTCATCACTACTGTCTGCTGTTGGTGCATAAACTTGTATGACGTTGACATCAAAAGGTCTTCCACTCAACTTCACCAGTAACACTCCTGATACAGTCCAATATCCTTTGATCGATTTTGCTCTCTCCGTATCCATTAAAATTGCTACTCCTCCCTGTTGTTTGTCTCCACCAGAATAGATTATTCTATATTCCTCAGATGTTATAATGCCCATTCCTGTCCATCTAGTCTCACATATACCTAACAGGTTAATATTTAATCTTCTCATTTCATTCTTAATGTTATCAAATTTTCAATCCCCACTCATAGTTCTTACATTCCAAGTTCCTACTTTTAATGTTGATATTCTTTTGCACTCAGTCCCCTGATGACGGTCTGGAGTCACCTGGTGCACCTCTACCTATGGAGCACCATTTATGCCGTTTCTCTGATTATCGATAAGACTGCAGTACATGATATTCTTGGCATCTATAAAGAAGGTAGTTTGCCATTGCTTTCCTTCCAAGCAGTGACCATACTGGTCGATGATTGTAGTCATTGTCTCCCAAAAAAAGAGATCCTCTGCCTACCGTCGTGAAGCTGGAGACCATAACCTACAACTATCTGTTGGCTGTTCTTCAACTTATCCACCACCTGCACACATAGCTTCACGTAACCCTGAACGGGGGGCTAAACGGTTACTCCGCCTTACCCAAGGGTGTCCCGTAGGCTAGCTGAGGGAAGGAGGCACCTTACCTCTCCTTTGATAGGGAATAGCCCTACCCCGCCACTTGATAGCTAATGTGTCTACAGTTATTACTATCAATAATTGGTGGCGGTATAAACTGGCTATTGCCACAGCGAGTGTCGACCAGTCTAGCTTCGACCATGGTCATCCTCTGAGTGTCAAGTTTTGTCAATAACGACGACTCATAATGATTTTGTATCAGCAAAATGTTTATTTAAAATTTTGTTTATTTTTGTTTTATCAACATACATACTTTATCTGTCTGAGCACAGCAAGGTGCCAACTTAAGGCAAATGTGCTTAGCTATGGATGTTTCATCATCATCATGTGCCATGCCGATAAACGTGGGCGGTCATGTTTCACCATCACAAACGATCATCAGAGTCGTAGATCAGCTCCTTGATCTTGTCTCAGCCATGCCACATGGCGAAGCCATCCAAATATTTATTTCTCTGCATTCCCTTTGTTCCTTTCCTCTAAGTTTTGCCAGTTGTCTCCAAGTTCTGTAATTTATTTCTTCTCAAAACGTGTTAACAAATGTTGACTGTCTACGTCTAATTTCTCTAAATCAATTTATGGTTTTCATTTGTTTTTTGTAGGACTTACTCATCTGCCCATGGTATGTTTTGCATATTCCTCAGAAACCACATCTCTACTGCCATTAGATGTTTTTCAGCTTGTCTGCTCATTGTCCACGCTTCACATCCATACAAAAGTACAGACTTTTTGTAGCACTCTTCTTTCTTGTTGCAATTGACATCTTTTTTATTGGTTATTGATGTTACATCCTCCAATGGTGATTCCTCTCATATCTTTTAAATTTCTAAAAATATTTACACTGTATGGGGGGGGGGGGGGATGTTTATGTGTTTATGTATATATATTTGATGGTTAGCAAAGGGAAGAGAGTCGCGTCATCGTTCGTCGTCTTCGCAACTGCGAACACTATCAAGAACAAGCTACCTGAACAGTTCAAGAAGCCTGATACGGGGGAGGAAAATGTCACGTGGCAAGACCACGTCCGAGCCAGGACTCACTCGTAATAGCACACAGACAAGAACAGGATAAAACCCACAATAACCACGGACCTCAACTCTAACCAAGGCTAAAAGAAGCAGTTTGAATGAGGCCGAATTTTGAATTTTGAACAATTGATTATTGTTTTTGAATCAAGTCAAAAGGAAGAGTCAGCCAGGTCCCACTGTTCGGTGTTTATAGGACTTTGATTTGATCCCACTGTGCAGGTCACATTAAGTCAGCACCCTGGTGACTGAGTTATATGAATATTTATAAATAACAATGGCTCAAAATGATTTTGTATCAACAAATTGTGAAATGGTCATGTTTATTGAACAATTTATTTGACTGCTTTTGTTTCCTAAAAACAGACTAATCTCAAAGAGGAGCAAGTTGCCAGCTTAAGGGAAGTGTGTTTGAGCTTTGGACGTTGATGTACATACAGTCGGTGCGTCTAACCTTGAACATGTGGCATATTATTGTGCTGTCACTATCCTGAGTTGACTGTCCTTGATGGCCAGCAAAGGAAAGGGTCAGACGGGTCCCACTGCTGACGGTGAAGGTGAAGGAAAGAAATCAAAGAAGAAGCATGGCCTTTCAGGTTTTTTATCTAGGACAAAGGATGGAGCTGACAAGAAACCATGGTTTTCTTTCCCAACATTTTTGCCAAAAATGCAGGTATGAGATATATATGCGTGCTTTTTGTGTGTGTGTGTGTTTGCCTGCTTTGAACTCAAGCATAGTCCATACATGTTCTACTACTCCTAGTTCACTGAAGTGATTTTTGTGTGTGGATTAGCTTTCCCTATTACCAATGTCCCTTGCATCAGGCGAACCCACTCGGACTTCTGAGGTACTTGTTATTTACGTTTCCATGCCAAAGACAAGAAGTCAACATTTTAGTCCAACTGCCGAAAAATATATGTGATATGTCTCATGGTTTATTAGCTAAACTTTTTGTTCACTGTCTCATATAACCTGTTTTTAAAAATGAGAAAGCAATCAAATTCTACAAAAACAAAAATGCAGTACTGAATTCAGATATGTTGGCAGAAAGGTGCAGATATCATAGTGCTGCTGTAAGCTTTGAGCGTGTTGGCTTGTACTGGCACCTGGCTGTCTTGACAGACGATATTGTGCTTAAGAAAGGCATAATAACCTCTTCACAACTCAAAGCCTGGGCTGAATTGTAGAGACCATGTGTTGCCAATGCAGCATGATCCCCCTCAGCCTGCCATGTTTACTCCAGAGTAAAGGTAACACCAAGACATTTGGAACGAGGCAAGCTGCAACAATAATTGTAACAACAATGATAATAGTATAATCTTATACAACAAAATGTCCATCAATTTGTTAGCACAGCAAGGTGTGTTGACTAACAGGTGCAAATAACGCAGTTCTGCTGTAAACAAACACAACACAGATCTAGATAGAGAGAGAGAGAGATAGATTGAGACTAAAGTTAACTTGAATTTGAAGTCACTAACTGTTAAAGTGTATATTATGGTTTTGTTTTATTAAACATTGCTTGGATAGCAAATCCATTACGTGGAAAGTCTGAATCGAAAGCTCACTGTGTGGGCTTGATAAAAGGTGGAAAAAGTGTCCTAATGGCACGAAATGGAATATTGCTTGAATAGCAAATCCATTTCGTGGAAAGTCCGAATCGAAAGCTCACTGTGTCGATGTCATCTGCACACTGCATTCTTCTGGTTTCCGGAAGAACAGCCTATGGTGAACGGAAGGCCCAATATACGGAAGTGAGGCTAAGCAGCCATGTGCAGGACGTGACGATTCCTTGGGTGAGCCCAGTACCAGAGCGCTGTGTGTTGTCTCTGCACTTATGGAAGCCTCCTTGGATGGCGGGGAATGCCCATGGTCTGCCCCTTGCCTTCCCTTGAGGGCTGACCAGGATATCTTTGGCTGTTCTATATGGGCCAGCTGGGATAGGAGATAACACCACAACAGTGAGAGTCAAACGTCCTAAGAAACCCCTGGGAAGGTTAACCCGGTCAACAAATGCCCGCAGAAGTCGGATGTAACGGCGCAAGAATGCAGCTCTGCTGTAAACAGGCACAACACAATCACGTCCCCCAAAAAAAACTCCGGATGAACGCAGCAGAAGAAGAAGTTTTATTAAACTATCACTGTATAGGTAAAATTTCATGGACATATATGATGGAAGATTTCATAGATATGTATGATCGACCAGTCACTTAGTAGTTTCCATGATGATTGAATTTTCATCTGTCTATAGGATCAGGGCCGTTTCCGCGTGTCACCCATTGATAAAAGAATTCAAACACCGCCGAAGCATTTGAGTGTTCATTTACAACAAAAACTGCGGGCTCTGAACTTTGATGATGAAGACAGTGTAAGTTGAGTTTGTTAAACCTTGAACCTTAACGATGAAGGTAGTGTAAAGTTGAGCTTGTTAAATGTTAACTTTGATGATGAACCTAGTGCAAGTTCAATTTCTTAAACCTTTATTGGCTAAAATTTACTTATTTTATCTTTGTTTACTGTTTTGTTTTTCTTGTGTTTTTTCAATTATTAAGGCTTATGTCAAAATGTTTGCCTGTATTGGTGTGTCTTTTTCCATTTGTCGAACTGCTTAGTCACATTTTGTGTTTCATTCGGACTCCCTGTGTTTACAAACAATGTGTAACTGGAACGATCAGCATCCTCAGCTTGCAACAATTTTTGGTGGAGACGGAGCATCCATGGTTTTGCCCAGAGTGTTAGGATGTTGAGTCTTAGACCAAGACAGACTGCAGATCAATATCCGTGAGACACAAATTTTGAGTTTAGTCTTAGACCAAGACAGACTACAGATCAATATCCGTGAGACACAAAGTTGAGTTGTGTCTTAGACCAAGACAGACTACAGATCAATATCCGTGAGACACAGACTAAGTTGAGTTGAGTCTTAGACCAAGTCAGACTACAGATCAATATCCGTGAGACACAGACTAAGTTGAGTTGAATCTTAGACCAAGACAGATCAATATCCGTAAGACATGAAGTTGAGTTAAATCTTAGACCAAAACAGACTACAGATCAATATCCATAAGACAGACTAAGTTGAGTTGAGTCTTTTTGAGAGTCTTTTTTTATCCATCCAAGGTATTGTTTGCATTCTCCACAGAATCCAAATCTCTGCTGCCATACTGATGCTTGTCAGTGTGTTTGCCTATTGTTGGTGTCTCACATGCAAGCAATAGTTTCTTTACTGTTTTAATACCCTAGAAATTTGTCTGGACATGTCATGTCATTTTTTTAACATTGAAAAATAGGAAAGGAAAGTTATTCTTGGCATCTGTGCAATGGACAAGAAGTCTAATTCAAAGCCGATGCATGAGATCATCCGCAGATTAGTGGACAACTTTGAAAGGCTACAGGTGAGGTGATGTTTGTTCTTATGTTGTTGTTATCTTGTATTTGTCAAAATACCAACTCTTGGTGACGTAATGCCATTCAGTGGAAGGTGCTGGAAAATAGCCCTTATAGGATGACTTGAGTTGAGTTGAGTCAAGAACCGACATCACTGCACTCAGGACATTCCCATATGTGCTAAGTCCCCTCGTTCAACAGCCAGCGAAGAGTCATACTACTAATCGTTCCGACCGCTATCTGATTAAATGTTCTCCTGGTCTTCCCTCTCAGTTTTGAGATTCTTCCAGAACCCCTGCCGATCCCCTGCAATCTCATTCTTTCCACATATGGGTTCTCAATCTGTTCCTCTGCCTTCTCCACCTGGTCCTGGGTGGCAAGCATTGCCTGGATATTTTCTCCGGGGCATACTGGTGTGCTGGGGAATGAACAGGCGGACAGATTGGCTGGCTCTGCAAAACTTGGTGGAGCATTGATGCATGACAAGGCAGACGTGGTTGCGGCCTTGTGGGAGCACATGTACACCTCGGAGGAGCAAATGGATCACCATGGTCTGGCAAGAATGAGAAAGTGAGGAGTGACGAGGGGATGTGGCTGATGCTCGACGCTCAGAGGAAAGGCGAGGCGGGCATATAATCATATTGCTACTGGTACTATTGGTGTTGGAACTCTTCGCTGGCTGCTGAGGATGGGGAAGGAGCGCTTATGGGAATGCCCCGAATGCTGTGATGTCGGTTCCTAAATCAATCAATCAATCAATCAAAAACTACCCACAAACAGTGGAGAAAAATGTTTGTTATTAAAACAAACCTCCATTGGGTCATAGGGCCTCAAACTCCCATTGGGGCATAGAGCCTCAAACTCCCACTGGGGTATAGGGCCTCAAACTCCCACTGGGGCATAGAGCCTCAGATTCCCATTGGGGCATAGGACCTCAAACTCCCATTGGGGCATAGGGTTTCAGACTTCCATTGGGGCATAGGGTCTCAGACTCCCATTGGGGCATAGGGTTTCAGACTTCCATTGGGGCATAGGGTCTCAGACTCCCATTGGGGCATAGGGGCCTCAGACTTCCATTGGGGCATAGGGTCTCAGACTCCCATTGGGGCATAGGGCCTCAGATTCCCATTGGGGCATAGGGCCTCAGACTTCCATTGGGGCATAGGGCCTCAGACTTCCATTGGGGCATAGGGCCTCAGACTCCCATTGGGGCATAGGGCCTCAGACTCCCATTGGGGCATAGGGCCTCAGACTTCCATTGGGGCATAGGGTCTCAGACTCCCATTGGGGCATAGGGCCTCAGACTCCCATTGGGGCATAGGGCTTCAAACAAACCACGTCAAGCCATCCTATCTTTGCTTTCCCTGCAGCTCCCTCTGTGTTCTCCCAGTAGATTAGTCTCTGCAATTCTCTTCTCCATTTGTTTGTATGTCTTCCACTATTTCATTTGTCTTGTGGGTTCCAGACAAGAAAGTGTCCAGTGATATTGTCCCCAGGTTTCCTCAGAGTGTGTCCTATCAAGCGCTGGCGTCTTTTCCTCGCCTCTTGGTTCACTGAGATTTGTTTAGCTCTCTCCATGAATTCTACATGGGTGATTCTTTCATACCTTTCATTCCCACTATTCTGCGCAGGCGCCAATTAGTGAATGTTTGTGTTTATTAACAGTTCTTTTAGTTGTTCTCCGTGTTTATGACCCATACAGTAATACTTCTTCTTCTTCAGCGTTCCGAGCCATTGAGGTTCTTTGCTGCAGATACAATCCGTCTCCATTCGTCTCTTTGGTTGACCTTCTCTTGCCAGTCGTTGATTCCAAGTGCTTGTAGGTCCGTATATATATTATCTCTCCACCGTCTTTTTGGTCTACCTCGGGGTCTACGGTCATTTATTTCCTGAGTGTAAGCGAGTTTTGTTTCCCTATTATCTTCCATTCTTTCTATATGCCCCAGCCATTGTAGTCTATTAGCCTTCATGATACCAGTGATTAGTGGGGACCTAAAAAGATCATAAATGTCTTTGTTACTTCTTCTTTTCCACTCTCCACTTTGTATATCCCTAATGGATCCAAAGATATGTCTTAAAACTTTGTTCTCAAAGGTTTGTAACAAGGCTTCGCCTCCTTTCATGGCTTATGTATCTGTTTTGTAACAAAATAGTTTTTACAAGGGTAAAATGTTAACCCCACGTTTCAACCCCCAACCTGGAGGACCAGGGTGTTTCTCTTTGTCTGTTCTCTACCCTTTGACCTGTCCGGCTTGGGAGGCCCTGCTGGTAGCTACGCTACAGCCGGCATAGCTCTCGGGGTCATTGAGAAACTCAAGCTCCCCCACCACGACAAGGTGGAAACACCATCGGGTGAGATGCAGTGATACAGTAATACAGAGTTTATATTATAATTAAAATTTGGTGCTAAGTTTAACTTTCTTTGGCTGCCACAAATTTCCCAGTGCTATGAAAGCTTCTCATGCTTTGGTATTCTTATTTTAGTCACTGTATGTTCCTCCTTGTTTGTCCATATTGCAACTCAACTAGATGTATGATTCTGCCTCTTGAAGTGTTATTTTCACCAATGGAGATTGGGTTGTTATTTGCTTGGTTTAATCTCCATTGAATTCCATTTCTGGCGGCAGTTATTGTTGTCTTTTAACCCAGTCTATATTGGTGACAAAAGGCATCCCTGTCATACTTTTGTTTTTATTTCAAATGTATCTGCCAGTTTTCCCTCATGAAGAACTCTGCATTTCATATCTTCAAATGTTGCCCTTAAGTTAATGATTTTCTGTGTGATCCTATTGTGCTGCGTCAACCTCCACAGGGATTCCCTATCAATGCTATCAAAGGCCTTTTCATAATTCATAAATCCAATATGAAGTGGTGAATGCAGGGTAGTAAGCTGTATTCACCACTTTATATTAGATTGTAATTTAATACCCTGCTCTATTATTATGTGTAATGTGACTATCTTGTCTCTGTAGTTTAATACCCTGCTCTATTATTATGTGTAATGTGACTATCTGGTCTCTGCAGAATCTGGTCAGAAGCCTGCCTGTTTATCCCTTAGTTTGTGGCATCTCTTAATCTCTCCAGGATGATCCCAGCCACTAACAAGAGCATTATTCCTCTAGACTTTTCGCTCTCCTGCAGGTCCCCTTTCTTAGGCAACTTCACGAGATATCCTTCGCTTCAGTCTGCTGGCATTTCTTTCATCTCCCAGACTCTACTAAATAATTTGCCTAAAACTGGTAGAAAGAAATGCCTTGAGAAGTAAAGGCATGATACTGCCTGGGAAAGAGGAGAAAGGATTTCCACCTATCATCCCAGCACTCAGGCCTACAGAAGCATAACGGTCCTAATACTTTATATACCCACACAAAGTTCCTGCTGCAGGATTTTATTATTTAATGATTAGAAAGCTATAAAACAGACTCAAGGGCTGAGAAACTTGATGATGATGTATACAGTTTTAAAAAAATTTAGTTGCATATCTTGTACAGGGTGTTGCAGTCAACTCCAGCATTTTTGGATGTTTGTGATTTCTTGGCAAGTTTATGTTCAGTAGTTTTCCATTGCTTTCTGAATGACTGACACTAATACCATTGTATTAACCAGCACAAAACTGTCTACTTCCAAATCGTCCGCAGCTGTGTTTCAAATGTGAGATTGCTGATTATGTTCGTAACCCTTTTGCCATAGTGCTTATGTCTCTATAATTCAAATACACTTAGTTAACAGCTATTGAATTAGTAAACTAATCTTTTGAAACTGAACTGTTTTTTGTTTCGTTGATATTCTAGGTGTTTGTTTTTGATGAAGATACAATTTTGAACAAATCTGTGGAGGAATGGCCAATAGTGAATGGATTTGTTTCATTCTTCTCCCATGGGTTCCCACTGGAGAAGGCAATAGCTTATAAGAATCTCCGCAACCCTTTCATCGTAAATGACCTGGAGATGCAGTACACCTTACAGAGCAGGTAAGGGAATGTACTTTCTATGTATATGTACATATCTGAAAGGAAGATTGCCTCTTGATGCAAACCCTTTTCAGGGCCTGAATATCAACACATCAGACTCAAGTATTAGAGCTGTTTCCAGAGGTCTTTAACAAATCAAACAACTAAAAACCAGATATCCAACCAACAAAGCAAACTATCATTTAAGAAACCAAATGAACAACTAAACAACTGACTAAACAAACTATCAATCAACTAAACATTCAACCAAATTAAACAACCAACCAAATAATGAAACAAAAAACCCAACTAATTAACCAACCAAACATCTAAGCAACCAAACAAGTGACCGATCAAACGACCAACCAAACATCTAAGCAACCAAACAAGTGACCGATCAAACGACCAACCAAACAAAAACGTCAAACGCAACCAAACAACTAACCAAACAAAACAAGCAACTAACCAAACAAGCTAACAAGCAACTAACCAAATAAAACAAACAAACAGACAACTAACCAAACAAGCAAACAAGCACCTAACCAAACAAACAAATAGACAACTAACCAAACAAGCAACTAACCAAACAAGCAAACATGCAACTAACCAAACAAGCAAACATGCACCTAACCAAACAAGCAAACATGCAACTAACCAAACAAGCAAACAACCACACACAAAAAAACTTAACCAAACATGCACCCAACTAAATATCTAAACAACCAACCAAATAACCAGACATGCAAACAACCAACCAACAAGCAACCAACCAAAAAACCAAACAACCAACCAACAAGCAACAACCAAACAACCAACCAAGCAGCCAACCCACGGTTTGGTATGTTTGCTAATATTTCTCATACATCCTACTTTAATTGCATCTACAGGCCAAAAGTATATGCAATGATGAAAGAAAACAACATTCCACATCCACGATTTGCAGTTTTGGACAGGGACAATGATCCTGATTGTAAGTAAATATCTGTTATTTAACCCTTTTAGGACGGAACAACTTTGGGCCAAATTTAGGTTTCCCTCTGAAGAAGACAGAGCCATTTTTTTGGAGTACAGAAATGACTGAAGTGACAATTTTATAAATTCAAAAAAAAATATTAGAACCCTATATAGGTAATATACAAGTATATATATTCTTAAAGAGGATAAACTAAAGTTTATTTCTGTGCATGATTGAAGTTATTTTGTTCATGTTTATGTAAATTTGGTGACCTCATTTGCATTTTGTGAAAAATTAAATATTTAATATCATCATAATATTTTGTAATAAAATACATTTTTAAAAAATGGTACTCACCTAATATTTCCTCACTGAATGCCTACACCACTTTAGAATAATTTTGAACACTTGTGTGTGAGAGAGAGAGAGAGAGAGAACGAACGAACAAACAAACTAACTTTATTTTCAAAGGGTTAAGAATTGGGCACGCAGGCCCGTCTAACATTCTGCCCTTCTATCACTCTCTTTCATACATTATTTCATTCACACATCATTCAAGGCTAACAGAGAACAACAACAATATAAAGGATATGCATTATAAAGGCATGGGCAAAATGCGAACATCAAAACTACACGACACAGTAATATTAGATAATGGTCTGACACTTGTTGTTAGCCATGTAGAATATACTGGCCTACCAAAAGGGGACTGGCTGTTATACTAGGGTTTTGTTATTATTATTATTATCTCTATTATTAAGGGGGAAGGTAATCCATATTGAGATAGTGTTCGAATAATTTGCGATTATATGAAAAGGGATTGGTGATGTCTTTGATTTCTTGTGGAAGATTGTTACACACATAACAGAGAGAGAGAGAGAGAGAGAGAGAGAGAGAGAGAGAGAGAGAGAGAGAGAGAGAGAGAGAGAGTAGTGTGTGTGTCTGACATAGAGAATGGGAAATTCCTGGAAACATTGCTAATATTTCCTTTTATTGCATAGTGACTAAATAGATCAGAAACTTTCTTTTATATTTCTTACGAACTATCACTGAGTTTCCATAATCAATAAATTGTTATCACGTTTGTAACATTCCTTGCAGGTAAAGTAGTGGAAACCGAAGACTCCATTGAAGTGAATGGTCATCTATTTATGAAACCATTTGTGGAGAAACCTGTAGATGCTGAGGATCACAATATATACATTTACTTTCCTGTGCAAGCCGGGGGTGGCAGCACCAGACTTTTTCGCAAGGTAATTGTCTGATGTTGCAAATGGTTGATCACCAGTTGGCTAGAAGTTAGAAACAGAGTTCTTGATAACAGGCTCATTAGAATCCCCAGGCACCTCTTAGTATTGGAACTCTTTGCTGGCTGTTGAATATGAGGCCTGAGCGGTTATGGGAATGCCCCGAGTGCAATGATATCAGTTCTTAACTCAGCTCAACTCAACTCAGGAGGGTCATTAAAAGTTACAAGAATTCTTCTGTTACTTAGAACCAATTTTAACATGGCTGAGAGGTCGGCATGGATGAATGGATAAGAGCGTACTGATGCTTAAGTAACAGGTTCAGCCCCTACACCAATCAGTTGGACTAAAATGTTGACTTCTCGTCCTTGACTTGGGGATGTAAATTACAAGTACCTCTGACTGAAGTCGGAGTTGGTTCACCTGCTGGTGCAGGACACTGGTAATATGAAAAGCTAATCCACACACAAAAATCTGTTTAGTGCTCTAGAAGTAGTAGTACGTGTATGGAGTATGTTTGAGTTCAAAGCAAGCAAACGGAAAAAAAAATAATGGACCCAGTGTTGGAGACCCAGCCAATCTGTCCGGGTGGAGACCCAGCCAATCTGTCCGGGTGGAGACCCAGCCAATCTGTCCAGGTGGAGACCCAGCCAATCTGTCCAGGTGGAGACCCAGCCAATCTGTCCAGGTGGAGACCCAGCCAATCTGTCCAACTGCCAATGTCCCAACACATCAGCATGTCCTGGGGACAAAATCCAACGGAGGCTCTGTGTCTTTGAAATTGTAATCGAATCATGCCACTTTGCATGAAGAAACAAGGAAGAGAAGCCACACAAATGTGGTTTTGTAGAAGAACATTAAACTGATTCAGCCAAACAAAAAGTGGGTTTGGACCAAACATAAATTTATAGTAGAAAATGGGAAGTAGGGGTGTGTCACAGTAATGTTCTAAAAATTGTTAAAATGGTAGCAGATATATTGTATTATATATCAAATTAAAGGAGATTTCACAAGGAACATGTTGGTATTGCTACTGTTGCTATAGGTTAGAAATATAACAATATTAGCCATCCATCATGAGGTTCGAGTCGCGCCAGTGACTTATGAGAGCATGGAGCCGGTTGCTCAGTACTGAAAAACAGGATGGAAACACATGACCAAAAAAAAATCATGTGCCATGCCGATAAGCATGGGCGGTCATGTTTTGCCATCTCACTCGATTACCAGATTCGTGGATCAGTTACATGTTCCTGTCTTGACCATGCCATGTGGCCAAGCCATCCAGGTATTTACTTCTCAGTCTTCTCCTTGCCTTTTTCCCTCCGCTAGCCTACGGGACACCCTTTGGCAAGGTGGAGTACCCATTTAGCCCCCCAATCAGGGTTACGTGAAGCCATTTGTGCGGGTGGTGGATGAAGTTGAAGAGCAGCCAACAGATAGTTGTAGGTTATGGTCTCCAGCTTCATGAATGTATGCAGAGGATATCTTTTTTTGGGAGACAATGGCTACAGTCATTGACCAGTATGGTCACTGACTGGAAGGAAAGCAATGGCAAACTACCTTCTTTACAGATGCCAAGAATATCATGTACAATATTAGCAGATGTGAAAAAAACATTGAAGACAGGGGTGACAATTACGTGAAATTTTCACTTACCAAGGCATTACTTCTCAATCGCTGATGATAATCCAATGAAATTTACAGAATAATGATAAATACACCACTTTTCTACACCAATACCACTAGAAATGCCCCATAACACCAATAAAACACAATTAAAACATCATATTTTGAAGCGCATCATTGTCACACAAAATGGAAAATGTCAGGAAAATACGAGGCAGGTTTTCTACTGAGAAACAATATGTACACTATTTTTTATTTAGTTATAATTATTATTCTTTTAACTTTAATTATTTAAATATTTTTCAGCCTATTTGTGATAAGCAAACTAAACTTAGGGGCGAAAGTGTGGCCCATGGAGCAAGTCTAGTTTGACATGTGCCTTCAAATGTTGACGAACTGTCACTGCTAATAGTGTTAGGTTTGTTTTCCGTAAAGCTAAATAATTTAACCGAATAACCACACTACTGCACATGCTATCAGTTTTACAATCTTTTACAAATTCCATTAAATCAGAATAACTATAATCTAAAATTGTTTCATACGATTATCTGGCTTAAATCGACAAGTCGAGAATCATTGCGTGTTGCATGATAAAAACAAAACAACTTTCATAAAGCTAACTCTGCTTAATCTACTATCACAAAGCTTAATCCATGCATCTTGTCGAAGGCATATCTATTCTGTGTTTAATATTTCAATTACAGGGCACTAAAAATTGCGGAAAATAAGAGAAATGAAACAAATAAACTATCAAGATCTTGTCACTAAAACGGCGTACAGGCTTCAGTGTTGAGACCATTTGTCACTGAAACTGTGCACGGCACTGAATCAGAACACCATGGACAGTCAAAATGTCATCTAAATTATGTGAAAGAGACACAAAGAAAATAAGACAACAGAAGAAGACAGTCAAGATTCTTTGGCGACATGAGAAGAGAAAAATTGGAACATACAAGGGAAAGTCAGTAAGAAGACAGTTGGGAAATTGTTGTTGATAGTTTATAAAGGTGTTATTCTGTGGCATATCCATCTTTCTTGATACCTGTGTGGCAGATGATAATTTCTGTATGCATATGTACAAGTGTATATATAGAAAATGTCATGATTATGTAATGTTGAAAATGTCAGCCATACTCTCAGATTTCACAACAAAAAAACATGCATTTGGAAGATTTTTTGGGCCAAAGGATTAATGCCAAAGATATAAGAAATGCTGCCTGTCCACGCTAGCAATGTTGCAAAAAAACAGTACACCACCTTGTTTGCAGCCCAAACAAAGTTTTGTCCAGAAAGCTTTTTCTTACCTGTACCAACAGCGTAACAGGGGAAGCAAACGAATATAAGAAGAAAGAATCTGCAGCAGATAAATCTGTATAGAACAAAAACAAAGTAAAGAACGAATGTATAATTTTTTGATGTAGTCACCACAGCGTTCAATGCCAGTCCTCCAGTGCCGATAAAGTGCTTGGATTCCTGTAGAACAATCAACTCTGGGGTCACTACTCGGTGTGCCTAGCCCGGCCGTGAACAGCCTGTCACAGAAGTCATGCCATTTTGAAACTTCCTACTCCACTCATACACTTGTTGGAATGACAGCATGCATCATCATACTGGACCTTCATTCATCGATGTATTTCTATAGGTTTCATCCCTTCACTGATTTAAAAAAATGGATAACAGAACGCTGCTCCTCTTTGGTGCATGTCAAAAGTGGGGCGGCCATCTTTAAACTGTGCTTATGATGTCACGCTGTTCACTGCACTGTGATGTCACATGCTTAACATTCTTGACATCCTTAACAATGTTATTAACATGTTACAAGACAATGGTATGCTTATTGTAATTTCTATCATACATTTAAGATTTTCATTTGAAGCCCCCTTGTACAGTGCCAACGTACATGGGGTGCTGAATCATGACCTGGTCACATCCTAATATGCCTCTTCACAGATGTAAAATTTCAGTCCCGCTCTTGCACACCCCTCTGGTTTGAGCTTAGAGAGGGAAAGGAAATCTTCACAACACAGTCTCTAAGAAGGTACAGGGACAGGAGAAATATGTCTACACTAAAATTGCAGTGGTAGATGTAATGCTCAGATGACCTGAACATCAATGCATTGACCCAAGAGTTGTAGCTTAGTCTTCTTGAGGATTTCCTGATCAATCAGCCAACCAGCCAGCCAGTCAACCACCAACCAATCAGCTTGCCAACCAACCAACCAGCCTGTCAACCAACCAGCCAACCATCCACCCAACCAACCAACCAGCCAACCATCCAGTCAACCAACCATCCAGTCAACCAACCAACCATACAACCATCCATCCATCCACCCATCCATCCATCCATCCATCCATCCATCCATCCATCCATCCATCCATCCAACCAACCAACCAACAAAACTAAATGACATTTTTACTGTAGTTAAATCCCCTTTTTTGTACCCAATTCTATATTCCTCTAATTTGCCTCAAATAGAGGCACCCTAGCCATCCAATTGTTTTCTTTTTTATCTCAACTAGTCTTTTAATGAACAGGTGAAAGATCGCAGCAGCGTGTATTCCAGATTCTGTCGCGTGCGTACTCAAGGCTCCTACCTATACGAAGACTTCATGCCGACAGACGGCACCGATGTCAAGGTGACTAGTTTCATTTCAGACACAGAGCATAGTTATTATTGTTTTGTTTCAGCGGCTTTTTTCGTCTCACTTTTGCTTGCAACTCTTCTTTTGCCTGTTTGCACTTTTGTTGTTGCACGGACATATATATATATATTAGAAAGATTAATGGCAGTCAGTATGGCTGATTGGATAAGAGAGAGCTCTCTAAACTACCCGGTGCTGATGCTAAGGTCGTAGATTCATCCCCAACACTGGTCAAATGGACTAAAATGTTGACTTCTTGTCTTTGACTTGGGGATGTAAATTATAAGAAGTCTGAGTAGGTTCACCTGATGGCAAGGGACACGCAACAATCAGTTCAGTGCACTAGAAAGAATAGCACTTATATGGACTATGTTTGAGTTCAAAGTGAGTGAAGGAAAGAAAAAGATTAATATTGAAGACACAAAACAAAACATCTACACGCATGCATGCCCACATACCCAACTCTCACTCACTCCATGTATGACTCTCACATTACTGAATTGTGTTGTAAATATGTTTATATCACTATTATTTTGAAAAAAATGAGTCACAGCTTGAATAAGAAACATCAAAAAGAGGCTTCGACACAAAGACAACTTACCACAAACATAAAAAAGAGGCTATGACGCAAAGATAACTTACCACAAACATCAAAAAGAGGCAGACATAATTATTAAAATCATGTTATGAGAAGAGAAAAGCTGGAATTAGTTTGACAACTGGAAAGATTTATTTTAAGATGATAAAAGAGAATGAGAGAAAATGCTCAATAGTCTTTTGTACCATTGTACGGAAATGTAACAGCATTGGAGATAGCCAGATGTGAAGAAGCGAGATTATCCACGCAAGCCAACAAGTTTATAAAAAAACAAAAGTTAGTTGTCTCAGTTCCAACTCCACAGCAGAGGATTGTCCCATAATGCTCCATTCCTGTGCCAGTGAATATCACACAGAATGCTCCTCACTGCCCCATATGAAAAGTGGAACAAGACAGGAGTCTTGACAAACCAATAGCCTGCACAGGGTATTCTATACATAATGCCGCTGCCAGAATGCCAACACAAAAGTCCGCCACAAAAAATGCAGTTCATTGTCGATGGAAATGGCAGTCACTAGAAAACCAGCAGCCACACATTTCTACATGAGGCAACCTAGTTAGCTCAGCAACTTGCGGCCACTATTTTTCCAAACATGCAGTTCACTCTAAAAACAACCGCTGACAGATGTAAAGGCAATCCACATGAAATCCACAGCTCACAGTGTCGCTCCACACACTCAACTCAGTAGCGGGGCGATGGAATAAAGAAAAAAAAAGGAAAAGGAAAAAAAAAGTAAAGGGCTGAAGAAATATTGGGTATATTATGCTAGCCCCATATTTGTATGTACTAACTGGCACACTATGGGGTATGTCATGGGTATTACACTACCGTCTCTACTTCTCAGACTGTTTCCTGGTATCAGTTTAATATTGGGTGGGCAGGGGGAACCCGAGTCAGATTGAAAAACAATCTTTCCCAATAGGAGTTCAAGTACATGACTACCCAGAAAGCCACCAAAGCCTGCTCAAGACAGCTACCATTTCATGGACAGACCAGAACATGTCATAATTCTGTGTCTCAGAACAGGATATGATAGATTACGCAACCACATTTATACAAAATTCAAGATTGGCGAATCAGCCATGTACACATGTGTTGTCATCACAGACAGCAGAGCACATACTCCAAGAGTGCCCATAATACACCATGTCTAGGCAAACCTTCTGGCCTAGAGAAACAACAGTGGAAGATAAACTCCGTGGATCACTGAGTGAACTAAAATAAAAGACAGTTAAATTCATACAAGAGACAACATTGCAGTTATAGACACATTTGAAGCTAACGAAAGAAGAAGAGGAAGACAGGATCACCACGCTGGCAGGCACGCATACTAGCCACTGCATTAGCATGTCTCATAGTAGCAGCCTGCTGTGACTATGTGACGTGTCGACAGCATCACATTTGATAGACCTGAGTGCACCGGGGAATAAGTGGTCAATCTTTTCTTCCCATAGCCAATGTTGGGGGGCTGGCATCAAACCCTCGTCTGGCCACTCTCATGCCATTGTCAGGCCAACGTCCTCCGTTACATCAACACATTGGCTAAGTTAACATAATTAACTTGTATATGTTTAGTATACATTTATCTGTACAAGGGAGAGGTGGTTGTGCGCCTGTGGGACCAGGTGGAGGGGGGGGGGCCAGATTGAGAACCTGTATGTGGGAAAAAATGAGATTCCAGGGGATCAGCAGGGGTTCTGGAAGAATCTCAAAACTGAGAGGGAAAATCGAGAGAACTTTCAATCAGCAGTGGGAAAGATTAGTAAGTCTCTTCGCTGGCTGTTGAACGAGGGGACAGAGCACCTATGGGAATGTCCTGAGTACAGTGATGTCAGTTCTTGCCTCAGCTCAACTCAACTATCTGTACAATATTAAAATATGTCAGAGTTAGTATTATTATTATACCGTGTCGCGCTGGGTTTTAATGAGTTGGTATGGGAGTCGGTCGTTCAAAAAGCAATGGCAAATTACTGAACATAAACTTGCCAATACATCAACAACAGCAGTAAAATCCTGGTGTTGACAGCAATGTCCTGTAAAAAAGGATATGAAACAAAAATTATTATTATTATATAAATGTTTTCTTTGTAAACATGTTTTAAACCCACAGATTAATAAAGCATTTGCAAACATAATAAGGCCGGTCTCCCTGGCAAAGGGGTAATGACGCTGTTCTAATCCTGTATACTCTCATGGGAAACACAGCTGCGTGAGATTCGGCAGCGGATCGCGTCGTGTTGGTTACTTATGGAGGTATGTGAGCTGGTCGTTCAGAAAGCAATGGCAAACTGCTGAAGGTAAAACTTGCCAAGACATCAACAGCAGCTGAAAAATGCTGGTGTTGACTGCAATGTCCTGTAAAAAGGATATACAAAATAACATAATAAGTGTTTAATGGATGCAGATGATAACATTGATGACCAAGTCCACTGCTGTAAATGATGTTGTTTGGAAATATTGATAGAATGATTCCCAATCAGTTGTTGATTTGTGTCTATCTGTTTCTTCTTCTTCTGCTGCTGCTGTTCATCTCCCAGTAGAGGATAGGACCTACACCAACTCATGCCATGCCCTTTAAGGCTTGTCCATGGTTTGGTGGTCTGAGCGAGGTGGTTAGTCTCACACCACCCCTCATGAGTCACATCGTACAACATGATAAGTTACAGTGTTAATATGCTTCCCTTATGACTTCTGTAACACAGGTGCTTCCCTTATACCCCAGTAACACAGGAGCTTCCCTTATGACTTCTGTAACACAGGTGCTTCCCTTATACCCCAGTAACACAGGAGCTTCCCTTATGACTTCTGTAACACAGGTGCATCCCTTATACCCCAGTAACACAGGAGCTTCCCTTATGACTTCTGTAACACAGGTGCTTCCCTTATACACCAGTAACACAGGAGTTTCCCTTATGACTTCTGTAACACAGGTGCTTCCCTTATACACCAGTAACACAGGAGCTTCCCTTATGACTTCTGTAACACAGGTGCTTCCCTTATACACCAGTAACACAGGAGCTTCCCTTATGGACACCAGTAATACAGGTGTTTCCCTTATGGACCCCAGTAACACAAGTGCTTTTCTTATGGACCCCAGTAACACAGGTGCTTCCCTTATGACCCCAGTAACATAGGTGCTTCCCTTCTGACCCCAGTAACACAGGTGCTTCCCTTATGACCCCAGTAACACAGGTGCTTCCCTTATGACCCCAGTAACAGAGGTGCTTCCCTTATGACCCCAGTAACACAGGTGCTTCCATTATGACCCCAGTAACACAGGTGCTTCCATTATGACCCCAGTAGCACAGTTGCTTCCCTTATGACTCCAGTAACACACATGCAGTGCCTAGCTAGTGCTGTGTACCCATCACTAAATGTTGCCTATCCTTTGCAGGACATGGCGATCAACCCCAACACCATGTTGATTTTCTAGTCAAGTTTACATACAGTAGTTTGCCAGTGATTTTTGATCGAGAAGCCAATGTTGTAATCCAAGTGACCGGTGTGGGGAGCAGTCCCCCTACCCTGCATTCAGCACACCAGGAGTTCAAGCGCATTAAACCCGCATTTGTGTCTGTCTGGAGAAATTCTGGCTGTAGAGTTAGAGGAAGAATCAGATGGGTAGTTCCGGGAAGGTTAACCCTGTCAATAAATGTCTAAAGAAGTCGAATGTGTCCGCCAAAAGGTGTAAATATTGCAGCTATACTGTAAACAGGCACAATGCAATTACGTCCAACAAACATTCTGGATGAACTCAGAAGAAAAAGAAGATGGGTAGTTTCTATCATACTATCCATTGTGCTATTGCAGCTCCCAGCCGGTTGGATTAGGGTTCTTCTTCTTCTGCGTTCATCCAGAGTTTTTTTTTTCCAGACGTGATTATGTTGTGCCTGTTTACAGCAGAGACACAATAGTCAGTTGAACAATACCATGGTGGACACATCAAATTACTGTGGGAATATGTGTGTTGCATATTTCAGCTTGAAGGATTTATCTCATTGCTTTTGTTTATGTTATGAGAATTCTGCAGTATGCACCTAACAAGATGCAGCAAAATGTGCCAGACAATAAATTGTGCAGTCTATTGGTTGTGTCTTCGTTGTTCAGATTAACTATGGGAAAACATTGTTTTGAGATTGTATCATTGTTATAGAATCAGGAAGGGTAACCCAGTCAACAAACGCCCGCAGAAGTCAGATATGTCAGCAGATATGTGCAACTATCGCAGCTCTGCTGTAAACTGACACAACACAATTACGTCCAAAACAAAAAGTATCAGATGAACAAAGAAGAAGAAAAGGATTTTATCGTTGTTATACTACACAAACATAAGCTTACATTGGCTCTAGATGACAATGATAAACTATCCACTGTACTTATTGGCAAATGTGGGCTAGAAGTTGTTGCCCATACCATGGTAGATGGATAGACAGGAAGAAGGAGAGTGGGTGGGTATGTAACCTGGATGGATTGGGTGGGTGGATGTTAATAAGACCAATGAAGCATATCATATGTAATCAGGTCAACATCATGTTTGGTAACTATCATGTGCCATGCAGCATGGCCTGGGCCTTGATGTTTTTCCAAAGATCTTGCCCCCTGGTGTTCTGGATCAATTCTGTTCATGATATTCTCCATCTCATTGCTTTTAGACAGTAAAGCATAATTTTTCTTTTTCTGCCTCTGCCTCATCTACATCTGATATTTCCAGTTGTCTCGATGTTCTCCAATGCCTGTCTGCTCATTATATGACCACAAAGTTGGGTCAAAAACTGTAAAAAAAAATGTCATTTACTGCCAATATAGTATGTTGCGGTGTATGGGGGGGGGGGGGTCTTTGAGCCTGAGGAATTAAGGCTGCCTGGCTAGTACAGTCGCCGTGAACTGTGCAGGTTAGGATTTTCTTTTTGCTGCCAACAGAAAAAAATCCCACACCTTACCGAGGATTCAAACCTGAGTCTCCTGAAGGAGAATCCGGCGTTCTAGCCACTCAGCCAGCCGCTCCTCAAAGATTCTTCTGACTAAGTTGCGTGCTAGATTTTATTTCTTTTAACTTCCACATATTTCCGAGCGCTACAAAAGCTCCTCTTGTTTTCTTATTATAATATCTCTTGTCTGTTTTCTTATTTATTGACATTGATCTTTGATCTCTTTCATTATTACTTTGCTATAGAATTAAAAGAAATCTGCTGACTAAACATATCTGGTCTACTCCTGGCTTCATCTGGTCACACTTTATTTCCTCATTTTAATTCACTTGTCATTTGTCTATAACTGCAGTGTTGTATCTTATATGGATTTCACTGACTTTTGTTTTTAAGAAAAGAGCTCTTTTGCACACCATTAGGCCATGTTTTTACAGACCAATCTGGTGCTGGATGGATGATGTAATAACAGCCTGCCATCTCTACTTTCTAGAACATTTACTGGTACTCATTTTAAACTGGATCAACCTGAGTGCCCATGGCCATTTTTGTAATCCTGACTCGGGATTTGAATATGTAACCACTGTGCCTCTAAGCCAGCATGCTAGCCACTGCACCATATCGGCTCCCAAAGTTTCTGTGTAGAGAGTATTAAAAGGCACTTTTCTCTATAGGAAGTAATTAATAGGCTAGATTCTGTAAAGAGAGTAATTAAAGGTTAAGTATCTATATATAGAGGTATACAAGGAAGGTTTCTATATAGAGAGTAATACAAGGTGGGTTTCTATATAGAGAGTATTATAAGGTGGGTGTCAATATAGGGAGTAATACAAGGTGGGTTTCTATATAGAGAGTATTATAAGGTGGGTGTCTATATAGGGAGTAATACAAGGTGGGTTTCTATATAGAGAGTAATACAAGGTGGGTTTCTATATAGGGAGTAATACAAGGTGGGTTTCTATATAGGGAGTAATACAAGGTGGGTGTCTATATAGAGAGTAATACAAGGTGGGTGTCTATATAGAGAGTAATACAAGGTGGGTGTCTATATAGAGAGTAATACAAGGTGGGTGTCTATATAGGGAGTAATACAAGGTGGGTGTCTATATAGGGAGTAATACAAGGTGGGTGTCTATATAGAGAGATTAATACAAGGTGGGTTTCTATAGAGAGTAATACAAGGTGGGTGTCTATATAGAGAGTAATACAAGGTGGGTGTCTATATAGAGAGAAATACAAGGTGGGTGTCTATATAGAGAGAAATACAAGGTGGGTGTTTATATAGGGAGCGGCTGGCCGAGAGGCTAGAACGCCGGACTCTCATTCGGGAGGCCCGGGTTCGATCCCTCGGTAAGGTGTCGGATTTTTTTCTGTCGGGGGCAAAAAGAAAATCCTAACCTGCACAGTTCGCGGCGACTGCACTAGCCAGGCGGCCTTTATTCCTCAGGCTCAAAGACCCCTCTGCCATACACCGCAAGGTACTATATTGGCAGTAAATGACAGTTGACAGTTGACAAGGTGGGTGTCTATATAGGGAGTAATACAAGGTGGGTGTCTATATAGGGAGTAATACAAGGTGGGTGTCTATATAGGGAGTAATACAAGGTGGGTGTCTATATAGGGAGTAATACAAGGTGGGTGTCTATATAGAGAGATTAATACAAGGTGGGTTTCTATATAGAGTAATACAAGGTGGGTGTCTTTATAGGGAGTAATACAAGGTGGGTGTCTATATAGAGAGAAATACAAGGTGGGTGTCTATATAGGGAGTAATACAAGGTGGGTGTCTATATAGGGAGTAATACAAGGTGGGTGTCTATATAGGGAGTAATACAAGGTGGGTGTCTATATAGGGAGTAATACAAGGTGGGTGTCTATATAGAGAGATTAATACAAGGTGGGTTTCTATATAGAGTAATACAAGGTGGGTGTCTTTATAGGGAGTAATACAAGGTGGGTGTCTATATAGGGAGTAATACAAGGTGGGTGTCTATATAGAGAGTAATACAAGGTGGGTGTCTATATAGGGAGGAATAAAAGGTGGGTGTCTATATAGAGAGTAATACAAGGTGGGTGTCTATATAGGGAGGAATAAAAGGTGGGTGTCTATATAGGGAGTAATACAAGGTGGGTGTCTATATAGAGAGTAATACAAGGTGGGTGTCTATATAGAGAGATTAATACAAGGTGGGTGTCTATAGAGAGTAATACAAGGTGGGTGTCTATAGAGAGTAATACAAGGTGGGTGTCTATATAGAGAGTAATACAAGGTGGGTGTCTATATAGAGAGTAATACAAGGTGGGTGTCTATATAGGGAGTAATACAAGGTGGGTGTCTATATAGAGAGTAATACAAGGTGGGTGTCTATATAGAGAGTAATACAAGGTGGGTGTCTATAGAGAGTAATACAAGGTGGGTGTCTATATAGAGAGTAATACAAGGTGGGTGTCTATATAGGGAGTAATACAAGGTGGGTGTCTATATAGAGAGTAATACAAGGTGGGTGTCTATATAGAGAGTAATACAAGGTGGGTGTCTATATAGGGAGTAATACAAGGTGGGTGTCTTTATAGGGAGATTAATACAAGGTGGGTGTCTATATAGAGAGATTAATACAAGGTGGGTGTCTATATAGAGAGTAATACAAGGTGGGTGTCTAGATAGAGAGAAATACAAGGTGGGTGTCTAGATAGAGAGAAATACAAGGTGGGTGTCTATATAGAGAGATTAATACAAGGTGGGTTTCTATATAGAGTAATACAAGGTGGGTGTCTTTATAGGGAGATTAATACAAGGTGGGTGTCTATATAGGGAGTAATACAAGGTGGGTGTCTATATAGAGAGTAATACAAGGTGGGTGTCTATATAGAGAGATTAATACAAGGTGGGTGTCTATAGAGAGTAATACAAGGTGGGTGTCTATAGAGAGTAATACAAGGTGGGTGTCTATATAGAGAGTAATAAAAGGTGGGTGTCTATATAGAGAGTAATACAAGGTGGGTGTCTATATAGAGAGTAATAAAAGGTGGGTGTCTATATAGAGAGTAATACAAGGTGGGTGTCTATATAGAGAGTAATACAAGGTGGGTGTCTATATAGAGAGTAATACAAGGTGGGTGTCTATATAGAGAGTAATACAAGGTGGGTGTCTATATAGAGAGTAATACAAGGTGGGTGTCTATAGAGAGTAATACAAGGTGGGTGTCTTTATAGGGAGTAATACAAGGTGGGTGTCTATATAGAGAGTAATACAAGGTGGGTGTCTATATAGGGAGTAATACAAGGTGGGTGTCTATATAGGGAGTAATACAAGGTGGGTGTCTATATAGGGAGTAATACAAGGTGGGTGTCTATATAGGGAGTAATACAAGGTGGGTGTCTATATAGGGAGTAATACAAGGTGGGTGTCTATATAGGGAGTAATACAAGGTGGGTGTCTATATAGGGAGTAATACAAGGTGGGTGTCTATATAGGGAGTAATACAAGGTGGGTGTCTATATAGGGAGTAATACAAGGTGGGTGTCTATATAGGGAGTAATACAAGGTGGGTGTCTATATAGAGAGATTAATACAAGGTGGGTGTCTATATAGGGAGTAATACAAGGTGGGTGTCTATATAGGGAGTAATACAAGGTGGGTGTCTATATAGGGAGTAATACAAGGTGGGTGTCTATATAGGGAGTAATACAAGGTGGGTGTCTATATAGGGAGTAATACAAGGTGGGTGTCTATATAGGGAGTAATACAAGGTGGGTGTCTATATAGGGAGTAATACAAGGTGGGTGTCTATATAGGGAGTAATACAAGATGGGTGTCTATATAGGGAGTAATACAAGGTGGGTGTCTATATAGGGAGTAATACAAGGTGGGTGTCTATATAGAGAGTAATACAAGGTGGGTGTCTATATAGAGAGTAATACAAGGTGGGTGTCTATAGAGAGTAATACAAGGTGGGTGTCTATATAGAGAGTAATACAAGGTGGGTGTCTATATAGAGAGTAATACAAGGTGGGTGTCTATATAGAGAGTAATACAAGGTGGGTGTCTATATAGAGAGTAATACAAGGTGGGTGTCTATATAGGGAGTAATACAAGGTGGGTGTCTTTATAGGGAGATTAATACAAGGTGGGTGTCTATATAGAGAGATTAATACAAGGTGGGTGTCTATATAGAGAGTAATACAAGGTGGGTGTCTAGATAGAGAGAAATACAAGGTGGGTGTCTATATAGAGAGTAATACAAGGTGGGTGTCTATATAGAGAGTAATACAAGGTGGGTGTCTATATAGAGAGTAATAAAAGGTGGGTGTCTATATAGAGAGTAATACAAGGTGGGTGTCTATATAGAGAGTAATACAAGGTGGGTGTCTATATAGAGAGTAATAAAAGGTGGGTGTCTATATAGAGAGTAATACAAGGTGGGTGTCTATATAGAGAGTAATAAAAGGTGGGTGTCTATATAGAGAGTAATACAAGGTGGGTGTCTATATAGGGAGTAATACAAGGTGGGTGTCTTTATAGGGAGTAATACAAGGTGGGTGTCTTTATAGGGAGTAATACAAGGTGGGTGTCTATATAGGGAGTAATACAAGGTGGGTGTCTATATAGGGAGTAATACAAGGTGGGTGTCTGTATAGGGAGTAATACAAGGTGGGTGTCTGTATAGGGAGTAATACAAGGTGGGTGTCTATATAGAGAGTAATACAAGGTGGGTGTCTATATAGAGAGTAATACAAGGTGGGTGTCTATATAGAGAGTAATACAAGGTGGGTGTCTATAGAGAGTAATACAAGGTGGGTGTCTTTATAGGGAGTAATACAAGGTGGGTGTCTATATAGAGAGTAATACAAGGTGGGTGTCTATATAGAGAGTAATAAAAGGTGGGTGTCTATATAGAGAGTAATAAAAGGTGGGTGTCTATTTAGAGAGTAATAAAAGGTGGGTGTCTGTATAGGGAGTAATACAAGGTGGGTGTCTATATAGAGTAATAAAAGGTGGGTGTCTTTATAGAGAGTAATAAAAGGTGGGTGTCTATATAGAGTAATACAAGGTGGGTGTCTATATAGGGAGTAATACAAGGTGGGTGTCTATATAGGGAGGAATACAAGGTGGGTGTCTATATAGAGAGTAATAGATAAGAGAGTTTCTAGATAGAGAGGAATACAAGGTGGGTGTCTTTATAGGGAGTAATACAAGGTGGGTGTCTATATAGGGAGATTAATACAAGGTGGGTGTCTATATAGGGAGTAATACAAGGTGGGTGTCTATATAGGGAGGAATACAAGGTGGGTGTCTATATAGAGAGTAATAGATATAGAGAGTTTCTAGATAGAGAGGAATACAAGGTGGGTGTCTTTATAGAGAGTAATAAAAGGTGGGTGTCTATACAGAGAGTAATACAAGGTGGGTGTCTATTTAGAGAGTAATAAAAGGTGGGTGTCTGTATAGAGAGTAATACAAGGTGGGTTTCTATATAGAGTAATACAAGGTGGGTGTCTATATAGGGAGTAATACAAGGTGGGTGTCTATATAGGGAGGAATACAAGGTGGGTGTCTATATAGAGAGTAATACAAGGTGGGTGTCTATATAGAGAGTAATAGATATAGAGAGTTTCTAGATAGAGAGGAATACAAGGTGGGTGTCTATATAGAGAGTAATAGATATAGAGAGTTTCTAGATAGAGAGGAATACAAGGTGGGTGTCTTTATAGAGAGTAATAGATATAGAGAGTTTCTAGATAGAGAGGAACACAAGGTGGGTTTCTGCATAGTAAGTAGTACAAGGTGGGTTTCTGCATAGTAAGTAGTACAAGGTGGGTTTCTGCATAGAGAGTATACAACGTAATTTTCTGTAAAAAGAGTATTTAATATGTAATTTTTTTGTGTAGAGAGTAATGGAAGAAAATTTATGTATAAGTGGAAAGTAAAGTTTATTTATAAGTGGAAAGTAAGGTTTATGTATAAGTGGAAAGTAAAGTTTATAAGTGGAAAGTAAAGGTAACGTATAAGTGGAAAGTAAAGTTAATGCACAAGTGGAAAGTAACGTTTATGCACAAGTGGAAAGTAAAGTTTATGCATAAGGGGAAAGTAAAGTTTATGCGTAAGTGGAAAGTAAAGTTTATGCGTAAGTGGAAAGTAAAGTTTATAAGTGGAAAGCCCCTTTGACGTGTCTCCACCTTGCCGTGGTAGAGGGGCTTGTGTGTTCCAATGACCCTAAGAGCTATGCTGACGGTAGCACAGCTCAAGGGATAGGGACCAGACCAAGAGAGACACACACCTGCCGCTCTGCAGGTAGACGGGACAGGCAGTCAAGGCAAAAAGTCCGAATCAGGTGCATGATGCCACTACATTATTGGTCCAGACACATATTCTACGGCTCTCAGCTGAGGGATATAGCTGAACACCTCTAAGCCAGTATTTCCTGGATGTGAGGGCCGGGCCGATACTCACCCACTGCAAAATGGAGGTGAGATGCTGAGCCTGTTACATGCTTGGTCCAGACACTTGTTCGAAGGCTGTCACCCGAGGGATATGAGGGATTCCCCGGATGAGAGAGCCTAGCCGTTACTCATTCTCTGCTGCATGTAGGTAAGATGCTGAGCCGGCAGCTCATGTAGCCTACCTCGTGAGCGTTACTAAAGATGAAAAGGCGTCCTAATCACACGCAATGGTTATGATGCAAGTCTGTATAAAAAACTCATTAAGTGAGTATAGTCAAAGGTGGAGAAACGTCTCATTAACACGAAATGGAATGCTTGACTAGCGAATCCATTACGTAGAAGTCCAAAGCGAAAGCTTACTGAGTGGATGTCATCAACAGACTTCTCTTAAGGGCTGACCGTGAAGTCTTTGACTGTTCCAGCTTGACCAGCTGGGATGTGAAAGGCATCACAAAAGTGAGTCTGCCTGTCTGCTTGTATGACCCTCTTTCACATACACATGCAGGGAGAGAGAAAGAGAGAGACGGAATTGACATGCTGACTGATTACCTCTCATGTTTCATAATTTTCTCATTATACGCTAAAATGAACAAACTCTGTTTTCGGTAATTTAAGTATACAGAAAAAAATGTTTCCATCATTACAGAAATTCAAATCAATGTTTTCCCATTGTGAATTTTAATAACAAAGGCACAAACAATTGATTGCATGATTTATTGCCAGGCGTATTTTACTACATCTTGTCAGGTACATATTTATTTAACACACAAAATGGTCACATGTTAAAGCAGGCAGAGGCAATTGCCATTTATTTACAGAAACCAGCTTTGTGCAAACAAAAAGACATGATGGTTTAAAATTACCCTGTCAGACAATTCAAATGACTGTGTGATTATTTGTGTCGTATATTTCAGCTTGAAGGATTTATCTTATTGCTGAAGTTTATGTTGTGTGATTTCTGCAGTATGTACCTGATGAGATTACAGAAATCGACTAGTTAAGATGACAAGGTAGAGTTAGACGTCAATGTAGGGCAGGACATTTTTTCAAGAACCACTGTCATCTAATGATATCACACACCCCTGACTTCTTGGATAGTGAAATTGAATACAATGTCTCCTCGAATAAGGGTGCTAAACAGGAGGTCCTGTGTTCTGGTTATGTGCATTACAAATCTCACGCAGTTGGAAATTACAATGAGTTCATCAGATCACTGCCCCGGCAGCAATTGTTAGTAAAGAACACCTACCCATGGGTAGATAGTGACCATCATCTCAGATGAAATCCCCCGGGAAGGTTAACCCGGTCAACAAATGCCCGCAGAAGTCGGATGTGTCGGCCTAACGGCTCAAGAACGCAGCTCTGCTGTAAACAGGCACAACGCAATCACGTCCGAAAAAAAAACTCAGGATGAACGAAGAAGAAGAAGATGAAATCTGTCTAGAGAAAGCAAAACCATCTACAGACACCTGCTAAGACACACTGACCTTTTAGGTGCATAACTAAGTGTGATGCTCTTCCCTCTAAAGGGGAACAAAGAAGAATGCGTTTCAGAAAATCAAAACAATTTTTTCCAGTAGTGAATTTGAATAACGAAGACACAAACAATAGATTGCATGATTTATTGCCTGGCATATTTTGCTGATAGAGACAGTGCATTTCGTGTGTTGTTTAACACACAAAATAGTCACTTGTTAAAGGTCGCAGAAGCCATCATGATAATCTGCATAGGCCAGTTTTGTTCAAATAGAAAGAAATGATAGTCAGTTTAAAATTACCGTGGTAGGCAATTGAAATTACTTTGTGAACATGTGTATATTTCAGCTTGAAGGATTTATCTAATTACCTTAGTTTATATTGTGTGATTTTTGCAGTATGCACCTGACGAGATGCAGCAAAATATGCCAGGCACAAAATTGTGCAATCTATTGTTTGTGTCTTTGTTATTCAAAGAAGAAGATGTCAATGTTTCAGTAGTTCTGACTGTAGTTGCTGCCACTGGCATTATATACTTACTGTTGCCAGTTTGCATGTCCCAGGTGTATACAGTTGGTCCAGACTACCAGCATGCAGAGGCCCGCAAGTCTCCAGCTTTAGATGGGAAGGTGGAACGCAACTCAGATGGGAAGGAGATTCGGTATCCAGTGCTTCTGACCAGCAGGGAGAAGATGATAGCAAGAAATATTTGCAAAGTTTTCAAGGTAATTGTTAGCTTCATGTATCAGGAATGATATCACTTCATTATGGCCCGCCAAGAGGTTTCACCATGTCCTGCTGTCATGGCATGATTTCTTTTGTCCGTATGTTGTGGTTTGAATATATTTGCGCCATGGTTATTATCATTCTATGGTCTGAATGGTATCTGAATGGTCATTGTCATTCTTGATGGACAAACAACATTATCATTCTAAGTACTCTAACATTAAATATTTATGGCTTTTCCATGTTCACTGACTGCGTGTAGCTTACTCTCTTTCTTCAGCTATCACACTAGAGTCATAGATTTGGACAAATAACCTAACAGAACTCTGAGAACAACTTTCATCATCTATTAATACATTGATACTTCACATAATCACATATTCACAGTATTACTCTTCACTAAAATATTATCAACATAATAATTAAAACTAAATTACAAAGGCGGCACTGTAACTGTGCCATTGCCACAATCTGTCTCGACGTGTCTGATCTGGATTGCCATTCAACCCCCACTCCTTTCTGCAGGAGAGAATTCTCTTCTCATGAATTTGGTCGAAAACGTGCTTTACGCACCAAGCAACTCTCATGTGGGTGGGAGTTCTATGGGAGTTCTGTCACGCCTAAGGTGTCTGCAATATCTTATGTTTATCAGCGCGCTGATAGCCCCTGCCTCTTCTTTTAGTTGAGTTGAGTTGAGTCGAGAACCAATATCATTGCAGTTCAGTCCTTATCTTCAACAGCCAACATAGAGTTCCAATACTAATGGTGCCCGTTGCAATCTGATTATATGTTCGTCTTGCTTTACCTCTGAGTGACAACTGTCGACCACATCCTGCTGCCGCATTCTCTCTAGACCATGACAGTCCATCTGCTCTTCTGCATTATTCACATACTCCCAGATGGCCTTCATCACATCTGCCTTATCATGCTTCAAATCACCCCTCAATGATGCAGCACCAGCCAATCTGTCTGCCTGTTCAACCACACCAGAGTGTCCTGGAGAAAAAAGTCTTTAAACAGAGTCTTAAAAGTCGAGTGGATCGACTTCATTGCCTCGGGTCTTATCCCATATGGCTCAGTGTCTCCGCAGGGCGATCTGCAGAAAGCATAGCACAAAGCATGAACTCTCTAGCTCCAGCGACGACCCCAGGAAACTCTTAGAAAAAAAATGCACTTGTGAACCGAAAGACGTAGCCCAGGATCGAACCCACAGCCTTCGGAGCACGAGGTAGATGGCTGGACCACTTCACCACGGAGACTCCCGTTTGATATATGAGAGGAGAGGAACACTTGTGGAGACATCCATGTGCAAAGAAAGGGATCCTGTACAAAGTCAAACCAAACAGGACCCGGGCAGCTGGTTTGGTTATCTGGTGTACTCGCCCATGTCATCTCTGTACAGACTGGAGCCATGAAATCGACTCCGTCGTGTTTTCACCTGACAGCGGTGGAGGGGCTTGCATGTTCCAGTCACCCCTAGAGCTATGCTGATGGTAGCTACCGGTAGGGCCTCCCATGTTGGACAGGTCAAGGAATAGGGACAGTCACAGGCTAGAGAAGTTACTTACATATCCTTTATGTAGGTCAGCATGGCCGAGTGGATAATAACGCTTCTTCTTAAACATCCAGTGTGCTGATGCACTGATGTTCAACCCCTACACCGGATAGTTGGACTAAAATGTTGACCTCTCCTTGACTTGGGGACGTAATTACAAGTACCTATGAAGTCAGAGTGGGTTCACCTGATGGCGTGGGACACTGTTAATAGGGAAAACTAATCCACATGCAAAATAGAGTCCAGTGCTACTAGAAGTGGTGTGTATAGACTACGCATGAGTTCAAAGCAAGCGAGCACAAAAAAAAATAACCTTTACATGACATTGTAGTCAACCCCATAATTTGTTGGCTGTTTGGGATTTCTTTTGCAAGTTTATGTTTAGTAGTTTGCCATTGCTTTCTGAACAACCGGCTCTCATACCAGTGCAGTACAATTCACTTGATGATGTCATGAACTTCCAGACTAGTAGACTGTCGAAATGAGCTTCATGTGGCTTTCATGGAGCGAATTAGTCTCAACAAGGCACACCGCAGCTAATACATCATATAACTATTTCCTTGCAGCAAAATGTATGTGGTTTTGACCTGCTGCGAGCCAATGGCAGGTATTACGTGTGTGACATCAATGGTTTCAGCTTTGTGAAGACCTCCAGCAAGTACTATGACGATTGTGCCAAAATTTTGGGGTAAGTACCTCATTTTACCAACATTTCACTTGCTTCTGTTTATATCTTTCATCAATTTTCTATGACGCCAAAGTTTTTATGCACAGTATACTTGTGCGGGCTGGTGAAGTGCTTTTACAACTGTCCGGTTGACGTGAACTGCATGCTAAAAAAATGGCTGCCGGCGGCTGCTAACTAACTGGGTTTGCTTCATACAGTAATGTGGGGCTGCTGGTTTTCTAGTGACTGCCGTTTCCTTTGACGATTAACTGTATTTTTTGGGGCAGACTTTTACGTTGGCATTCTGGAAGCAGCATTATGCGTAGTATACCTGTGCAGGCTGTTGGTTTGTCGAGACTCATGTCTGTTCCACTTTTCACATTGGGCAGTGAGGAGCATTTTGTGTAATATTCACTGGCACAGGAATGGAGCATGATGGGGTAAGCCTTTGCCGTGAGGTTGGAATCATGACTGACTAACTTTGGGGTAAGTCACGCTGAGCAGTGTTGAACTAGCTCTGTTTACATGCTCTTACCAGTTAGTGTTCTTCTTCTTCAAGAGTTTGGTCTGCAGCAGAAAATGGTGACCATGGATCAATCAGGTGCCATCTCCACAATGAAGGTTGGTTGCAGTGGATCTCCAACACTGTCTCTCACCCTGACAATACGTTCTGTCAGACTGCTGTTTGTCCATCTCTTGATTTTATCTTCCCACTTGTATCATTGTCTACCTCTTGCTCACTTGCCTTCAACCTTACCTTCCAGTATGGTTTTTATAAACGTGTTATGTCTTTTAACGTGGCAGAAATATTTCACTTGCCTCTTTTGTTTTCTTTCATCAGTTCAGTGACTTCTCTCTAAAGAAGCATCCTTGTTCTATGGTAATTCTCCCTAGCTTTACTACAGTTACCATAATAATAATTAGTATTTGTTAGTCTTCACAATGTTCCTGGAAGAAAAGGCAGGGGTCAACAAGCACAAAATGGACATGATATTGCAGACACCTTGACCTTGGGCATGAGGGTGCATGCGGCCGGAGAAATGGCAAAAGATACATAAGCTTTTCTGCCCACCATAATGAGAGTGATACACTACAAAGGGTCTGCTACTTGATGTAATGTGTTAGTCATGTAGTAATTTCTTTTGCGCCCGCTCGCTTTGAACTCGAGCGTAGTCCATACACATTACTCCTAATAGCAATGGACTGAAGTTTGTGTGTGGATTAGCTTTCCCTGTTACCAGTGTCCATCACCATCAGGCGAACCCACTCCGATCTTAGCGTAAGCCATGCTGACGCCCGTCTTGTAGTTGTGATGTTTTGCACATTCCTTTGCCTTTACAATACATATATTGTTGTAGCTTGAGATGAATCTATTAAGTGATGCATGTATGATATAACGTATGAAATGAGAGAGACAAAAAGAGCAGATTGTCAGGCATGCCTGTGTGCCCAATACTTAACATTTCAGCAGTTTGAAATAGACAAAGAGCAGGCTGAGTAGATTGCAGCCCACGATGAATTAACAAAAATTTCCAAGACATTTCCTGGTATTGACTGGGTTGACCCATGGGTTGTGTTCATTGAGATTCAGTTTGTCCAGCCTTGGTTAATATCAAGGCTCAAGCCTTTGCCCAGCCTGGGTTAATATCAAGGCTCAAGCCTTTGTCCAGCTTGGGTTAATATCAAGGCTCATGTCTTTGCCCAGCGTGGGTTAATATCAAGGCTCAAGCCTTTGCCCAGCCTGGGTTAATATCAAGGCTCAAGCCTTTGTCCAGCCTGGGTTAATATCAAGGCTCAAGCCTTTGTCCAACCTGGGTTAATATCAAGGCTCAAGCCTTTGTCCAGCCTGGGTTAATATCAAGGCTCAAGTCTTTGTCCAGCCTGGGTAGCCTCAAGGCTCAAGCCTTTGTCCAGCATGGGTTAATATCAAGGCTCACGCTTTTGTCCAACCTGGGTTAATATCAAGGCTCAAGTCTTTGTCCAACCTGGGTTAACATCAAGGCTCAAGTCTTTGTCCAACCTGGGTTAACATCAAGGCTCACGTCTTTGTCCAGTCTGGGTAGCCTCAAGGCTCAAGCCTTTGTCCAGCATGGGTTAATATCAAGGCTCACGCCTTTGTCCAACCTGGGTTAATATCAAGGCTCAAGCCTTTGTCCAACCTGGGTTAACATCAAGGCTCACGTCTTTGTCCAGTCTGGGTAGCCTCAAGGCTCAAGCCTTTGTCCAGCATGGGTTAATATCAAGGCTCACGCCTTTGTCCAACCTGGGTTAATATCAAGGCTCAAGCCTTTGTCCAACCTGGGTTAATATCAAGGCTCATCAAGCCTTTGTCCAGTCTGGGTTAATATCAAGGCTCAGGCTTTTGAATCTAAACAAATCCCCGTCTTGAAGGGGGTTCAGACACCTGATCACCAGGCTGTAATGCCAGCATGCTAATCACTGTGCCCTTCATTGTGGCTGACCTGACTGTGTTGTACTGAGACATGGAACACATCTGCTTTGCCCTGACAGGACGCTGGTGATGAGAGCATGCTGCCCTCAGCTGCACATACCCTACCCGATGTCCACCGCTCCTGAAGACATTCCGGTTGTCCAGACCACATCTGGTTCCATGTGAGTAGCTGGTCTGTCTGCCTGCCTGCTGTCTGCCTGCCTGCTTGTCTGTCTGCCTGTCTGTCTGCCTGCTTGTCTGCCTGTCTGTTTGCTTGTCTGTCTGTCTACCTGCTTGTCTGCCTGTCTGCCTGTCTGTCTGCCTGCCTGTCTGCTTGTCTGTCTGTCTGTCTGTCTGTCTGTCTGTCTGTCTGTCTGTCTGTCTGTCTGTCTGTCTGTCTGTCGCTTCTCTTTTCTTTCTTTCTTTCTTTCTTTCTTTCTTTCTTTCTTTCTTTCTTTCTTTCTTTCTTTCTTTCTTTCTTTTTTTCTTTCTTTCTGTCTGTCCATCTTTCTTTCTTTCTTTCTTTCTTTCTTTCTCTTTCTTTCTTTCTTTCTTTCTTTCTTTCTTTCTTTCTTTCTTTCTTTCCTCTCTCCTATTATTTCTTTCCTTCCTTCCTCTCTCCTACTTTTCTTTCTTTCCTCCCTTCATCCTATTTTTTGGTCTTTTTTTTCATTCACCCTCCTATGTCTGCCTGCCTGCCTGTCTGTCTGTTTGACTTTCTCACTACTTTCTTTGTTTAGGTTTAGAGACTTTTGCAGTACAAAATACAGGGAAAGGCATTTTAAAACTGTTGGTTCTGTGTTTATTGACATTGCCTTTTTCTGTAGTTTGAGCTCAGCTTCTCTGTCTGTCTGTCTGTCTGTCTGTCTGTCTGTCTGTCTGTCTGTCTGTCTGTCTGTCTGTTAACCCACCCTCTTTCCCTCTCATATGTTTATGTATAATTACATACATACATGTCTGCGTGTGTACATCAGCATTTATACAATACACTTACGATACATTCCGTTGTACATAAATACAATACTGACTGTGTCCTTGATGTTGCTTGCAGGATGGAGTTGAGGTGTGTGGTTGCCGTCATACGGCATGGCGATCGAACACCTAAGCAGAAGATGAAGATGGAGGTGAAAAACAAAAAGTAAGTTTCAACCCCGTCTGATGATAGTTGGAATATTGCTGTGAGACATGAATATACTAGTGGTCGCTATAGATATTTGTAGTCTATGGAAAAAAGAAAATGCTACTTTATCATTGTGGTATTATCATCATCATGTGCCATGCCACTAAGCATGGGCAGTCACGATTCTCATTTCACACGATCACCAGAGATGTGGATCAGCTCTGTGTTCTTATCTCGACCATCCCACCGTCGAGATATTTACTTCTCTGCCTTCCCCTTGTTCTCCAGATAGTTTCTCCAGTTAGTGTGGTTTCTCCAGATAGTAGAAAGGGACAGTGGGAATCTCATTAATCCATTCATGCGCATCACTAATTAGATGAAGAGTCATTTGGCTACCTTAAGAGAAGAACTATATACATAAGGGAACTTGCAATGAAAACCTTACATGTTGTTTTTTGGGTTAATATATTCTGAAATAGTAAAGAACAAATGTATCATTTTTCGATGTAGTCACCATTGCGTTCAATGCAAGTCCTCCAGATCTGATAAAATGCTTGGATTTCTGTAGGAAAATCAACTCGGGGGTCACTACCCTGTATCTCACGCTGTCGTGAACAGTCTATCACAGAAGTCACACCATTTTGAAACTCCCTACTCCACTCATATACTTGCTGGACTGACAGGCATGCATTACCATACTAGACCTTCATTCGGTGATGAATTTCTGTAGGTTTCACCACTTCACTTTTTAAAAAAATGGATAACAGAATGCTGCTCCTTTTTGGTTCATGTCAAAAGTCGGACGACCATCTTTAAACTGTCCTTATGATGTCACAGTGTTCATCTGCAACATGATGTCACATGCTTAACACTCTTGACATCCTTAACAGCAATATTGACAGGTTACAAGACAATGGTATGGTATTGTAATTTCCATCACAGTTTTAAGGTTTTCATTTGAAGCCCCCTCACACTTTGCGAGAAGAGTGATATTGTGAGGGCTTTCTGGCACCATGTGGAGAGTGCAGCTAAACAGAGTATTCATATCTGGAGACTGGTTCACAAACGAGTGAGTAGAACATCTGGATGATCCTCAGTGCATAGGGGAATATCATTCATTTGAGGAAACCTTTGAGGCCACGAAGACAGTTCATAAATAAGCACACGTGTATTGTTTGGCGCTCATAGAAGTAGGAGGAGGAAGTAGAGAACACACTCCCCTCTCCTCCCCCCCTCCCCGGCATATCCTTTACAGGACATTGCTGTCAACATCAGCATCTTTCAGCTGGTTGCTGATTTCTAGGCAAGATTACGCTCAGTAGTTTGCCATTGCTTTCTGAGCGGCCGGCTCATCTACCCCTTAAGTTACTGACGGGGTGAGAACCGCTTCCAATTCTTGCACACGTTACGTTACTCACGAGAGTATACGGGATTACGGAAATAGATGTTAAACACCTAGGGCAGGGAGACTGGCAGAGAACACACTGGACAATATAAAAAAATTTAAAGTTATGGTTCCTGACTGGGATTCGAACCTGTCACCTCCAAATGACGACAGTGCAACAAGTGTACTTAGACGCATGACTAACTCATTGGCACCTTGGCACCTTGCCGTCTTGACAGACGATAGTTTGTGCTTTAAAAAGGCATAATAACTTTTAACTATGGCGGTAGCGAGTGTGACTGATAAGGCCAATTTGCGCTGTAAATGTCCGTTCACAGTGGGTGCATGTGAACACGTGGTCATTTCCACCATCATGCACCATCTTACGTCTCAAACGCTTGGTGTGTGACTTTTCTGCAATAATTTTCTCCTTTGACTTTATTCCATTTCTGATATTTGCCCTCCATGCAACACGTTCAGCGGCGACTTGCTCCCAATGTGCATTATCAATGCCTGTATCAATCATGTCCCGCTTACACACATCTTTGTATCATAGTAGAGGCCGACCCTGAGATCTCTTACCCATCTGTAATTCACCAAAAAAGATATCCTTTGGTATTCTACCATCATCCATCCTCCTAAGATGTCCTATCCATCTAAGTCTACGAAGACTGAGCATGGAATAAACTGTCACACAACCTGATCTTTCCAATACTTCAGTATTTGCGATTTTGTCTTGCCACTTAATACCAAGAATTCTTCACAGACACCGCATATGAAAGCTGTTTAAATTGTTCTCTTGGTGTGAGTAAGTTGTCCAGGTTTCACTGCCATAGAGAAGAGTACTAAGGACACAGGCTTGATAGACAAGGACTTTTGTTTTGGCAGTAAGCTTCCTGTTCTCCCAGACTCTTTTTCTTAACCTGTTCATTGTTGTTGCTGCCTTACCAATCCGGATGTTGATTTCCTGATCTAGGGATAATTTGCTATTTACCACTGATCCTAGATATGTAAAATGGTCTACTATCTCTAGTTCGGCGTCGTCAATAAAGATTGATGGTACCCCATGTGCACCTTGTGACATAATCTGTGTCTTCTTTTTGCTAATTGTTAAACCAAATTCAGAACAAGCATTGGAGAATGCAGATAGTAGACATTGCAATTCTTCCTCAGAGTGGGTTGTAACTGCAGCATCATCTGCAAAAAGCAACTCTCTGATCAGTACCCTCCTAATTTTGGTCTTAGCCTTCAATCTCTGAGCATTGTAGAGGCCGCCATCTGAGCGTGAGTGAATGAATATACCACCATCCTGATCACGAAATGCATATTTCAGTAGAAGTGAAAAGTATATTCCAAAGAGGGTGGGAGCTAGTACACAACCTTGCTTAACTCCACTCTTGATTTCAAATTCTTCAGAAGTTGCACCATCAAACTTGATTATACCCTTCATGCCTGTGTGGAACGATTCCACAATGGACAGAAGAGTTGGTGGGCAGCCAATCTTCTTTAGTGCCTTGAACAGACCCTCACGATTGACCAAATCAAATGCCTTTGTGAGGTCGATGAAGGCAATAAACAGTGGTTGATTCTGTTCACGGCATTTTTCTTGCATTTGTCGCAATGAGAATATCATATCAGTGGTAGACCGGTTCTGTCGAAAGCCACACTGTGATTCGGGGTAGACTTGATCTCCTAGGACTTGAAGTCTGCGCAGAACAATTCTGGCAAATACTTTTCCAACAATACACAGAAGTGAGATACCCCTATAGTTGTTGCAGTCGCTCCGATCGCCCTTGTTCTTGTACAGTGTTATGATGCTTGAATCTTTGAAATCCTGTGGGACTTGTCCTTCACGCCAGCATAGCTCTATTAGCTGGTGGATCTGTATAGTGAGTGTGTCTTGCCCACTCCTGATAACCTCTATTGGAATCCCATCCTTACCTGGAGCCTTGCCAGATGCAAGTTCATTTATAGCACACTTAACTTCTGTTATGATGGGAAGTGTGTCCAGGTGGTCAAGAGTTGGTAGAGCCTCTATGGCGTTGAGGGCATTATCCGCTAGTTTGGTCTCACTTGAGTAAAGCTCCAAATAGTGCTCTACCCATCTGTCCATCTGCTGTTTCTTATCAGTGATGACTTCTCCAGTCAAGGTTTTCAATGGTGCACTTCTTTTGATCACTGGACCACAGGCTTTCTTTATTCCTTCATACATGCTTCTTATGTCTCCCTTATCACTTGCGATTTGAATGGACTCACATAACTTGATCCAATAATCATTTGCACACTGCCTGGCAGCCTTTTGCACATCCTTCCTAGCTTGCCTTAGCTCACTCAGAGTGTTACGCGTTGGTCTTTCCTTGTTTCTTAAGAGAGCTTTCTTCTTCTTATCAATCAAGGGCTGCAGAGTCTCGCTGTTGGCCGCAAACCAGTCCTGCCTCTTATGATCCACAGTGCCGTAAACCTTTACGGCAGTTTTACAAAGAGTTTCCTTAAGTTTATTCCATTTATCATTTACTGTACAATTTTCTGGTGTATCAGTGAAAGCGTCTTCAAGTTGCTGTTGAAACTGAAAGCACTTTTCAGGATCATGAGTGTTAATAATATTAATCCTGGGGCTAGATTTGTGTTTAGCTGTGTAGATTCTCTTTGGTCTCAGTCTAACCCTTGCAACAACCAAAGAATGATCCGTATCACAGTCAGCACTGTGGTAACTACGAGTCAATGATATATGGTTCAGATGTTGTCTCCGTGTGATGATGAAGTCCAGCTGGTGCCAATGGCCGGATCTTGGATGTTTCCATGTGACCTTATGCATCTCTTTTGTTTTAAAAAAAGAGTTTGTAATACATAGGTCATTACTGGTGCAATGCTCCAGCAGCCTTTGCCCATTTTCATTCATGCGACCGATGTTGTATTTTCCAAGGCACACTGGCCATGAACTCGAGTCCTTGCCCACACGAGCATTGAAATCACCGAGCATATAAATGTAGTCGGATTTTGGAACTGCCTTGATCACAGAGTCTAACTCCTCATAGAACAAATCCTTCACATCATCAGAGGAATCGAGTGTCGGTGCATATGCAGTAATAATGGTGGCAAACCCACAAGAGGTTGCCAAGCGCAGGGATAATAGTCTTTCATTTCCTCCTGCTGGAATTTCAATCATTCCCAGTAGCGAATTATTCACTGCAAAGCCCACACCGTGTTGCCTTTTTTCTGCCTGCCCTTTACCCTTCCAGAAAAAGGTGTAGTGAGTGACCCTTCCTCAGCGAGGCGAGTCTCCTGCAGGCCAGCAATATCAATGTTAAGACGATTGAGTTCGGCATCAATCACAGCCGTTTTTCTCACATCGTCAATATTGGTCAAGTCAGTGGAAAATCCTGGACACATGGTTCTCACGTTCCAGGTTGCAAGCCGTAGCTTGAGGTTTCTATTTATATTTTTGTTTGTACCTGGTGCATTGGTTTTACAGCCTGCGATTCAGATTTTGTCCTAGCCCCAAGCACCCATTGAAGCAGGCAGGCTGTGGCGGATCAGCACCCAATTGGCTGGGGGCTGCCCAGCTTGAGGCGGGCGGTAGCTGATCAGTGACACCTATAGGTGTCTCCCACCGTCAGAGGCAACGCGTGGCGCCCCATGTCTACACCAACTGACAAGGACTTATAACCCGTAACAGTTGCCTCTCGCTTTGATTCCGAGACCAGTTAAGACCAGGGATGGAGTTATTGCCTCTCCATAGCACAAAGCCTGGGCTAAAATATAGAGATCATGTGTTGCCCATGCAGCATGATCCCTCTCTCGGCCTGCCTAGTTCACTCCAGAGGAAAGGTAACACCCCTACATCTGGAACAAGACAAGCTGCAGAAGCTGCCAGATCAGCAAAGCAATGCTCTAACTGTCCGCCTGTCGGAGCTTCGATCCTAGACCAGTCGCCAACCAAGGCTTAGGGCCTGGTCTGCCCTGCCATGACAATTTTGTCTTTAGCTTGCATTTCCTCGCACCAGGGTAAGGCTTGTACCCTCCCAATTGCGCTCTTCCGCCCGAAGCCGTTGGCACAATGTGGGGTGTCGGGTTTGGTAAGCGCCGCCCAACGTTCGGCGCTAACAGAAACCAGGTAGTACCGTCTACTGTTATACGGTAGCTCAGTCATATCTGACTAAGACCTGACTGACCTGACTGACTAACTGGACACCCCGATAAAAGGTGCCTTCATTAGCCAGGTCTATCATCCACATGAACCCACAACTATAGAATATGGAGAGAATTTGTATCTAACCATTGAAGTAGCACCATAGGTTTCAGAAATGTATATTAAACCAGCATAGGTCAAATAACAAATACACCGGACTGTAATGCTGTGTCCAGTATATTCACAAACAATTGAAGAAGAGAAATGATTGGTCAGTTCTAATGTTTTACAAGTTTTACACAGAAATATCAATTAGGGAACCCTTTGAGGCCACTAAGACAGTTCATAAATAAACAAACATGTATCGTTTGACACTCATAGAAGTAGGAGGAGGAAGTTGAGACCAGAGGACGCACTAGACAACTTAAAAATTGAAAGCTGTAGTTACCGACCAGTATTTAAACCGTCACCTCCAAGTGATGATGGCACCTGGCAGCCTTTTAATCAAACTTCTACTGGAACCATCAACATGGGAACTCTTCATGGCTTGGGTATGGCCAGATAGCAGTGATCTCAAATCTGATACCAAATACGAGGGTAAGTTAATAAGTAAGTCACAAATAGCTGTAGAAAAATAACTAACTATGATAACAACTTGAAACGTTCTGTTGACTTCTGTGATAGACTGTTCATGACAGCGTGAGATACAGGGTAGTGACCCCCGAGTTGATTTTCCTACAGAAATCCAAGCATTTTATCAGATCTGGAGGACTTGCATTGAACGCAATGGTGACGACATCGAAAAATGTTTATTTGTATACATACATTGTCCCATTATTTTTCAACATAATTTCCACCAACATTGATGCACTTATCCCATCGTTTTATCAGTCCTCCCAAACTGGCTGCATAATTCTGCATGCCCTATTTTCATGTATCTGCATCCCACAGAACTGTGTGACGTACTTATTGACTCACCCTCGTAACGCTTTCTATCCAACTATGCACTCTTTACGGGAAATCACTAAGGGCTAAGTCCATTGAAAACCCACCTTGGCGGGAGACATTTCGAGAATGACGCCGAAGTTGAATATGAAGTGAAAACGTCGTTTAGAAAACAGGGCATACAGTTCTATGCAGCCAGTTTTGGAGAACTGATAAAACGATGAGATAAGTGCATCATGTTGGTGGAAATTATGTTGAGAAAGAAAGGGACAATGTATCTATAAAAATAAACTGATTTGAAGTTGTTATAATAGTTAGTTATTTTTCTACAGTCATTTGTGACTTACTTATTAACTTACCCTCGTATTAACCAAGTAATGCAACTAACATTGCAGAGACGGCTCTTAAGTGGTGGTTTTCATTTTGTTGCCAGGTTTTTGGACTTGTTTGAGAAATATGGAGGCTACAAGACAGGCCATTTGAAATTGAAGAAGCCCAAACAGTTGCAGGAAGTTCTGGACATTGTCAGACACCTGCTCGACAAGGCAGACAGCAAAGTGTATGCAGAAATTGCAGAGAAGAAGGCTAAACTGAACCAGCTGAAACTGGTGTTGGAAATGTAAGCTTGTTAATGTTGTCTGCTGTCATCATTCCTTTCTCTTGTTTGTTTCAGTGTTTGTACACTTATCTTTCTCCTGGTTTGTTTTGGTGTTTGTACACTTATCTTTGTCTTGTTTGTTTCAGTGTTTGTAGTCTTATTTTTCTCTTGTCTGTTTCAGTGTTTGTACACTTATCTGTCTTGTTTGTTTCAGTGTTTTTACACTTATCTTAGCCTTGTTAGTTTCAGTGTTTTTACACTTATCTGTCTTGTTTGTTTCAGTGTTTTTACACTTATCTGTCTTGTTTGTTTCAGTGTTTTTACACTTATCTTTGTCTTGTTTGTTTCAGTGTTTGTACACTTATCTTTGTCTTGTTTGTTTCAGTGTTTTTACACTTATCTTTGTCTTGTTTGTTTCAGTGTTTGTACACTTATCTGTCTTGTTTGTTTCAGTGTTTGTACACTTATCTGTCTTGTTTGTTTCAGTGTTTGTACACTTATCTGTCTTGTTAGTTTCAGTGTTTGTACACTTATCTGTCTTGTTTGTTTCAGTGTTTTTACACTTATCTTTGCCTTGTTAGTTTCAGTGTTTGTACACTTATCTGTCTTGTTTGTTTCAGTGTTTGTACACTTATCTGTCTTGTTTGTTTCAGTGTTTGTACACTTATCTGTCTTGTTTGTTTCAGTGTTTTTACACTTATCTTTGTCTTGTCTTGTTTGTTTCAGTGTTTGTACACTTATCTGTCTTGTTAGTTTCAGTGTTTGTACACTTATCTGTCTTGTTTGTTTCAGTGTTTGTACACTTATCTGTCTTGTTAGTTTCAGTGTTTGTACACTTATCTGTGTCTTGTTTGTTTCAGTGTTTGTACACTTATCTGTCTTGTTTGTTTCAGTGTTTTTACACTTATCTGTCTTGTTTGTTTCAGTGTTTGTACACTTATCTTTGCCTTGTTAGTTTCAGTGTTTGTACACTTATCTGTCTTGTTTGTTTCAGTGTTTGTACACTTATCTGTCTTGTTTGTTTCAGTGTTTGTACACTTATCTGTCTTGTTTGTTTCAGTGTTTTTACACTTATCATTGTCTTGTTTGTTTCAGTGTTTTTACACTTATCTGTCTTGTTTGTTTCAGTGTTTGTACACTTATCTGTCTTGTTTGTTTCAGTGTTTGTACACTTATCTGTCTTGTTAGTTTCAGTGTTTTTACACTTATCTTTGTCTTGTTTGTTTCAGTGTTTGTACACTTATCTTTGTCTTGTTTGTTTCAGTGTTTGTACACTGATCTTTGTCTTGCTTGTTTTGTGTTTGTTAACTTTTCTGTTTTGTTTTTTGTGGTGTTTGTACACTTATCTGTTTTGTTTGCTTTGGTGTTTGTATACTTATCTGTTTTGTTTGTTTTGGTGTTTTTACACTTATCTTTGTCTTGTTTGTTTCAGTGTTTGTACACTTATCTGTCTTGTTAGTTTCAGTGTTTGTACACTTATCTGTCTTGTTTGTTTCAGTGTTTTTACACTTATCTTTGCCTTGTTAGTTTCAGTGTTTGTACACTTATCTGTCTTGTTTGTTTCAGTGTTTGTACACTTATCTGTCTTGTTTGTTTCAGTGTTTGTACACTTATCTGTCTTGTTTGTTTCAGTGTTTTTACACTTATCTTTGTCTTGTCTTGTTTGTTTCAGTGTTTGTACACTTATCTGTCTTGTTAGTTTCAGTGTTTGTACACTTATCTGTCTTGTTTGTTTCAGTGTTTGTACACTTATCTGTCTTGTTAGTTTCAGTGTTTGTACACTTATCTGTGTCTTGTTTGTTTCAGTGTTTGTACACTTATCTGTCTTGTTTGTTTCAGTGTTTTTACACTTATCTGTCTTGTTTGTTTCAGTGTTTGTACACTTATCTTTGCCTTGTTAGTTTCAGTGTTTGTACACTTATCTGTCTTGTTTGTTTCAGTGTTTGTACACTTATCTGTCTTGTTTGTTTCAGTGTTTGTACACTTATCTGTCTTGTTTGTTTCAGTGTTTTTACACTTATCATTGTCTTGTTTGTTTCAGTGTTTTTACACTTATCTGTCTTGTTTGTTTCAGTGTTTGTACACTTATCTGTCTTGTTTGTTTCAGTGTTTGTACACTTATCTGTCTTGTTAGTTTCAGTGTTTTTACACTTATCTTTGTCTTGTTTGTTTCAGTGTTTGTACACTTATCTTTGTCTTGTTTGTTTCAGTGTTTGTACACTGATCTTTGTCTTGCTTGTTTTGTGTTTGTTAACTTTTCTGTTTTGTTTTTTGTGGTGTTTGTACACTTATCTGTTTTGTTTGCTTTGGTGTTTGTATACTTATCTGTTTTGTTTGTTTTGGTGTTTGTACACTTATCTTTGATTTGTTTGTTTCAGTATTTGTACACTGATCTCTGTCTTGTTTGTTTCAGTGTTTTATGTTTGTCTTGTTTGTTTTCGTGTTTGTACACTTATCTTTATCTTGCTTGTTTGTATTTGTACACATCTTTGTCTTGTTTGCTTCAGTGTTCGTACACTTATATTTGTCCCACACATTCCTTAGCCAGTGTTTCACTCTTACACATTCGCTTAGCCACTGTTTCACGCTCACACACTCAATTAGCAATGCAGTGTTTCACTCTCCACACTCATTTAGCCAGTGTTTCACTTCCACACATTCACTTAGCTAATGTTTCACTCTGACACATTCACTTAGCTAATGTTTCACTTCCACACAATCGCTTAGCCACTTTCACTCTCACACACTCACTTAGCTAATGTTTCCCTCCCACACATTCACTTAGCCACTGTTTCACTCCCACACATTCCTTAGCCAGTGTTTCACTGCCACACATTCACTCAGCCAATGTTTCATGCCCACACACTCACTAAGCCAGTTTTAACTCCCACACATTCACTTAGCCACTGTTTCACTCCCACACACTCACTAAGCCAGTTTAACTCCCACACATTCGCTTAGCCGCTGTTTCTCTGCCACACATTCACTTAGACAATGTGTCACTCCCACACATTCCTTTGCCAATTTATCACTCTCACAAACTCACTTAACCAATGTTTCACTCCCACACATTCACTTAGCCAATGTTTCACTCCCACACATTCCTTAGCCAATTTATCACTATGACACATTCGCTTCGCCACTGTTTCACTCCCACACATTAACTTAGCCACTTTTCACAGCTACATAGTAACAATCTCACTGGGTAATTCATGCATACTCATTAAGCCATTGTTTTACTCTTGCACACTAAGTCACCTATTTGATGCCTTTACCCAACATATCGAGCGGAACACAGGATCCACATTTAGATAGACTGATTCTATGAAGAGTGTGCAGAAGATCTGGAGATACCTAAATGTATAGAAGATAATGCAGGGGGATGCTCATTCAGGCCGTTCATTAGACACCGAAAAAGTGGACGCAACACATGTGGAAATATCCACAGTACTATAATAGTGATTCTTCATTTCGTATTCATATTTGACTCGGAGTAACACATCGATAGTAAATCTTTTTAAAATGAGACAATGGCATTTAAACATTTATTTTGGCGCTCACTTGCTTTGAACTCAAATGTAGTCCATACACGCAACTTCTAGTAGAGTAGCACGGGACTGAATTTTGCATGTGGGTTAGCTTTCCCTATTACCTATGTCCCTCGCCATCTGATGAACCCACTCTGAATTCATAGGTGCTTGTAATTACCTCCTCAAGTCAAGGACGAGAAGTCAACATTTTAGTCCAACTGACTGGTATAGGGATTGAACCCCACACCTCAGCATCAGCACACCGGATATTTAAGAATGTGTGCTCTTGTCCATTCGGCCATGCTGACCTCCCAATGGCATATTATTCCTTTGTGTTCTACATTGCTACTCAGGTATGGGCATTTTTCGGGCATCAATCGAAAAGTTCAACTCAAGTACCAGCCTAAAGGTCGGCCGAAAAGGTCATCCAGCGAAGAAGGTATGTAACTTTATGTAACTTTTGTGTTGATAAATGTTACTTATAGATAATAAATAATTGATGTTATAGGATCAACATAATTGTTCTATAACATATAACAATAACAAGCAAAGGAACCCTTGATGTGCCTTGTGGCACATTTGGGCATTTGATACGAGCCACAAATTGTGTAGAACAATTGGCTAGGATTGACCTATGTGTCCAGGTATATTACAAATCTCCACCGTGATTTGGATTTTTGTACATGACTAATAGGCAGTTGTGCTAACCACTGAGCTACTGCAGCTGTCTGTCTGTCTGTCTGTCTGTCTGTCTGTCTGTCTGTCTGTCTGTCTGTCTATCTGTCTGTCTGTCTGTAATAATAAAATTATTATCAAATAAGTTTTTAAAATTAATAAAATAAAGTTAATTCAAAATCAAATCTGTCTGTCTTTTTTCTCACTCTCAGTCTCTCTCTCTCTCTCGCTCTCTCTCGCTCTCTCTCTCTCTCTCTCTCTCTCTCTCTCTCTCTCTCTCTCTCTCTCTCTCTCTCTCTCTCTCTCTCTCTCTCTCTCTCTCTCTCTCTCTCTTTTTGTCTTCTTTGTGCGTGTGTGGATGGGTGGGAGAATGTGTGCGTGGTATAAACATGTATAGACATACATGTGTATGTTCATTTGTTTATAATATGTTTATATGTATATAATTAGGTATCTTGCTAACTCAGTGGTTCTCAACCTTTTTTGGCCTGTGCCCCCCCCCCCCCTTTTCACTATATTTTCAGAACGTCATCCCCCACCCCCCCCCCCCCCCCCCACCTTCATATTTCCTACCTAAAAATTTGGCCTGTGCCCCCCTTCACCATATTTTCAGACGTCATTCCCCCCTATCGTATTTCCTACCTAAAAATCCCGTCCCCACCCCTACACAGTATACGTAATATTGGAAGCTAAATTTAATAGCACATACTAAAACAAGTCTAGATGTCCACATAAAACATCATTTGTGGGTCTACTTACGTAATTGGATTTTAGAAGGATGAGACTTACAGAACCGTACAGTATGAAGGGAAAAACAATATCAAGTAATCGGTTCTTGTATTAACGCGATCTTGAAATAATCTTAATTCCCCCCCCCCCCCCCCCCCTGGAAACCCTAAAATTCCCCCTGGGGGGGGGGGGGGAATTCCCCACCGGTTGAGAACCACTGTGCTAAATGATATAGGTGACCATACCTCTTCACAACTCCTGTCTTCTACCATTAAGTAGCAGTTCATGTTCTAATGTCTGTTCATGCTTTGAGGCTTGATTGTACAGAATCTTCTCTTTCTCTGCCTACTCCTATCTTTTGTTTCTATTTATCTTACCAATATACCAGTTATAATATGGTCTAGTGTTGCTCTTCTTATGATATGGCTGAAAAGTGTTGACTGTTACCTTCTATTATTTGTTTGGGGCGCTCGCTCACTTTGAACTCAAGAGTAGTCCTTACACACTACTTCTAGTAGTGTTGGACTGAATTTTGTGTGTGGATTAGCTTTCCCTACTACCAGTGTCCCACGCCATCAGGCGAACCCACTCTGACTTCAGAGGTACTTGTAATGTACCCCAAGTCAAATACGAGAGGTCAAAATTTTAGTCCAACAGTCCGGTGTAGGGTCTAACCCCTTACCTTGGCATCAGCACACCGGATGTTCAAGAACACATGTTCTTATCTATTCGGCCATGCTGACCTCTACCTTCTATTATGAACGGGTTCATTTGTGTCTCTTTCAAAACATTTAGATAACTTATCTTAGTTGCCAAAGGTGATTTCATTTACTGGATTTCTAGAAATGTAAATGTATAGAAGAATGTTAATAGTTATGTTAAACGAGACTTTGTTTATCAAATGAGCATCATTAGAATCATTATGTGCCATATACTTAGCTACTGCCTCACTTTCACGCATACTTAGCTACATGAGAAGTCAACAGTTTAGCCCAACTGACCGGTGTAAGGGTTGAACCCCTACCTCAGCATCAGCACACCGGATATTTAAAAACTTCCCAAGACATAATTGGGTCGACCTGGGAGGTCTGTTAAAAAAATTCACCCCGATGCAGATTCAAACCTATGATCAGCAGACAAGCATTTAGCCACTAGATCAGTGGTTCTCAACCTTTTTTGGCCCATGCACCCCTTCACCACATGTTTAGAATGTCAACCCCCCCCCCCCTTTCATATTTCCTCCATATAAATCTTTCCCCCCCCCCCCAAGTCTAAAATTCTGGGGGTTGGGAGGGATATTCCCCCAGGTTGAGAATCACTGCACTAGATGATTGCTGCTCCTGTTGATTAGCTGGTTGGTTGATAATCAGAGGTCGTGGATTGTGAGCGAAGAACGAAGATTCTGCTGAGAAATATCATGCAAAGTGTCAGGAAGAAAATACAACCCGAAATAGGAGAAGAACAATGTGGGTTTGTAGAAGGCAAGGGCACAGTAAATGCTGTGTATATACTGAGAACAGTAATTGAACGTTCTATAGAAGTAAAACAAAGATCTATATCTTTGCTTTAGTGACTACACAAAGGCTTTCGATAAAGTGAGACATGTCGACATGATATGGATGCTTGAAGATCTATAAATTGATGGAAAAGACTTTAGACTTGTAAAAAAACATATATTGGAAATAACAAGGTGCCATCAGAATTGATAACAATGTAGGTCAATATCAGCCTATTAAAAGAGGTGTGAGACAGGGATGTGTAATGTCTCCAGATCTTTTATCCCTGTACAGTGAAAATATTTTCAGAAATATAGAAGATATGGAAGGAATCAACATTGGGGGGGGGGGGGGATACATCAATAACATTAGATATGCAGATGATACAGTCTTGATTGCAGACAATGAAGACGAACGTTGGGCGGCGCTTACCAAACCCGACACCCCACATTGTGCCAACGGCTTCAGGCGGAAGAGCGTAATTAGGAGGGTACAAGCCTTACCCTGGTGCGAGGAAATGCAACCTAAAGACAAAGTGTCATGGCAGGGCAGACCAGGCCCTAAACCTTGGTTGGCAGCTGGTCTAGGATCGAAGCTCCGACAGGCGGACAATTAGAGCATTGCTTTGCTGATCCGGCAGCTTCTGCAGCTTGTCTTGTTCCAGATGTAGAGGTGTTACCTTTCCTCTGGAGTGAACTAGGCAGGCCGAGAGAGGGATCATGCTGCATGGGCAACACATGATCTCTATATTTCAGCCCAGGCTTTGTGCTATGGAGAGGCAATAACTCCATCCCTTACAAACTATCGTCTGTCAAGACGGCAAGGTGCCAATGATAGGAAAAAAATGAAAAAACAGCTGATGGCTGTGGAAATGTGGTTTCTGAGGAAAATGCAAAGAATACCATGGACAGACAGAAAAACCAATGAACAAGTCCTTCAAGAAACAAATGAAGATTGTAAACTGATTAGAAACATTAGATGTAGACAGTCAACATTTTTTGGGCATGTTATGAGAAGAAATGAAATGGAGAACTTGGTGACGACTGGAAAGATCGAAGGGAAGAGACCAAGGGGAAGACCCAGAAGTAGATACCTGGATGGCTTGGCCACGTGGCATGGTCGAGACAGGAACACAGAGCTGATCCACGACTCTAGTGATCGAGTGAGATGGCAGAACATGACCGCCCATGCTTATCGGCATGGCACATGATGGATGGATGGATTGTGAGCATTTGCTGGATCTTTTCTCCAAGACACTGGTACGGTTGGAAATGAACAGACAGATTGGCTGATGCCGCATCTTTAAGGGGCGATTTGATGCAGGATAAGGCAGATTAATACAGGACAGATGGACTTTTATGGTCTAGAGAGAATGAAGCAGCAAGGGGTGGTCAGTGGATCTGGTCGACAGTCGTCACTCAGGGGTAAAGCAAGATGGACATATAATCAGGCTGCAACGGGCACCATTATTATTGGGACTACGCTGGTTATTGAAAATGAGGACTGAGCATGTGTGGGATTGTCCCGAGTGCAGTGATGTCATTTCTTGACTCAACTCAACTTAACTCCCTGGAAGGCTGAGCTTTAACTTGTCAGTCTGCTGTGCTGCCGTTCGGGGCGACCGTGCCTTGAAAATGGCTTGTATCTATCAGTGTAAGACTTGTCTCCCAATCCAGAACCATAGTGCAGTTTTTGTGGGAACTGTATTGCAGAGACCTCCTTCCGCCTCCCTAAATCTGGAAACAAGCGGGGTGTGCAAGACCAGTACTGGAACTTTACATCTGTGGAGAGACATATTAGGATGTGATCAGGTCATGATTCAGCACAGCACACACAGAATGATTGACCTTTTCAACTATGTAGTGTAATGTTAATAAATATGCTTTTTAGCCTCTTGCAATACAACATGAGCAACCTGGACATTTTGAGGGAGGCTGAGTCACATACACAACTTATCACAAACATCAGGAAGAGGCAGTCATGATTTTTTGGCCACATTATGAGAAGACAAAAACTGGAATATGTTCTGTCAATCAGAAAGATTTGTGGAAAGAGAGATAGAGGAAGACAGCGTGAGAAAATTCTTGACAGTCTTGAGTCATGGCACGGAAGGGAGTCAACACACGAGTTGATCCATGTCGTCGTAGATTGCAATTTGTGGAGAGGCATGATCGTCCACCCCAGCCAGCAAGGAAGACACTGGATGATGATGATGAATTCAACGTGTAGACCTGTTGTATTGTTTGTAAGAGAAAATTTAATTCTGTCTATTTCTTCAAATATTGTCTCAGTAGACATGAGTGGTTGCCCGTGTCCAGGAGTGGCTTCCCCTTATGATATAGGTTTGTTGCCTGTATCCTATACTCATTGTCCTCAGTACTGCTTCTTTGTCGTTTTATTTTTTTTTTCTTCACAATTGTTTTTGTTTTGTTTTTCTCCCCCTCCCTGCCCATGTTCCTGCAGGCTTTTTCTGTAGTGTAGACGTTTACATAAAGTTGACCACTAACTTGTGATTTCTTCATGTCTGTATACACTTCATAACTAAACTCCTTATTTTGCATTTCCTATATAAGTTTTGCGTTTGTGTGGTCATAACATATCTGTGAATTTTTATATTTCTCCCTTGTATTGGTAGAAGTTCTTTATTTCTTATGTACCTAATTTTGAAATTATTCATTGATTATTAATGTTTACAAATGTGATTTTTCTTGTTTGTTCATGCCAGGTCTTTTATAAGAGTTTTTACTTTGTGGCCCATTTGTTAACATTTTTTACTTGATTTTATATTGTATGGATGTTTTACGTGTACCTTTTGGGCATTTCTAACATTCCTACTGATTATTAACTTTTAAATATTTTTGTTGTGCATACATATTTACAAATTATTTTCATTATCTTTATTGTGGTAATTTATTATTAGAAATAATATAGTTAAATTGTTCATGACTATGCTTAATTTTATGATCACTCCATGATCCATCCTTGTCCATTTTGTTTTGTTTTGTTTGGTTGTCCATGATGGCTGTCAATGTTTTGTATTCTCTTTGTTGCATGTTTGTGGCAATAAGTATATTAAATATGTGCTGTGTAACATTGCTTTAATACACTAATTCATATACACACACACCTAACATTGCTCTTGGAGAGAAGATGGACTCCGCCAAATAGATCTCTGGCACCGTGATATGCTATGATGGTTAGTTAAACACTGAGTGTTGATGCTTCCATCTTTGCACTGCTCCGACCCGTGGGTGGATTAATTTGATTTGATGTTTTTCTGGGGCAAGAAAATTTCTTGGTACATATCACAAAGGGACATTACTCACATATCGTTTCAGTAACAGAAAACAAGGGCTTGAAATTATATCTACCATATGTCTTATTACGGGTGGCAGGGTAGGGGTGTTCCCCTTTCAAAGGAGAAGCAAGGTGCCTCCTTCCCTTCACTAGCATATAGGGCAGCCTTGGTCAAGGTGAACTACCTGTTTAGCCCACCATTCAAGGTCATAAGAAGCCATGTGAACAGGAGGTGGATGAAGTTGGGGAGCAGCCGGCAGATTGTTGTTGGTCATAGTCTTACAAGTTTCACGACGGTAGACAGACGATCACTTTGTAGAGGCAATGTATATGGTCACCGACCACTATGGTCACTGCCAAGAAAGAAAGCAGTATAGTTGCCTTGCATGTCATGTCTGTTCACAATTGCTGTGGACATGATCACTAACACCACACGGACTACAAGAAGAAGACGTGTCTTATTGGCTTATCAACAAGGTTGCTGTATATTTTTTTTTCTTTTCTCTAAGTTGGAGATGAAAGTCTGTGAAAAAGGGAGATACAGTGATCTAGTATATATGAAGTCAGCATTTCATACCAATGCAGCAGGGTCTGTTGTGGAATTACTATTGCATAAAATAAAGTTTTGAGTAACCATTAGCAAACTTATCTTCTGAGTGGCTCTGTGGTGAAGAGGTTATGGACACAATTCATAATCCCGCAAACTGCATTCGAAACACGGCTGCAGGCGATTTGGAAGCAGGCAGCCTTGCGTTGGTTTTCATACAATAGTATGAGTGCCAGTTATTAAGAAAATGGCAAACTACTGAGCATAAACTTGCCAAGACATCACAAACAGAAGAAAAATGCTGGGGTTGACTGCGATATTCTGTAAAGGATATGTAACTAAGTTCCGATATGATTACTGAGATTTCAAATTTGAGGCACCAGCAGCCATTTAGCTCAAGAATAAAATAATCTTATATCTTACATCCCCTTTACCTTAAAATAAAACTCAGATCCGAGATTTCTCAATGATAAAACAGTACTGATTAGAGAAATTAAACATAGTCAACATTGTTTGGACACGTTATAAGAAGAAATAAATTAGAGAACGTGGTGACAGCTGGCAAGATTGGGGGGGGGGGGGGGGGGGGAAGAATAAGGGTAAGACAGAGAAGTAAATATCCAGATGGCTTGGCCACGTGGCATGGTTGAGACAAGAACATGCAGCTTATCCACAACTTTGGTGATCGTGTCAGATGGCAAAACATGACCACTCACACTTATCGCATGGCACATGATGATGATGAATGCCTTTTGATCCAGTAAACAAGTTTCATTCCCAATAAAGCAGATGGTTGCCGTTTGCCTGAAGGAATAAACAGATTTAAATTTCATAACCTCCTTTGTTTATGAAGTCACCTTTTTGAAAAAGAAGCCTTTTTGATCTAAGATCGCTGAATAAGGAATCGTTTAAAAACTCACCAGATGTGATAATCAACATTAATTCTCAACTGAATCATCTGCAGCCATTCGCTTCAATAATTAAATAAACCTAGACGTTTTGTCCCCATTGTTTTTTATGTTACTTTAAGAAGAAATGTTTGGTCCAAGATGTCTCAGCAGTATCTTCTGCCTCATTCTTAAAAGGTTGCGATTTCATTTTTGAACTTCTTCATTTGGTTTAGCTGGTGCAGTTTTTTTTTCTGGACACCCCAGAAGGTGGTTGCTGTTGTTGCCTTTATGACAGCTCTTTGGTCTCAGAAGTTTCAGCTACGAAGCACAAAGACCTAATGTCACAAATAAGGTTATTTTGTGCTTGTGGATCATAATCATCACTAAGAATACACACACTCCTCAGGCAAATCATAAGAATATTCTTCTTCTGTTTTTGTCCTTGAGACTCCTAGTGCAGTATAGGCCTACATCATATGTGCCAGTTGGCAGGACACATCATTATTATCATGATGAGTTGTCAACTGGAGGTTGTGGACATCGCCATAGAGTTTGTGGACATCGCCATAGAGTTTATGAACATCTCCATAGAGTTTGTGGACATCTCCATAGAGTTTTTTGACATCTCCATAGAATTTGTTGACATCTCCATAGAGCTTGTGGACATCTCCATAGAGTTTGTTGACGTCTCCATAGAGCTTGTGGACATCTCCATAAAGTTTGTGGACATCTCCGTAGAGTTTGTGGACATCTCCATAGAGTTAGTTGACATCTCTGTAGAGTTAATTAACACCTCCGTAGAGTTTGTGGACATCTCCATAGAGTTTGTGGACATCTCCATAGTGTTTGTGGACATCTCCATGAGTTTGTGGACATCTCCATAGTGTTTGTGGACATCTCCATAGTGTTTGTGGACATCTCCATGAGTTTGTGGACATCTCCATAGTGTTTGTGGACATCTCCATAGAGTTTGTGGACATCTCCGTAGTGTTTGTGGATATCTCCGCAGAGTTTGTGGACATCTCCATAGAGTTTGTGGACAAGTCCATAGTGTTTGTGGACATCTCCATAGAGTTTGTGGACATCTCCATAGTGTTTGTGGACATCTCCATAGAGTTTGTGGACATCTCCATAGTGTTTGTGGATATCTCCATAGAGTTTGTGGACATCTCCATAGAGTTTGTGGACATCTCCATAGAGTTTGTGGACATCTCCATAGAGTTTGTGGACATCTCCGCAGAGTTTGTGGACATCTCCATAAAGTTTGTGGACATCTCTGTAGTGTTTGTGGACATCTCCATAGAGTTTGTGGACATCTCCGCAGAGTTTGTGGACATCTCCATAGAGTTTGTGGACATCTCCGCAGAGTTTGTGGACATCTCCATAAAGTTTGTGGACATCTCTGTAGTGTTTGTGGACATCTCCATAGAGTTTGTGGACATCTCTGTAGTGTTTGTGGACATCTCCATAGAGTTTGTGGACATCTCCACAGAGTTTGTGGACATCTCTGTAGTGTTTGTGGACATCTCCATAGAGTTTGTGGACATCTATGTAGTGTTTGTGGACATCTCCATAGAGTTTGTGGACATCTCTGCAGAGTTTGTGGACATCTCCGCAGAGTTTGTGGACATCTCCATAAAGTTTGTGGACATCTCTGTAGTGTTTGTGGACATCTCCATAGAGTTTGTGGACATCTCTGTAGTGTTTGTGGACATCTCCATAGAGTTTGTGGACATCTCTGCAGAGTTTGTAGACATCTCCATAGAGTTTGTGGACATCTCCATAGTGTTTGTGGACATCTCCATAGAGTTTATTGACATCTCCATAGAGTTTGTCTACAAATGAAGCTGATGTAGGCCAAAAGCTTTTTGACTCATTTTCATATGTTGGACACATCATTGATCATGGAGCAGATCTTGTGCAGAACATTGCTCCCAACGCGTCCCACAGAAGTTTCTCAATCTCCTGCCACTTCTCCTTCCTCATGCCCAAGATGTTTGCAATGTCCTGAGTCTATCTTCAAAGTAACAGTAGAGTGAATAAAAGTAAGAACTGTCTAGAACAGAATGAGGTAACTGAAATTCGATAGATTGTGAGAGTTCCTAGAGGATTGCTTTCTCATTGGGGTTTCCTAAACTATTAGTAATTTCCCAGTTGTTTCAAAACTATATTAGCCGATGAGTTGGGAGTTGAGCTAAGAAACGACATTACTGCACTCAGGACATTCCCACATGCGCTCCATCCCCTTGTTCAGCAGCCAGTGAAGAGTCATACTGCTAATGGCTGATTAGAGAAATGAACAGGCAGACAGACTGGCTGGGTATACACCGCTGGATGGGATATAGTTCAGTGATAACACCGATGTAGTCATGGCCCTTCTGGGTTTACATCGCAGGATGGGATATAGTTCAGTGATAACACCGATGTAGTCATGGCCCTTTTCGGTCTACACCGCTGGATGGGGTATAGTTCAATGATAACACCGATGTAGTCATGGCCCTTCTGGGTTTACATCGCAGGATGGGATATACTTCAGTGATAACGCTGAGTTAGTCATGGCCCTTCTGGGTTTACATCGCAGGATGGGATATAGTTCAATGATAACACCGATGTAGTCATGGCCCTTCTGGGTTTACATCACAGGATGGGATATAGTTCAATGATAACACCGATGTGTTCATGGCCCTTTTGGGTCTACACCGCTGGATGGGATATAGTTCAGTGATAACACCGATGTAGTCATGACCCTTTTGGGTCTACACCGCTGGATGGGGTATAGTTCAGTGATAACGCTGATGTAGTCATGGCCCTTCTGGTCTACACCGCTGGATGGGGTATAGTTCAGTGATAACGCTGATGTAGTCATGGCCCTTCTGGGTTTACATCACAGGATGGGATATAGTTCAGTGATAACACCGATGTGGTCATGGCCCTTCTGGGTTTACATCACAGGATGGGATATAGTTCAGTGATAACACCGATGTAGTCATGACCCTTTTGGGTCTACACCGCTGGATGGGATATAGTTCAGTGATAACACCGATGTAGTCATGACCCTTTTGGGTCTACACCGCTGGATGGGGTATAGTTCAGTGATAACACCGATGTAGTCATGGCCCTTCTGGGTCTACACCGCTGGATGGGATATAGTTCAGTGATAACGCTGATGTAGTCATGGCCCTTCTGGTCTACACCGCTGGATGGGGTATAGTTCAGTGATAACGCTGATGTAGTCATGGCCCTTCTGGGTTGACATCACAGGATGGGATATAGTTCAGTGATAACACCGATGTAGTCATGACCCTTTTGGGTCTACACCGCTGGATGGGGTATAGTTCAGTGATAACACCGATGTAGTCATGGCCCTTCTGGGTCTACACTGCTGGATGGGATATAGTTTTCAGTGATAACACTGATGTCGTCATGGCACTTTTGGGTCTACACCGCTGGATGGGATATAGTTCAATGATAACGCTGATGTGGTCATGACCCTTTTGGGGTCAGGTGTATGGTGTGGAAGAACAGATAAAGCATCAAGGCCTGGAAATAATGGTGCAGTTGGGAGTGACCAGAGAATCTGGCTGACGCTCAGTACTCCAAGGTAAGGCCAGATGGGTATATAATCAGACTGCAGCTGGTACTATTAGTATTGGGACTCTTTGCTGGCTGTTGAAGATTAGCATGGAACACGTATAGGAGTTCTGTAATGTCGGTTGTTGACTCAACTGTATTAATGGCTTGTTGCCGTATCCAGAGATTCTTGTACAAGATTAAACAATATGAGAAACATAAATATCATGACAAAGCGTGAATTGTGCTTTGTTTATTCAAATTCACAATGCGAAAATATTGTTTTGAATATCCATTGATATTAGTGTTTTGCCATGTATTTCCTGAGTATGTTAATTAAGAAACAGGGCATGATCTATAAATGTTCTTATTATTATTGTGAAACCTTCTATTGATTCTCATGGCATGCTATAGCTCAGTCTGCTCCATAGAGATGTGTGCCTGGTTGTGTATTTATCCAAGAGTCACCAAACTCATTGTGTTTTTTGTACTCTCTGCTTGGTGAGAATGCAATCGTGTCAAATATTTTGCTGCTAAACACACTTCTTGTTTTGGTTGCCAGTTTTTGGAATTATGTAAATCTCAGGATTTTTATAACACTGACGGAACCACACTTTTAAATTCTAACGTTACAGCAAATGTTATGGCATTTTGTAAATAGAAGACCCGCGTAGGTTAACTTGGCCAACAAATGCTTGAAGAAGTCTGAGGTTTCGGCAGAAAGGTGCAAATATTGCAGCTCTGCTGTAAACAGGCACAACACAATTATGTCCAAAACAAACATTTCCGGACGAATGAAGAAGAAGAATAAATATATAGAGGAATGTCCTGGAGGCAGAAGTCTGCTAGGGATCTGTGATATGTTAGCACTCTCACATTTTGTAAGCCTGAATACAAGGAGCAGTAGATGGCATGTTTAGATGTTAGGTCACTGAATGTTTGTAACTATGAAATAGTTGTGTGATCATATTTAGATGTTAGGTCACTGAATGTTTGTAACTATGAAATAGTTGTGTGATCATATTTAGATGTTAGGTCACTGAATGTTTGTAACTATGAAATAATTGTGTGATCATATTTAGATGTTAGGTCATTGAATGTTTGTAACTATGAAATAGTTGTCTGATAATATTTAGATGTTAGGTCACTGAATGTTTGTAACTATGAAATAGTTGTGTGACCATATTTAGGTGTTAGGTTAGGTCACTGAATGTTTGTAACTATGAAATAGTTGTGCGATTATATTTAGATGTTAGGTAACTGAATGTTTATAACAATAAAATAGTTATGTGACCATATTTAGATGTTAGGTCAATGAATGTGTATAACTATGAAATAGTTGCGTGATCATATTTAGATGTTAGGTTAGTCACTAGATGTTTATAACTATCAAATAGTTGTGTGATCATATTTATATGTTAGGTTAGGTCACTGAATGTTTATAACCATGAGATTAGTTGTATTTAGATGTTACGAGAAAAAGTCAATAAGTAAGTCACAAATGGCTGTAGTAAAATAACAATATGATAACAACTTGAAATCAGTTTATTTTTATCATACATTGTCCCTTTATTTCTCAACATAATTTCCACCACCATTGATGCAGTTGTCCCATCATTTTATCAGTCCTCCCAAACCAGGCTGCTTAGAACTGCGAGCTCTGTTTTCTAAACCATATTTTCACCTCACATTCAACTTTGGCGTCATTCGCGAAATGTCTCCCACCAAGGTGGGTTTTCAGTGGACCAAAAAGGTGGAAATCGCTAGGGGCTAAGAAGTAAGGTGGATGTTCCAGAACTTCCCACCTTAGTTGCTTAATTTTCTCCTGAGTTAATCGAGCCGTATGTGGTCAGGCATTGTCATGAAGAAGCAACACTCCTCTAGTCGGCAGTCCTGGATTTTTTCTTTGATTTGCATCATGAAGCATCGAAAGAACTTCACAGTATGATTCAGAATTCACATTGTCACCTTTCTTCTTGAAATTGGTTAAAAGCACTACTTGACAATCCCAGAACACTGTCAGCATAACCTTCCCTGCTGATGGCGTAACCTTGAATTTTTGGACACAAGGCGAAGAAGGATGTTTCATTGCATTGAAGCACGCCATTCACCACTTTACGGAACAAGCATTTGTCAGCATAAACAGGAAGCATTTTCTTATGAGTATCCTTTGTAAGCAGTCCTTTTGCCCACAAAAAACACACAAAAGCACGTTGCTCTTCGGTTGTACACTCCGTAAGTACAGTCACCATTTTGTTTATGCGCATGAGACACCTAGCTCCACCTGACGAATGGGAATATAAAGTTCGATGTTCCTGTCACCTAATGACACCTGTATAAAACACCAACTACATTTACCTGCCATCCCACAGAACTGTGTGACTTACTTATTGACTCACCCTCATCGGTCACTGAATGTTTATAACTATGAAATAGTTGTGTGATCATATTTATATGTTAGGATAGGCCACTGACTGTTTATAACTGGGAAATAGTTGTGTGATCATATTTAGATGTTAGGTCTCTGAATAGTAGTTGTATTTTGACGTTATGTCACTGAATGTTTTTAACTATGAAATAGTCGTGTGGTAATTGGGGGTAGGGGGTTGTGTTGGCGGTGGTGTGTGTGTGTGTGCATGCGTGCGTGTGCGGGCGGGCTGGTAGGCAGGCGGGCAGGCGCGCGCATGCGCACCTAGAGTACCTTGTTGGGTCTTGAACCTGTTGTTATAAACTGTCATTACTGCCTAGAGTACCTTGTGGGGTCTTGAGGCTAATGCTATAAACTGTCATTACTGCCTAGAGTACCTTGTGGGGTCTTGAGCCTGTTGTTATAAACTGTCACTACTGCCTAGAGTACCTTGTGGGGTCTTGAGGTTAATGCTATAAACTGTCATTACTGCCTAGAGTACCTTGTGGGGTCTTGAGGCTAATGTTATAAACTGTCACTACTGCCTAGAGTACCTTGTGGGGTCTTTAGGCTAATGTTATAAACTGTCATTACTGTCGAGTATCTTGTGGGGTCTTGAGCCTGTTATAAACTGTCATTACTTCCTATAGTACCTTGCGGTGTCTTGAGTCTGTTGTTGTAATCATTCTTTTATCTCTTGCTATCTTTATCCTTTGAACTCAAGCGGTGTTTGCATGTGGGCTAACTTTCCCTGTTACCAGTGTCCCTCACCATCAGGCGAACCCACTATTTGGCACTTGCAATTTATGTCCCAGTGCTTTGAGAAAACCTGATAATAGGATAACTAGAAGTGTTCATTATGGGAGACCAGTGTTTGGGGTTGATATTTAAAGTGTTCATCATGGATAGAACCATGTTTGGGGCTGATATTTCAAGTGTTCATTACAGAAGATCAGCATTTGGGGCTGATGCTTCAAGTGTTCTTCACAGAGAGATCAGTATTTAGGGCTGATATTTCAAGGTTCATTACGGAGCGACCAGTGTGTGGGATTGGTATTTCAAATGTTCATCACCGAGCGACCAGTGTGTGGGATTGGTATTTCAAATGTTCATCATGGAGCGGCCATTACTTGGGGCTGGCATTTCAAGTGTTCATCACAAAGATCAGTATTTGAGGCTAATATTTCAAGTGTTCATCACAAAGATCAGTATTTGAGGCTAATATTTCAAGTGTTCATCACAAAGATCAGTATTTGAGGCTAATATTTCAAGTGTTTATCACAAAGATCAGTATTTGAGGCTAATATTTCAAGTGTTCATCACAAAGATCAGTATTTGAGGCTAATATTTCAAGTGTTCATCACAAAGATCAGTATTTGAGGCTAATATTTCAAGTGTTCATCACAAAGATCAGTATTTGAGGCTAATATTTCAAGTGTTCATCACAAAGATCAGTATTTGAGGCTAATATTTCAAGTGTTCATCACAAAGATCAGTATTTGAGGCTATTATTTCAAGTGTTCATCACAAAGATCAGTATTTGAGGCTAATATTTCAAGTGTTCATCACAAAGATCAGTATTTGAGGCTAATATTTCAAGTGTTCATCAAGTTAGATTGCCGGGCCCACTAAGTATACAGATAAATAGCACAATTCTGAAACAAGTTAAAGGATTCAAATATCTTGGAAGTATGATCATAGAAGATGACAGATTGGACAGAGAAATTGAAATCGGATGTCAAAAAGCTAGTGCACTTACATATCAACTATCACCCTTACTGAAACATCCAAATATACCCATGTCTGCAAAACGACAGATAATAAACACCAACCCTATGCCACCAACCCTATTCATACCAACCCTATGCTACCAATCTCACACTTGGACTTTATCCAAATCACACTTTCGCAACATCAACACCTGCGACATGAGATGCCTGAGGAGGGCTGCCAACTTAACAATCCGAGACCAAGTAAGAAATGCTGTTTTCAGACAGGCGGTGGGATCAACGCCTTGTGGCACTGAAAGACAGAAGATTAAGTGGTTTGGCCATGTCATTAGAATGCAACACCAACAACTACCATCACTGGCATTACATCAAAGATCATCTGCGACGAGACCAAGAAGAAAATGGATTGACATCAAAGACATTGTACAATCACACGGAATGACACTGTTCAGTGCTGCCCACCGGGCGCTGGAGCGCAAATTATTCCTCCCCACGACGCTTGACGACAGAAGTGGAAAATGATGATGATGATGTCAAAGATTAGTATTTTAGGCTGAAATTTTAATTGTTCATCACGGAGAGCCTGACCTGAGGGGTGATATTGAAATGTACTGGGAAGTAAAGGCAGCCGACTTGATATTGACCACATCACCCAACCATTGCAAATTCGTCTATACAGTTGTGGATCCAGCAATATATTCCCAGCATGCCTCAAGATGCTGACAAGGATCCTTTACTTTTCACTTTCCTTAAGTATAATATAATATGAGGAAACTAGTTATGTAAGATATATATCATATGGTGTGGACAAACTATTATGTCACTCCCTGTTTACTAGCAGTCTTCTGTAAGTTGAACAATGGCTACAGTTTAATACTACATATTGATATATAACACATAATACTACATAATACAGTAATTTCAAAACAACGTATTCTCTTAGTGAATTTAAACAGTGTGTTGCAAGTGAATTTAAACAGTGTGTTGCACGTGTTGCTTGACATATTTAGGTGCATTTTGCCATGCGTATATACTGCAGAGTGATATATCATATGTGAATAGATGATAATATTTTGGGTGAAATACTTATCACATATAGTCACTGATATTGTTCAAGTGTGGAGCTTTTGCTATCCCCGCCATAATCACAGATTCACTATAAAGTATTTCTGTCTGCACAGCATTGGTTTTAAGCACTTAGTTACTGAAGCCTCACGTTTAATTTTCATGAAAAAGCATGGTAAATAATTTTTTGCGCATAAGCAATTATTTCCATGCTTTTTTTTAAATGGGTAACAAATTATTTCCGTTTTTTTTAAATCACTAATGAGATTGGCATAATATTACAGTGTAACAAATTACTTCTGTCATTTTTATCATTAATAAGAGTGATACCTTGCAGTGTAACAATTTCTATTCTTTTTGTCGTTAATGAGAGATAAACACTATTCTGTTAGTGTGGCAAATTGATTCAGTTTAAAAAAAATTTTGTACAGTATTTCAGGTAAAAATAATTTCCATTGTAGTATTACCTCTATTCTTTGTATCATTAATGAGAATAGTAGAACATCATAGTATTACCCTTGTCTTTTTTAATCATTAATGAGAGGTAATATCTTTTTGTGTGGTGAGTTAATTCAGTTTTTTTTTGTGTTGGTGGTTGTTGCATTAATGAGTGTGGTAAAATATTACAGTGTTAAAATTATTTTAATTGTAGTATCTCCATTATTTTCATCATTAATGAGAATAGTAGAACATTGTAATATTATCTCCATTCTTTTTATCATTAATGAGAATAGTAGACTGTTCTAATATTATCTCTATTCATTTTATCATTAATGAGAATAGTAGAATGTTCTAGTATTATCTCCATTCATTTTATCATTAATGAGAATAGTAGAACTTTGTAATATTTTCTCCATTCTGTTCATCATTTGTGAGAATAGTAGTATGTTCTAGTGTTATCTCCATTAATTGTATCACTAATGAGAATAGAAGAATGTTATAGTATTATCTTTATTCTTTTTATTATAAATGAGAATAGTAGAACATTGTAATATTATCTCCATTCATTTTATCATTAATGAGAATAGTAGAATGTTCTTGTATTATCTTTATTCATTTTATCATGAATGAGAATAGTAGAACTTTCTAGTTTTATCTCCATTCATTTTGTCAATCATTTGATCATTAATGAGAATAGTAGAACATTCTAATATTTTCTGAATTATATTTATGCTTAATGGGGAGCAAAATCTGTTACAAATTATCAAACTATTTTTATCATTGAGTGCAGTAGTATTCTAATGGCAGATGCTGCCTTTGGGGTGCAAAGTGTTAAGTCCTCACATATTCTTGGCCACGGCATAATGAGGTGTGGTGGCCAGTTCTCTTTTTCCCAGAGAATTCACAGACAATTTCTGAGAATTGTCTGGTACCAATTTTTATGAGGCTGGGTCGAATCCAGAGCCATACTGGCCAGAAAACATGTTATGCTTTACCTCGACACCGCAAGGTACAAGAGGGACAAGATGAGATGAGACGAAGAAACAGGATGATATGCTCCTCTTGGTTCTGGGGTAGTGAATCCCACATCTAGTCTTCTCAGACTAGGGCAAAAAAAAACTCAGAGGAGCTGCGTGCAAGTTGCACACATAAAAAAATCCCTTGGCATTTGGGAATAGAAAAGGGCAGGCCGAATAAGCTGCTGCCCGAGCAACATTTCTAAATTAGAAAAAAAAAAAAATTACCCACACAAAATGTGCAGAATGTTTAATCCTTGGTAGGCATTTGGATCATTGCCGGTGCTATGGAATTTGTGCACTGTTATGAGATTCTCCTTGTGTGATCTATCATAGGAGACTTGGGCATTTCTGTTGATATCCATGTGGAATGAATGTTATCCCTTTCAAACCAAACCATAGAGCGTTAATATCTAATAATCTAATAAGAAAATGTCATTGGAAATAAAGGCAGCCAACATGATACTGACCATATCACCATCCGAGAAATGATTGGTCTATCAAAACATGGGTCCAGCACCAAATGCTCAATGTGCCAGTTTGACATGTAAACCTTCTTTATTTTACTTTGTGTTTGGAAAGAAACATTTCATTGGGAAATATTTCATTTTAGAAATAGTACAACAGATGATATTTGAGCTTCTTTGTGAATATTTTACCTACCCAAGTGGAGACGCCTGTTTTAAGTTAATTGTTGCAGGTTTAAAGATTGTAGCACTCTGTGGCGAAGGGGTTGTGAATGAAATTCGTAATCCCACATACCGTATTTGAAACAAAGCTGTGAGCGATTTGGAAGCAGACCACCTGCGTTGGTTTCCATACAGTGGTATGAGTGTCGGTCGTTTTAAAGCAGTGGCAAACTACTGGAAGTAATCTTGTTTAGGGATCATGAACAGCCAAAAATAATTGTTTTTTAAAGATTGTACAACTCTGTTGATAGTCATTTATATTGTTAGCGTTTGTTTCCTGGGACTTATAAATCATATTTACACCTTGATGGTCATTCATATTGTTAGCGTTTGTTTCCTAGGACTTATAAATCACATGTACACCACTGTTGATGGTCATTCATATTTATCGTTTTTTGCTAGGACTTATAAATCACATTACATCTGTTAATGGTCATTCATATGTATTGTTTTTTCCTAGGACTTATAAATCACATGTAAACCTCTGTTAATGGTCATTTATATTGTTAGCCTTTGTTTTCTAGTGCTTATAAATCACATGTACACCTTTTGATGATGGTCATTCATATTTTGTTTCCTAGAACTTATAAATCACATGTACACCTTTTGATGATCATTTATATTGTTAGCATTTGTTTCCTAGGACTTATACATCACATGTACACCTCTGTTGGTGGTCATTCCTATTTTGTTTCCTACGATTTATAAATCACATGTACACCTCTGTTGATGGTCATTCATATTGACAGCATTTGTTTCCTAGAGCTTATAAATCACAGTCGTCATGCAGGTGAATTTGTTGTCTGACTGATATTTCATTTTCTTTGAATGGTGTGATGTTTTCTATGAACAGATGAGGCACCCAGGGAGCCATCCTTGTTGCTGATCCTGAAATGGGGAGGAGAGTTGACACCTGCTGGGCGTGCTCAAGCTGAGAATCTTGGCAAGGCGTTCCGAACTTTATATCCTGGAGGTCAAGGTAGAAAATGTTGACCTCATTGCTGATATTTGTTAAAGAACTTTCTAATCTTTCTTCTTTTGTTGTCACAGGTTTTTTTCAGTGCACTTTCCTCTTCTTTTCAAATCATTGAAGAAATAATAAATGCCTGTTACGTTTACTGAATAATATAAGACAAAATCAAGGAAACATTAAATGTCTATTATGTTCATATTTATGCACAAATTGCGGTCTCCAACGACATGGATCAACTCTGCAGTATGCATCTGACAAGATGCAGCAAAATAAGCCAGGCAATCAATCGGGCAACATTTTTTGTTGGCGCTCGCTTGCTTTGACTAGGGCGTTGTCCATACACGCAACTCTCAGTAGCACTGGACTGAATTTTGCGTGTGGATTAGCTTTCCCTATTACCAGTGTCACTCGCCAACAGGCGAACCCACTCTGACTTCAGAGGTACTTATAATTTACGTCCCCAAGTCAAGGATGAGAAGTCATCATTTTAGTCCAACTAACCGGTGTAGGGGTTGAACCCCATACCTCAGCATCAGCACATAGGATCTTTAAGAACAAGCTCTCTTATCTATTTGGCTTGTGTGTTTAAACTCATCTTGATGCTGTATAGTTCAACCACCTGCTGCCTTGCTCATCTTCACAGGTCAGTTTGAAGCTCCAGGTCTTGGTTTCCTCCGTCTGCACAGCACCTTCAGACATGACCTCAAGATTTACGCATCCGATGAAGGCAGGGTTCAGATGACCGCTGCAGCTTTTACAAAGGTGCCATTATATTTGTCTTCTGTGGTTGTCTTATCTTCTGTAATTACTTAGTGTCTTCTCTCTTTCTCTCCCTTCCCCCCTCTCTCTTTCCCTTCCTCTTTTTCTCCCTCCCTCTCTTCTCTCTCCCTCCCTCCCCTCTCTCTTCTGTCTCTTTTTTCCTCTCTCTTCTTACCCCCCTCTTTTCCCCCCGTTCCCCGCTCTCTCCTCTCTCTCTTTCCCTCTCTCCCCTCCCTCACTCTCTCTTCTCTCCTCCTGTTCTCTTCTCTCCTTTTCCCTCTCTCCTCCTCATCCCTCTCTGTCTTCTCTCTCCTTCTCTCCCTCCCTTCCTCCCTCCCTCTCTCCCCCTCTCTCTCTCTCTGTGCTCTCCATCGAAGCAAAATCCCCCCAAAAACTCACTGCAAGCCATCCTATCTCTTATGTCATGCATAACATCAGCCTTCATCAGCAAACAAACACATACACAAAAAATATAACATGTAAACACAGAGAAAACCCTCCAGTGACTACATTAAGGCATAAGAAGGGGATGAGAAGGACAAAGATAAATAAATGAGAAAAATGAAGAGAAATTAAAAATTAGGGGGGGGGGGGGGAGATATTTGCTACTTATCTGAAAATCCTAGGCTGTTTTATATTGTGTATCACAGCCTGGGATTCTCAGATAAGTAGAAAATTCCCCCGTCCCCATATTGCAATTAATGTATTTTTAGCTGGTAAAATTACAAGTATGGACATTGTTTCTGTTTGCGACATTGTTTCTGTTTGCGACATTGTTTCTGTTTGCGACATTGTTTCTGTTTGCGACATTGTTTCTATTTGTGACATTGTTTCTGTTTGTAACATTGTTTCTGTTTGCGACATTGTTTCTGTTTGCGACATTGTTTCTGTTTGCGACATTGTTTCTGTTTGTAACATTGTTCCTGTTTGCGACATTGTTTCTGTTTGCAACATTGTTCCTGTTATGTGACATTGTTTCTGTTTGCAACATTGTTTCTGTTTGCAACATTGTTTCTGTTTGTGACATTGTTTCTGTTTGCAACATTGTTTCTGTTTGCAACATTGTTTCTGTTTGCGACATTGTTTCTGTTTGCGACATTGTTTCTGTTTGCAACATTGTTCCTGTTATGTGACATTGTTTCTGTTTGCGACATTGTTTCTGTTTGCGACATTGTTCCTGTTTGCAACATTGTTTCTGTTTGCGACATTGTTTCCTGTTTGCGACATTGTTCCTGTTTGCGACATTGTTTCTGTTTGCGACATTGTTTCTGTTTGCGACATTGTTTCTGTTTGCGACATTGTTTCTGTTTGCGACATTGTTTCTGTTTGCGACATTGTTTCTGTTTGCGACATTGTTTCTGTTTGCGACATTGTTTCTGTTTGCGACATTGTTTCTGTTTGCGACATTGTTCCTGTTTGTAACATGTTTCTGTTTGCGACATTGTTTCTGTTTGCAACATTGTTCCTGTTTGCAACATTGTTTCTGTTTGCAACATTGTTTCTGTTTGTAACATTGTTTCTGTTTGCGACATTGTTTCTGTTTGCAACATTGTTTCTGTTTGTGACATTGTTTCTGTTTGTAACATTGTTTCTGTATGTAACATTGTTTCTGTTTGCAACATTGTTTCTGTTATGTAACATTGTTTCTGTTTGCAACATTGTTCCTGTTATGTAACATTGTTTCTGTTTGCGACATTGTTTCTGTTTGTAACATTGTTTCTGTTTGCAACATTGTTTCTATTTGCAACATTGTTCCTGTTTGTAACATTGTTTCTGTTTGCAACATTGTTTCTGTTTGCGACATTGTTTCTGTTTGTAACATTGTTTCTGTTTGCAACATTGTTTCTGTTTGCGACATTGTTCCTGTTATGTGACATTGTTCCTGTTTGTAACATTGTTTCTGTTTGCGACATTGTTTCTGTTTGCGACATTGTTTCTGTTTGTGACATTGTTCCTGTTTGTAACATTGTTTCTGTTTGCAACATTGTTTCTGTTATGTAACATTGTTTCTGTTTGCAACATTGTTCCTGTTATGTAACATTGTTTCTGTTTGCGACATTGTTTCTGTTTGTAACATTGTTTCTGTTTGCAACATTGTTTCTGTTTGCGACATTGTTTCTGTTTGCAACATTGTTCCTGTTATGTGACATTGTTCCTGTTTGTAACATTGTTTCTGTTTGCGACATTGTTTCTGTTTGCGACATTGTTTCTGTTTGCGACATCTGTTTGCGACATTGTTTCTGTTTGCGACATTGTTTCTGTTTGTGACATTGTTTCTGTTTGCGACATTGTTTCTGTTTGCGACATTGTTTCTGTTTGTAACATTGTTTCTGTTTGCGACATTGTTTCTGTTTGCGACATTGTTTCTGTTTGCGACATTGTTTCTGTTTGCAACATTGTTTCTGTTTGCGACATTGTTCCTGTTTGCAACATTGTTTCTGTTTGCGACATTGTTTCTGTTTTGCGACATTGTTTCTGTTTGCAACATTGTTCCTGTTATGTGACATTGTTCCTGTTATGTAACATTGTTTCTGTTTGCAACATTGTTCCTGTTATGTAACATTGTTTCTGTTTGCGACATTGTTTCTGTTTGTAACATTGTTTCTGTTTGCAACATTGTTTCTGTTTGCGACATTGTTCCTGTTATGTGACATTGTTCCTGTTATGTAACATTGTTTCTGTTTGCGACATTGTTTCTGTTTGTAACATTGTTTCTGTTTGCGACATTGTTTCTGTTTGCGACATTGTTCCTGTTTGTAACATTGTTTTTGTTTGCGACATTGTTTCCTGTTTGCGACATTGTTCCTGTTTGCGACATTGTTTCTGTTTGCGACATTGTTTCTGTTTGCAACATTGTTTCTGTTTGTTGATGGCCATTGGCCATTGTCTGTTCTCACTCCTCACAAAGCTTGCTTATTATTAAAGTTCAAGTGAGACCCAAATACTGCTATTGGTGTGTGAAGTATTTTCACACATTCTTGACCATGACAGATTAGGTGGTGGTTTCCAGTTCTTTTACTCATCAGCTCTCAGAGATTTTGAAAATTATCATATACTCATTTTTTGAGACTGACGCCCCAGAGCCTTATCCATTACCATGATCACATGTCCTGTCAACCGGTGTAGGCATTCATGCATTTCCACAGAGCTCCGCCCATGGTGTTCTGGATCAGTCATGCATTTCCAGAGCTCTGCCCATGGTGTTCTGGATCAGTCATGCATTTCCACAGCTCCGCCCATGGTGTTCTGGATCAGTCAGGCATCTCCAAAGAGCTCCGTCCATGGTGTTCTGGATCAGTCATGCACCTCCACAGAGCTCCATCCTCAGTGTTCTGGATCAGTTCTGTTGATATTATTCATTGCTACCAGTCCATCCAGCATCATTTCACTGTCTGCCCCTTCCTCTTCTACCACTGATGTTTCCTGTTATGTTTCATGTCATGTTGTTTCCTGTCATCATGATGTTTTCCCAAAGACTCTTCTCACTATGCAGGGGGCTAAAGAAGAATAGTCTTCTTCTGCGTTTGTCTGGAATGTTGTTTTGGATGTAATTGTGTTGTGCCTGTTTACAGCAGATCTACGATATTTGCACCTTTTGGCAGACACCTCCAACTTTTTCAGGCATTTGTTGACTGGATTAATCTTCCTGGGAGAAGAATAGTCAACCAACACAGAATATGTGTCATTGACCACTACATGGAATATACTGAGGAGGGAGTCTGAGATTGTATGGACTGACTAAATCAATGAGCATTAAAGATAATCTGATGACTAACTAATGACCAAAAAAACTACTGTCACCTCCATATATTTGTATATTGTTCTACTTTCATTAACCTTTTTCAGACACTCACTAGTTACTGTGGCAGCACAAGGTATTTGCAACATACATCTCGGAAACCACATATCTGTTTTTTCCAAGTTCTTCCTAACTTGTTCATTCATGTTCCATAATTCGCTTCCATACAGTAGAACAGGTTCTAGATAACATTTCAATACTCTTTTTCTGTCATTTAATTACAGTGATTGATTGCTTAAGATATTTGTTCTTTTCTGATAAACTGGTAAAAACAAAGAATCCTATCACTACCGGGGATTGACCCTGCGCCACTGCTTTGGTAAGCAGTTGCACTAACCACTATGCTATACACTCAGGGTTCTTGGTGTAGTCTCAGGCATTGGTCACTAGTTGGGGTTCCAACTTCATGGTAAAGGGGCACCCAATAATGCTCCATTCTTGTGCCAGTGAATATCACACAAAATGTTCCTCACTGTCCCATGTAAAAAGTGGAACAGACCGCAGTCCAGACAAACCAACAATGTGAGGAGGCATACATGAATAAGAGCGCTGTGAGAATGCCAACACAACTGTCGGCCACTAAATTACAATTCATTGTCGATTAAAGCTGCAGTCGCTAGAAAACCAGCAGTTGCACACACATTACTGCATACGGCAAAACCAGCTAGTTTGCAACCAGCCATCCATAATTTTTCTGAAAATGCAGTTCACAATATAAACCACCGCAGACAGATGTATAAGCATTCCACATTAAATCCACAGTTCACAATGTCACTCCACTCACTAAACTCAGCAGCAGGGCGAGGGACCTTGGTCCAGCTAGTTTAACATGAGGAAAATGCATAAGCAAACGGTAGCCGGAAGCAAAAACACTCCAAAGGCCTTAACTGCTCAACAGCCTATCCACCATATTGGACTGGAAATCCATCTACCAGGCATTTGCTTGTGAATGAAAGTTTTTGCTAAAAGCATATTATACTGTATTATTGTTTTCTATTTCTAACCTCTGCATTGTTTCAGGGCATGCTGGCTCTGGAAGGGGAGCTCACTCCAATCGTTGTCCAGATGGTCAAGAGTGCTAACACCAATGGGCTGCTGGACGCAGAATCCAACACTTCCAAGTGCCAGATTGTGTGAGTACTGCAGTCAGCAGTCATGTTTCTTTTTAGAACAAATCTTTATGGCCTTTTATTTGTTTTTTGTTTTTTTGTAAATGCCATATTATGTCAGCACATAGTTTTGTTGTTGTAGTGTGCTTCAGAGCAAGACTGCCTATTTCATCCTTTCTTCCTTCCAGGCCAAATTGTGTCATTAATGTAATTAATGTTTTTTTGTCTTCAAATAAAACTTTAACTCTCTTTTCTGTTATTTAAGAACAATGTATATCTGACTTTTCATAGTTCTTTTGTTAATCTTTCATTCTGGTTTTTGTTTCTTCTTGTCTTCATTTGTTTTTCCCCCTTCTTTATACTAACTAAATTAAACACTAAAGGACCCCCCCCCCCTCTCTCTCTCTCTCTCTCTCTCTCTCTCTCTCTCTCTCTCTCTCTCTCTCTCTCTCTCTCTCTCTCTCTCTCTCTCTCTCTCTCTCTCTCTCTCTCTCTCTCTCTCTCTCTCTCTCTCTCTCTCTCTCTCTCTCTCTCTCTCTCTCTCTCTCTGCACCAGCTGACTTAACATCCCAGAACATTTTTTTAAAAAGTTGCATATCCTTTACAGGACGTTGCAGTCAACACAAGCATTTTACTGCAGTTGTTGATGTTTTGGCAAGTTCTCTTACGCTCAGTAGTTTGCCATTGCTTTCTGAATGACCGGTTTCCATACGAACGCGTTAAAACCAGCGCATCACGACCTGCTGCCAAATTGGTCACCGCTGTGTTTCGAATGTGGGTAAATGGCATTACGAATTGTGTCCGCAACACCATCACCACGGAGACAACATGTCTTAGTTAGTTTTTAAAAATCCCTCTTTATACAACACTGGTGTAACGATAACAAAACTAATTGTATATTTGAATTGACTCTGCCTGTAACTTCCTTCCTTCCTTCCTTCCTTCCTTCCTTCCTTTCTTCCTTCCTTCCTTCCTTCCTTCCTTCCTTCCTTCCTTCCTTCCTTCCTCCCTCCCTCCCTCCCTCCCTCCCTCCCTTCCCTCCCTCTCTCAATCCCTGCCTGCCTGCCTGCCTGCCTGCTTCTTTCTTTCTTTCTTTCTTTCTTTCTTTCTTTCTTTCTTTCTTTCTTTCTTTCTTTCTTTCTTTCTGCCTCCCTCCCTCCCTCCAGTGAAATTTTGTCTACATGAATAAACCGGCTGTTTTGTATATTACAGTGTGAAGGAAAAGTTGAAGGACATCTTCAATCAAGACCGAGATTTCACACAGGAAGATTTTCAGAAGGTAAGTGCAAGCTGGGAAATCTGTCCATGTAAAACATCGCCAGGAAGAATAGGAAATACAAACAGTTAGGTATGTGTAACTAGTGCGAAAAAGTGAGAGAAACTAAACACAGACATAGTGTACATACCTTACAACGAACTTCACTATGGCAAGCATAAATCATAGGGTTGGAAAATCAATTATCATGTCCCCCAAAAAATAATAAAATAAAAATAAGTATACTGCGACACAACGAATTGACATTTTGATTATTGTAATCTTCCCCAGGAACAACTCAAACAGATCTAAAGAAAAACGCGAAATTAGAAAATTTAATAAACACAGAAACAGAAAAAGTCTGCATTATTGCTGTACATGGAAATTACCTGTACTTCACCTTCCCCCTTTTTGTTTTAGTGTACAAGGGGGCTTCAAATGGAAACCTTAAATGTTTTTGTTTGGTGTGTGGCAAATATATTCTTAAAAAAGTAAAGTACAAATGTATCATGTGATGTAGTCATCACTGCGTTCAATGCAAGTCCTCCAGCGCCGATAAAGTTCTTGGATTCCTGTAGAAACATCGACTCTGGGGTCACTACTCAGTGTACCTGACCTGGTCATGAGCAGTCTGTCACAGAAGTCATGTGTTTTGAAACTTCCTTCTCCACTCCTAAACACTGACAGGCATGCATCACCATACTGGACCTTCATTCGCCAATGAATTTCTATAAGTTTCACCCCTTCACTGATTAAAAATTAGATAACATAAAGCTGCTCCTGTTTTGTGCATGTCAAAAGTGGGGTGGCCATCTTTAAACTGTCCTTATGACGTCATCATGTTCATCTGCACTGTGATGTTACATGCTCAACACTCTTGACATCTTTAACAACAATATTGACAGGTTACAAGATAATGACATGGTTATTGTAATTTCTATCACACTTAAGATTTTCATGTGAAGCTCCCTTGTATATAGAATTCAGCGTCAGTCACCTGTTTCTCTCTGTATCCACATGTTCACAGTTGGCAGCCACCAACAGCCTCTCCCTGATCAATGCCATGCAGTTTGTGAAAAACCCCTTTCAAATGTGCATGCAAGTCCACGAGATAATCAAAGAGTTCACAGCTCGCATCAGGTGTCTCAAGGTGGAGCTGAAATCTCGAGGTAAAAGTTCTGGCCTTTTTATCGGATTTTTCTGCTGTTAAAAATTTTAAACTTGTTATTTTGGGGCAAGTTCAGAAATTCAGATATCTAGGCACATGGATAACATCAGATGGATGCTTTGATATCAGCTGCATACAGACTCTATGAAGATGTTATCAGGCTCCAGTTGACTGCTCTTTCTTCAGATTTTTATTCATAGTGACGTCTGAAGGTGTTCGAAGAAGAAGCAGAAGAAGATGAAATCAACTTCATTTCCAGCATATATGATTCTCAACTGTCATACGGTAGCTGAATTATATCTGACTAAGACCTGACTAATGTTTTGTATGATGAATATAATGTAATCTATAATGCAAATGTGGCGAAGGGTTACGAATGCAATTTATAATTCCACATTTGAAACACAGCTGCGGACGATTTGGAAGGAGACCGTCTTGCCTTGGTTTCCCATACAAAGATATGTGTGCTGGTCATTAAGAAGGCAACGGCAAACTACTGAATATAAACTTGCCAAGAATTCATGAACAGCCAAAAAATGCTGGGGTTGACTGTGACTCCTTGTACAGGATATGTAACTAACATAATGCAAAGTGTTGACATAACCATGCCCCAGAATGTGTGGTAACAAATGCAACACTGTCGTAGAAATGATAACTGTTGTTTTTCTCTTGCAGATGTCACCTTATTCAATGGAGAATCTTGGGAACTTCTTATACGAAGGTGGGCCAAGCTAGAGAAAGATTTTCGATTGAAGAACGGCCGTTTTGATATCAGCAAAATCCCTGACATCTATGACTGCATCAAATACGACCTTCACTACAACCAGAAAATCCTGCAGTTTAAGAGATCACATGAGTTGTTTATGTGTTCTAAAGCTCTTGCAGATATCATTATACCTCAGGTAGGAAGAATTACCATGTTTATGTGTTCTAAAGCTCTTGCAGATCTCATTATACCTCAGGTAGGAAGAATTACCATGTTTATGTGTTCTAAAGATCTTGCAGACATCATTATACCTCAGGTAGAAAGAATTACCATGTTTGTGTGTTCTAAAGCTTTTGCAGACATCATTATACCTCAGGTAGGAAGAATTACCATGTTTGTGTGTTCTAAAGATCTTGCAGACATCATTATACCTCAGGTAGGAAGAATTACCATATTTGTGTGTTTTAAAGCTCTTGCAGATATCATTATACCTCAGGTAGGAAGAACTGACTGACATGTTTATCAAAGAGCCAGCTTGAAAGGTTGGAGCGCATACAGAATGCTGCCATGCGGTTAATCTGGGGTGTACAAAGGACACACCAATTATATGCATGAGGCATATCCTGGCGCTACCAACAATGACAGATAGGCATAAGGTCCTTCAGGCCAAATGGTACCTGAGAGTTGCTGCAGATAGGATAAATAACAACAGATTAAATAGTATAGGATGGCCACCTCACAAGATACCATCTGCCACAAAGAGCCACAATGAGGAAATATAATGGATACAGAGCAAGGGGATGACCATGCAAAAGATGGAGTGATAGTATCAAGAACAACCTTAAAGAAATAAATACTGGCATCTTGCCGTTTTGACAGATGGTAGTTTGTTACATTGTGCTTTGAAAAAAGGCATAATAACTACAACTATACTATGGATGGAGCTATACTTCTCAATAACACAAAGCCTGGGCTGAATTTAGAGACCTAGTGTTGCCCATGCAGCTTAATCCCTCTCTTAGCCTGCCTAGTTTACTCCAGAGGAAAGGTAACACCAATACATTTGGAAGCTGCAGACAGACAATCCAACACCTGAGAAAAATAAAAATCAAGCGAGCTTTTGCCTTTGTATTCTACACAAGCTTTCCGTCCTCACTGAGCTTGCCTTAGAACACCTGCATTACCTTTGACAGACGTGTCACCCCAGTCAGAATCCCTGCCTGACACTGTCTTCAGAGCGGATCATGGTCGATGACGGTTGCCTCTTAACTTCAGAAGCAAGGTGCTTGCTTGACTGATAAGTAAAGAAACAGTAGTTAGTTAGTTAGTTGCGGTTCCAACTTCACGGGAAACGGTCGCCCCATTATGCTCTGTTCTTGTGTCAGTGAATATCACACAAAATGCACCTCACTGCCGTATGTAAAAAGTGAACAGACAGGAGTCTCGACAAACCAACAGCCCACACAGGTATACAATGCATAATGCTGCTGCCAGAATGCCAACACAAAAGTTCGCCATGAAAAATACAGCTCATTGTCGATGGAAGCGGCAGTCACCAGAAAACCAACTGCTACTCATTACTGCATAAGGCAACCTAGTCAGTTCAGCAACCGGCTGGCCGCCATTTTTCTGAACATGCATTTCACACTATAAACAACCATGGGAAGATGGAGAAGCACTCCACACTAAATTCGCAGCTCAGTGTCGCTCCATGCACTCAACTCAGTAGCTAGGCTTACGGAAACTTGCACAATCAGCTCAACATGAGGAAAATGCATAAGCAAACTGTAGCCACAAGCATAAACATTCTTCTTCTTCTTCGTTCATCCAGAGTTTTTTTTTTCCGGATGTGATTGCGTTGTGCCTGTTTACAGCAGAGCTGCGTTCTTGCGCCGTTAGGCCGACACATCCGACTTCTGCGGGCATTTGTTGACCGGGTTAACCTTCCCAGGGGTTTCTTAGGACGTTTGACTCTCACTGTTGTGGTGTTATCCCCCATCCCAGCTGGTCCATATAGAACAGCCAAAGATCCTGGTCAGCCCTCAAGGGAAGGCAGGGGCAGACCATGGGCATTCCCCGCCATCCAAGGAGGCTTCCATACTTGCAGAGCCGATACATAGCGCTCTGGTACTGGGCTCACCCAAGGAATCGTCACGTCCTGCACATGGCTGCTTAGCCTCACTTCCGTATATTGGACCTTCTATTCACCATAGGCTGTTCTTCCGGAAACCAGACGTATGCAGTCTGCAGATGACATCCACACAGTGAGCTTTCGATTCAGACTTTCCATGTAATGGATTTGCTATCCAAGCAATATTCCATTTCGTGCCACTAGGACACTTTTCCACCTTTTATGAAGCCCACACAGTGGGCTTTTGATTCAGACTTTCCACGTAATGGATTTGCTATCCAAGCAATATTCCATTTCGTGCCACTAGGACACTTTTCCACCTTTTATGAAGCCCACACAGTGGACTTTTGATTCGGACTTTCCACGTAATGGATTTGCTATCCAAGCAATATTCCATTTCATGCCACTAGGACACTTTTCCACCTTTTATGAAGCCCACACAATGGGCTTTTGATTCAGACTTTCCACTTAATGGATTTGCTATCCAAGCAATATTCCATTTCGTGCCACTAGGACACTTTTCCACCTTTTTTGAAGCCCACACAGCAAGCTTTCGATTTGGGCTTTCCACATAATGGATTTTCTATCCAAGCAATATTCCATTTCATGCCTCTGGGTCTTCATGCACCTTTAAATGTCAACCTGTATGTAGTTAAAGTAAGCTGCGGTCAACTTTAGCTTGTTGATATCTCCATAGAGCTTGTCCTCAAATGAAGCAGGTGTGGGCCAAAATATCTTTCTCTGTTCTGCATATATTGGGCAATCCTGCAGCAAATGTTTTGCTGTCATTTTTCCAGTTCGACAATTACATTCTTCGGTATCTCCTATCTTTAGTTTATTGAACAAGTGGTATTTCAGCCTGTTATGTCCTGTGCGGAGTCTGAAGATTGCTACTTGTTCTCTTCGGTCGAGTTTGTAATATGCATCATCCTTCTGATGGCCTGGATGCTCTGATTCCCATTTGGTTCTATAAGTGCTTTTTATCAACCTCTTTGCCTCATTATAGGTTATGTCTATGTCAGGCTGTGGTAGTTGTCCGCCCTCTTTTGCCAGTCTGTCAGCCTCTTCGTTTCCAGGTATACTGCAATGTGATGGGATCCACTGTATTACAACTTTTTTGGATTTCTGGCACAGACCATGGAGTGCTGCTCTTAGGTCAGTTAGTTCTGTGCTGTTATTGCTCTTCAGTATTGAGACAGCTGACTTTGCATCTGTGAAGATAGCTATTTGCTTCTCTTTATTTTCCTCCATCAGGAGCATTTCTGCTGCAGTTTTCAGAGCCTCTACCTCCGCTTTGAAGTTACTTGAAAATTTTCCAGTTGCCATTGAATGTGTTTTTTTCACTCCATTTTTTAAATTTAGGAGAATTCCTCCTCCTCCATTCTCTATTGAATTTTTGGCTGATCCATCTGTATATGCATGGGTCCAATTCCTGCTTGGGTAATGTTCTTTTATGTAGTTTAGGGTTATTTCTCTTCTTTCGGTTTCATGCTGAGTATTCTTTTTCTCAATACCAGGAATGTTTTCTATCATCTCAGACAGTTGCTGCTGTCTCCAAGCTGGGAACTTGTGTGCATTGTATATGGGCTTGACTGTTGATATGTTAAGTATAGGATCTGCCCTAATCCTTCGTTTTGCAGTTTCTACAAAGTTGCTACGCTTCAGTCTTCCCTTTCCAAAACCATTAAATCTGTTGTACATAGGGTGGTCTGTCAATCTTCTAAATTTTTCTGCTTGTTGCTGGGCTCTGCTATCTCTTCTATCCTGCATTGGTTGTAAACAAGTGATCTTTTCTAGTTCATTAATAGGCGTTGTCTTCAGGCTTCTGGTTATGATTCGGATTCCTTGGTTTTGGACTCTACTTATTTTGTTAAAGTTTGACTTAGCTGCTGTTGCCCAAGCTGCAATGCCATATTCCAGTACTGGCCTCACCCGTCCAGTATATAACTTCTTGAGAACTTTCTCATTTGCTCCCCACGTTGTACCAGCAAGCTTTTTCATGATTGCCATTCTCTGCCTTGCTCTTGTTCGATTTTTCTCAACCTGTTTTTTCCATGTCAGGCGACGATCAAAGGTGACTCCTAGATAGTTTGGATTTTCTTCATGGCGCAATATTTTTCCATTCAATACCAGCTTAGGTTGCTGAGTTTTATTTGAGAGGGAGAACACTGTGCATGTTGTTTTCTCCTCACTTATCTTCACTAGCCATGATTTTGACCAGTCCTCTAGCGCTAATAAGGCTTGCTGTATTCTGCTGTTAGCTGTACTAATATATTCTTCAGATGTCCATATGGCTAGGTCATCTGCAAAGGAGGATGTGTGTACTCTGGCTGGAAAATTTTCTGTGATGTCATTTATATATGCTAGGAATAATGTTGGTGAAAGAACTCCTCCTTGGGGGACACCTTGCTCCAGCAGCATCATTTTGCTTGTTTGTCCTTGTACTTTTGTCCTGGCAGTTCTGTTCTCAAGGTAGTGGCTGATCCATTTATACATTTTTCCACAAACATGCATGTTTTGCAGTTTTACTTTCAGTCCTTCCTTCCATACTTTATCAAATGCTTTTTCTAAATCTATCCAGACTGCTAGTGTGTGCTTTTTCTCTTGGAAGGCATCCTCTATTTCCTGAGCTATATAGGTTATTTGATCTTCAGTGGATCTGTACTTTCTGAATCTTGCTTGGTGTGGTGTTAAGAGTTTGTTTTCTTCCAGATGCCATGTTAGCCTGCCATTGATAATGTGTTCCATTAATTTCCCTACACAGCTAAGTAGACTGATAGGTCGATAGCCATTTGGTTCTTCCAGGTCTTTTCCTTTCTTTGGGATTGGTATTAGTATAGCTTCCTTCCATGCCTGTGGGACTATTCCTCTCTTCCAGCTGTTATTTAGGACTGCTAGTAGTTTCTTCTTTGCCTTGGTGCCTAGTCCTATTAGCATTTCATTTGTGATTCCATCCTTCCCTGGTGATTTCTTCTTTTTTAGGGTATTCATTGCCTGTTCCATTTCTTCCATTGTTAGATTTGCCATCATATATTCTGCTGCTGTCTCTTTATTTCTATGATGTATCTGTTTGTCTTTGATTGCTTTTTTCTGTTCGGTTGTAATATCAATGTGGTTTGCATTTGCATAGTTTTCCATTAGTGCATTTGCTGCCTTTTTTCCTGTAAGTAAGGCATTTCCTTGTTTAATTGTTATTTGTTTGTTTCTAGGTCCTTCATTGTTCATGGCTTTCACTAGTTTCCATAGTTTGTTTCCATCCCTGTCAAAATTCAGGTTTTCTGTTTTTTCCCTCCAACAATCTCTTGTTGTTTGATTTACTGTTCTTTTATATTTTGCTGAGATGGCTTTGAGAGAGATATTCGCTTTAATTGTTTGTTCTCTCTCTGCTGTCTTCCTGGCATCTTCAACTTTGTCCTCCAAACTTTGTAGTTCTTCAGTCCAATATGGTTTGTAATTTTTCCTCGCTCCTCTAGGAATGGACTCAGTGGCTGCCTGTATTATCGCTCTGTTTAGACTTTCCACCATTTGCTTCATGTTGCCATATCGTGTATTTATGTTTTCACAATATTTGTCTGTTAGTATGGCAAATCTGTCCCAATCTGCTCGTTTGTAATTCCAACGGGGCAAGGGCTTTTGTTCCTGTGGAACATACTCCATATTCATTACAAGCTTGATTGGTCTGTGGTCACTACCTGCTAATTGGTCCAGCACATGGCGATCAATTTTGTGGAGGATGTCTCCTGTGCAGAAGGCTAAGTCTGGAGTAGAAGTGGTAAGCCATCTTCTGGAGTAGAAGCTCGGTGTGTCATCCGCTTTGTTGAGTAGATGGAGATTTGAGTCTCTTCTTCTTCTTCTTCGTTCATCCGGAGTTTTTTTTTCGGATGTGATTGCGTTGTGCCTGTTTACAGCAGAGCTGCGTTCTTGCGCCGTTAGGCCGACACATCCGACTTCTGCGGGCATTTGTTGACCGGGTTAACCTTCCCGGGGGTTTCTTAGGACGTTTGACTCTCACTGTTGTGGTGTTATCCCCCATCCTAGCTGGCCCATATAGAACAGCCAAAGATCCTGGTCAGCCCTCAAGGGAAGGCAGGGGCAGACCATGGGCATTCCCCGCCATCCAAGGAGGCTTCCATACTTGCAGAGCCGATACATAGCGCTCTGATACTGGGCTCACCCAAGGAATCGTCACGTCCTGCACATGGCTGCTTAGCCTCACTTCCGTATATTGGGCCTTCCGTTCACCATAGGCTGTTCTTCCGGAAACCAGAAGTATGCAGTCTGCAGATGACATCCACACAGTGAGCTTTCGATTCGGACTTTCCATGTAATGGATTTGCTATCCAAGCAATATTCCATTTCGTGCCACTAGGACACTTTTCCACCTTTTTATGAAGCTCACACAGTGGGCTTTTGATTCGGACTTTCCACGTAATGGATTTGCTATCCAAGCAATATTCCATTTCATGCCACTAGGACACTTTTCCACCTTTTATGAAGCCCACACAATGGGCTTTTGATTCGGACTTTCCACGTAATGGATTTGCTATCCAAGCAATATTCCATTTGGTGCCACTAGGACACTTTTCCACCTTTTATGAAGCCCACACAGCGAGCTTTCTATTTGGACTTTCCACATAATGGATTTGCTATCCAAGCAATATTCCATTTCATGCCTCTGGATCTTCATGCACCTTTAAATGTCAACCTGTATGTAGTTTAAGTAAGCTGCGGTCAACTTTAGCTTGTTGATATCTCCATAGAGCTTGTCCTCAAATGAAGCAGGTGTGGGCCAAAATATCTTTCTCTGTTCTGCATACGTTGGGCAATCCTGCAGCAAATGTTTTGCTGTCATTTTTCCAGTTCTACAATTACATTCATCGGTATCTCCTATCTTTAGTTTATTGAACAAGTGGTATTTCAGCCTGTTATGTCCTGTGCGGAGTCTGAAGATTGCTACTTGTTCTCTTCGGTCGAGTTTGTAATATGCATCATCCTTCTGATGGCCTGGATGCTCTGATTCCCATTTGGTTCTATAAGTGCTTTTTATCAACCTCTTTGCCTCATTATAGGTTATGTCTATGTCAGGCTGTGGTAGTCGTCCGCCCTCTTTTGCCAGTCTGTCAGCCTCTTCGTTTCCAGGTATACTGCAATGTGATGGGATCCACTGTATTACAACTTTTTTGGATTTCTGGCATAGACCATGGAGTGCTGCTCTTAGGTCAGTTAGTTCTGTGCTGTTATTGCTCTTCAGTATTGAGACAGCTGACTTTGCATCTGTGAAGATAGCTATTTGCTTCTCTTTATTTTCCTCCATCAGGAGCATTTCTGCTGCAGTTTTCAGAGCCTCTACCTCCGCTTTGAAGTTACTTGAAAATTTTCCAGTTGCCATTGAATGTGTTTTTTTCACTCCATTTTTTAAATTTAGGAGAATTCCTCCTCCTCCATTCTCTATTGAATTTTTGGCTGATCCATCTGTATATGCATGGGTCCAATTCCTGCTTGGGTAATGTTCTTTTATGTAGTTTAGGGTTATTTCTCTTCTTTCGGTTTCATGCTGAGTGTTCTTTTTCTCAATACCAGGAATGTTTTCTATCATCTCAGGCAGTTGCTGCTGTCTCCAAGCTGGGAACTTGTGTGCATTGTGTATGGGCTTGACTGTTGATATGTTAAGTATAGGATCTGCCCTAATCCTTCGTTTTGCAGTTTCTACAAAGTTGCTACGCTTCAGTCTTCCCTTTCCAAAACCATTAAATCTGTTGTACATAGGGTGGTCTGTCAATCTTCTAAATTTTTCTGCTTGTTGCTGGGCTCTGCTATCTCTTCTATCCTGCATTGGTTGTAAACAAGTGATCTTTTCTAGTTCATTAATAGGCGTTGTCTTCAGGCTTCCAGTTATGATTCGCATTCCTTGGTTTTGGACTCTACTTATTTTGTTAAAGTTTGACTTAGCTGCTGTTGCCCAAGCTGCAATGCCATATTCCAGTACTGGCCTCACCCGTCCAGTATATAACTTCTTGAGAACTTTCTCATCTGCTCCCCACGTTGTACCAGCAAGCTTTTTCATGATTGCCATTCTCTGCCTTGCTCTTGTTCGATTTTTCTCAACCTGTGTTTTCCATGTCAGGCGACGATCAAAGGTGACTCCTAGATAGTTTGGATTTTCTTCATGGCGCAATATTGTTCCATTCAATACCAGCTTAGGTTGCTGAGTTTTATTTGAGAGGGAGAACACTGTGCATGTTGTTTTCTCCTCACTTATCTTCACTAGCCATGATTTTGACCAGTCCTCTAGCGCTAATAAGGCTTGCTGTATTCTGCTGTTAGCTGTACTAATATATTCTTCAGATGTCCATATGGCTAGGTCATCTGCAAAGGAGGATGTGTGTACTCTGGCTGGAAAATTTTCTGTGATGTCATTTATATATGCTAGGAATAATGTTGGTGAAAGAACTCCTCCTTGGGGGACACCTTGCTCCAGCAGCAGCATTTTGCTTGTTTGTCCTTGTACTTTTGTCCTGGCAGTTCTGTTCTCAAGGTAGTGGCTGATCCATTTATACATTTTTCCACAAACATGCATGTTTTGCAGTTTTACTTTCAGTCCTTCCTTCCATACTTTATCAAATGCTTTTTCTAAATCTATCCAGACTGCTAGTGTGTGCTTTTTCTCTTGGAAGGCATCCTCTATTTCCTGAGCTATATAGGTTATTTGATCTTCAGTGGATCTGTACTTTCTGAATCCTGCTTGGTGTGGTGTTAAGAGTTTGTTTTCTTCCAGATGCCATGTTAGCCTGCCATTGATAATGCGTTCCATTAATTTTCCTACACAGCTAAGTAGACTGATAGGTCGATAGCCATTTGGTTCTTCCAGGTCTTTTCCTTTCTTTGGGACTGGTATTAGTATAGCTTCCTTCCATGCCTGTGGGACTATTCCTCTCTTCCAGCTGTTATTTAGGACTGCTAGTAGTTTCTTCTTTGCCTTGGTGCCTAGTCCTATTAGCATTTCATTTGTGATTCCATCCTTTCCTGGTGATGTCTTCTTTTTTAGGGTATTCATTGCCTGTTCCATTTCTTCCATTGTTAGATTTGCCATCATATATTCTGCTGCTGTCTCTGTATTTCTATGATGTATCTGTTTGTCTTTGATTGCTTTCTTCTGTTCGGTTGTAATATCAATGTGATTTGCATTTGCATAGTGTTCCATTAGTGCATTTGCAGCCTTTTTTCCTGTAAGCAAGGCATTTCCTTGTTTAATTGTTATTTGTTTGTTTCTAGGTCCTTCATTGTTCATGGCTTTCACTAGTTTCCATAGTTTGTTTCCATCCCTGTCAAAATTCAGGTTTTCTGTTTTTTCCCTCCAACAATCTCTTGTTGTTTGATTTACTGTTCTTTTATATTTTGCTGAGATGGCTTTGAGAGAGATATTCGCTTCAATTGACTGTTCTCTCTCTGCTGTCTTCCTGGCATCTTCAACTTCGTCCTCCAAACTTTGCAGTTCTTCAGTCCAGTATGGTTTGTAATTTTTCCTCGCTCCTCTAGGAATGGACTCAGTGGCTGCCTGTATTATCGCTCTGTTTAGACTTTCCACCATTTGCTTTATGTTGCCATATCGTGTATTTGTGTTTTCACAATATTTGTCTGTTAGTATGGCAAATCTGTCCCAATCTGCTCGTTTGTAATTCCATCGGGGCAAAGGCTTTTGCTCCTGTGGAACATACTCCATATTCATTACAAGCTTGATTGGTCTGTGGTCACTACCTGCTAATTGGTCCAGCACATGGCGATCGATTTTGTGGAGGATGTCTCCTGTGCAGAAAGCTAGGTCTGGAGTAGAAGTGGTAAGCCATCTTCTGGAGTAGAAGCTCGGTGTGTCATCCGCTTTGTTGAGTAGATGGAGATTTGAGTCTATTTCCCAGTCCTCCAATTCATCTCCTCTTTTGTCAGTATCTGGGTATCCCCATCTTTCTGAACGGCTATTAAAGTCTCCGACAATAATGCAGTTTGTGTCAGTTATTTTCATGTTTGAGAGTGTAAGGTCCTTATCTGCTGGGCTATACAGATTGTAGATTCTTATTTTCACGTCCTTTATCATTATATCAACACCTATAATTTCCGTTTGGTTGTCAGAGATCACAGATACTTCGCTGCAAGGTATTGTATTTCGTGTAAGTATTAGAACTCCTCCTTTGTGTCCTTTGCGGTCGAAACGTGTGGCCTGATATCCTCTGACTGAGAATTTGTGATTGGCATTGAGGTGTGTCTCTTGAATGCATGCCACATCTATTCTATCTTTATGTAGACGCTGTGTTAGGGAGTCTTTCTTCTTGTAAACTCCTTCGGCATTCCACTGTAGTATGTTGAGTGTCCGGGGTATTTGGTCAATAGCTCTTAACCTACTCCTCTGTGCCTTGACTCCACAGCACAGGGGAAGGTGACCACCAGTAGTCATGGGTGGACCCCCTCGAGGCAGGGGGCCCGGCACTATCGCCGCCTGATGGGACTTCACGGGATTAGCACCATATCGATTAATTTTGATTTGTGACATCATGAATTAAGTTACGTTGCACTGCTTTGTCAAGCCTGTGGCTCAGTACATCCAATTTCGACAAGCATTTATTTGGGATGCTTTCCCTAGCCTTTGACTGTCCCCAGTCTACCTACAAGGCAGCAGGTTTTACGTTGCACTGCTTTGTCAAGCCTGTGGCTCAGTACATCCGATTTTGACAAGCATGTATTCGGGGTGCTTTCCCTAGCCTTTGACTGTCCCCAGTCTACCTACAAGGCAGCAGGTTTGTGTGTCTCTTCGTCTGGTCCCTCTCCCTTGACCTGTCCGACATGGGTGGCCCTACCAGTAGCTGTGCTACCGTCGGCATAGCTCTTGGGGTCATTGGGACGCACAAGCCCCTCTACCTCGTCACGGTGGACACACAGCAGAGGGGGATTTGAGTCTATTTCCCAGTCCTCCAATTCATCTCCTCTTTTGTCAGTATCTGGGTATCCCCATCTTTCTGAACGGCTATTAAAGTCTCCGACAATAATGCAGTTTGTGTCAGTTATTTTCATGTTTGAGAGTTTAAGGTCCTTATCTGCTGGGCTATACAGATTGTAGATTCTTATTTTCACGTCCTTTATCATTATATCAACACCTATAATTTCCGTTTGGTTGTCAGAGATCACAGATACTTCGCTGCAAGGTATTGTATTTCGTGTAAGTATTAGAACTCCTCCTTTGTGTCCTTCGCGGTCAAAACGTGTGGCCTGATATCCTCTGACTGAGAATTTGTGATTGGCGTTGAAGTGTGTCTCTTGAATGCATGCCACATCTATTCTATCTTTATGAAGACGCTGTGTTAGGGAGTCTTTCTTCTTGTAAACTCCTTCGGCATTCCACTGTAGTATGTTGAGTGTCCGGGGTATTTGGTCAATAGCTCTTAACCTACTCCTCTGTGCCTTGACTCCACAGCACAGGGGAAGGTGACCACCAGTAGTCATGGGTGGACCCCCTCGAGGCAGGGGGCCCAGCACTATCGCCGCCTGATGGGACTTCACGGGATTAGCACCATAACGATTAATTTTGATTTGTGACATCATGAATTAAGTTACGTTGCACTGCTTTGTCAAGCCTGTGGCTCAGTACATCCGATTTCGACAAGCATTTATTCGGGATGCTTTCCCTAGCCTTTGACTGTCCCCAGTCTACCTACAAGGCAGCAGGTTTTACGTTGCACTGCTTTGTCAAGCCTGTGGCTCAGTACATCCGATTTTGACAAGCATGTATTCGGGGTGCTTTCCCTAGCCTTTGACTGTCCCCAGTCTACCTACAAGGCAGCAGGTTTGTATGTCTCTTCGTCTGGTCCCTCTCCCTTGACCTGTCCGACATGGGTGGCCCTACCAGTAGCTGTGCTACCGTCGGCATAGCTCTTGGGGTCATTGGGACGCACAAGCCCCTCTACCTCGTCACGGTGGACACACAGCAGAGGGGCATAAACATTCTAGAAGCCTTAACAGCTCAACCACCTATCCCCCCATGTTGGACCGGAAGCCAAGAAACGATAACAATAGTAGTATTTCAGTTGCACTTGCACTCCCACCTATGCTACACCAAAAGCCAGCTTATAACGAGCATTAGAAAGAGCAAATAAAAGATCTTTACAACACTTCATTGTGGTAAGTGGAGGAAGAGAAGAAGAAGAACAGCATTTATTGAATTTTTGGAGAAAGCAAGCATGGGCAACATTTTTCTGTTGTGTATGGAAGTTGTTGTCCGTGTGTCACTGGGATCCATATAGGGAAGCAAAGACTAGAAACACCTTAACCCGCCATGCATGCCATAAGAGGTGACTTAGGATGGTTCTGATATTGTAGAAAACTAGCTGCAAAATCTGACCAATCATGACCAAGCAGTTAATACTTTGGCTATGTTTAGAATTTTGTCTAAAGTATTATTCATTTATTCATTATTATATATATAAACATATTGACCAATAAAAAGATGTCAATTGAAACGAGAAAAAGAGTGTTGAGATGCTACATTGAACCTGTACTTTTGTATGGATGTGAAGCGTGGACAATGAGCAGTCAGGCTGAAAAACATCTGATGGCTGTAGAGATGTGGTTTCTGAGGAAAATGCAAAGAATACCATGGACAGCCAGAAAGACCAATGAACAAGTCCTTCAAGAAACAAATGAAGATCATAAATTGATTAGAGAAATTAGACGTAGACAGTCAAAATTTTTTTGGTATGTTATGAGAAGAAATGGATTGGAGAATTTGGTGACAACTGGTAAGATCGAGGGGAACAGACCAAGGGGAAGACCTAGAAGCAAGTACATGGATGGCTTGGCCTTGTGGCATGGTCGAGACAGAAACATGGAGCTGATCCACGACTCTGGTGATCGAGTGAGATGGCAGAACATGACCGCCCACGCTTACCAGCATGGCACATGATGGATGGATGGATATATATAAAATAATATAAATATTTTATATATATAAAATAATGTGCTCCACAGTCCATCGTGAAGCAGTATGCAGCGAATGGCTGTCATCTACTGGAGTAATTTTTTGCATTCCAAACACAATGGTCCTATCAATGGAAGAAAGAATTTTTTCATATTTATTCACCATACGAGGGGTAGTCAATAAGTAAGTCACAAATGCGTGTAGAAAAATGACTAAATATGATAACAACTTGAAACCAGTTTATTTTTATACATACATTGTCCCTTTATTTCTCAACATAATTTCCACCAACATTGATGCACTTATCCCATCGTTTTATCAGTCCTCCCAAACTGAACTGCGTGCTCTGTTTTCTAAACCACGTTTTCACTTCACATTCAAGTTCGGCGTCATTCGCGAAATGTCGCCCACCAAGGTGGGTTTTCAGTGGACCAAAAAGGTGGAAATCGCTAAAGACTAAGTCGGGGCTGTAAGGTGGGTGTTCCAGAACTTTCCACCTTAGTTGGTTAATTTTCTCCAGAGTTAATCAAGCTGTATGTGGTCTGGCATTGTCATGAAGAAAAAACACTCCTCTAGTCAGCAGTCCTGGATGTTTTCTTCGAATTGCATCATGAAGCATCGATAAAACTTCACAGTACGATTCAGAATTCACATTGTCACCTTTCTTCTTGAAATTAGTTAAAAGCACTCCTCCACCCGTTGCACGGATGCTTCTGTTGCAATCTCAACAGGACGACCAGGTCGGATTTCATCAACAATTTTAGAGCGTCCTTGAGAAAATTTTTCTGCCCGGCTATGCACCGCTTTACGTAACAAACATTTATTAGCATAAACAGGAAGCATTTCCTTATGAATGTCCTTTACAGGCAGTCCTTTTGCCCACAAAAAACGCACAACAGCACGTTGCTTATTGGTTGTACACTCCGTAAGTACAGTCACCATTTTGTTTATGGGCCGCGCATGTACAGGAGAAACCTAGCGCCACCTGATGAACGGGAATATAAAGTTTGATGCTGCTGTCACCTAATGACACCTGTAGAAAATACCAACTACATTTACCTGCCATCCCACAATACTTTGTGACTTACTTATTGACTCGCCCTCGTACATAGTGTCGTGAGACTTTACAAACATCCTGTATAACTCTGCAGTATGCACCTGATGAGATGCAGTGAAATCTGTCAGGCAAGAAATCATGCAATATATTGTGTATGGCTTCTATGTTTAAAATATGTTCTTCCATTAGGAATATGGCATCACCAAAGACGAAAGACTACACATAGGGCAGAGCTATTGCATGCCTTTGTTACGCAAGATACGTAGTGATCTTCTACAGTGTATGAATTCATCCATGGACGAGAGCACAACCAGGCTGGATTCCAAGTATGTTTTTTAGTATGCTTTATTTATGTTTTACTAGTATGTTTTAGTATGTTTTACTTATGTTTTGGAATGTTTTACTTAACTTTTAGTATGGTTTACTTATGTTTTAGTATGTTTTACCTATGCTTTAGATTGTTTTACTAATGCATTAGTATGTTTGGCTGTTTTAGTATGTTTTACTCATGTTTTAGTATATATTACTCACGCTTTTAATATCTTTTACTCGTATTTTAATATCGTTTACTTATGTTTTACTCATGTTTTAGTAAGTTTTACTTATGTTTTAGTATGTTTTACTCTTATTTTTGTATATTTTACTTATGTTTTAGATTAATTGGTGGATGCATGCATGGATGGGTATCCAAAACTCTTTATCTGTAAATTAAAATTGTGTCACATGATTTTGGTTATAGATCTTCTTCAGATGCTTCATCCGGAGCCAACTTTGGCTATCATGACTCACCAAACAGAAAATAAGAAAAGAAAAATTACAATGTAAATGAGATTCCTCGGAAGAATACTCAACATATCAAGAGGAGGGACAATCAGAAATGTTTAACCCTTTACAAGGCAGACGATTGTCCGCTTTTTAGCCCTGAACGGGCAAGATTTTTTCAGGTTCGGTAAAATTTCGGGTTGCGTTAGCAAAATCATCACAAATAAGGTGTTAGTCAACCGATTTTACTTAAATAAAAAACATAATGAAGGGAAAAGCATGCAGAATATGTTACGTGAATGTTGCCTGTAATCCATATATGAACACAAATATTTACGAAATACAGCATACTGTTTGTGATTTTCCGTCATCTATACGGCAATTTACAAACACATTTTCAGAATCATAATCACTTTCTTTAAAGTCCGACTCAGACTGCTAATGAAAAGTAACGCTTTTCACTGATATCTAGCTGCGATTAATAGTCAACTTCATGCCCTGTAATGTCACTTAAATTGAACCTAGCAAAATCTCGGCTATCACTTGAAGAATCGCCAAAATCCATTTTTAAAAACTAAACGTAAAAATCCCCAAAACTATCAAAAAAAGTCAGTAAAAGTCCGTTCAAATTCATAGTAGGCGCTTACAAATGGCGGCCACGTTGTCAAGCTATCGGCAAAAGTGAAAGTAGCCACCGGAAGTGTCGGAAAGCCGAGAGATCGCGTTTTTATAATGCATCATAGTATCGGACGTAATCAGCCGATCTGCTCGTTTAAGCGACCGGCCACAAATGGACGTTCTGCCCTGTAAAGGGTTAAATCAGGACTAAAGGACATTATAGCAGCACTAGATTTCATTAGAAAACAGCAAGTGAAAAGGTTAAGCCACATAACTAAGCTGCCAAGTAACAGCATACCACAACAAGCAATGATGAATAGACCAAATGGAACCAGAAGGATAACTGATAACAAATGTTTTGTGAATGTTGTGGTTATTCTTTAGGCAATGAGAAAGAAGTTGCTGTTTGCTTTGTTTTATAAAGATATTCCAATGGTGTATCCAGTCCAGAGAGATTTGTGAGAACCCGACTCTACTTCACCAGTGAAAGTCACATACATTCCTTACTGTCGATCTTACGCTATGGAGGACTACTGGACGTAAGAACATTTGTTACATCTCACTTGTTAATCTCACGAGGTAGTTCCTCACGACAGATGAGGAACCTACATATATATTTGTTCATGTGGTATCAGTGTTTGTTTGTTGTATGTGTTGATGTACTTTAGCTGTAACACCCATGTGGTTGTGCTCTAGTGAAGCTTACTGATTCTACCTCTTGTTTTAGTTGATTCACTCATTGTTATCTCACAGCTTGTTACTGTAACTCTTTCAATCACATGTGTTCCTATAAAGTAAGAAATCTTTGAGATTAAAAGAGTAAAATTGTCTTTGCATGCGAAAGTCACGTACATTCCTTTCTGTCTATTTCACATTATGGAGGACTGCTGGACGTAAGATGATTTGTCTTATCACTCTGTGTCACAACTTGTTACTTTAACTCTTTCAGTCACATTCAGTTGTTCCTATAAAGTAAGAAATCTTTCAGATTAAATGTGTTAAATTGACTTTACATATGAAAATCACACACATTCTTTCCTGTTTTTGGGGCATCATGGTGGACTGCTGGATGAAAGGTGTTTTATTTTCTCACTCTGTGTCACAACTTGTTACTTTACCTCTTTCAATCCCATGCAGTTGCTCCTAAAAAGTAAGAAACATTTCAGATTAAAGGAGTTAAATTTACTTTACAAGTGGAAGCATATACATTCCTTACTTTTTATTGTACATTAAGGAGAATGTGTGAATGTAAATACATTTTCCATTTTAACGCTGTCTCAGACATATAATATTTACCTCTTTCCATCAGAATTAGTTGTTGCATTTAAGTAATCATAAGTGTTGCTTGCTTGCTTGCTTGTGTTCGTTGGCTTGAGCTCCAACGCAAAGTCCTGTATGTCGGATGAAGGCATCCTGTTGTCCAGCATCAGTGTGATGTCATACAGGACCTGAGGTCTGCGTGAGTATCCGTTGTCCCATGTCTGGCTTATTGGGGTGCAGACTGGTGGTTCCTCGCCGTGCAGGCATATACTCTCCGACTTCATCATAAGTGTTAAAATAGTAACACTGTGGCACAGAAGGAGTTATGGTAACAATTTAGATAAACAGTTTGGGTTGAGTAACAGTTTGGATAGAGTAACAATTTAGATAAATAGTTTGGATTGAGTACTCATCAACATTTGTGGCTTAGGGGCAAGTGAACGCAGTTTCATAATTCCTGGATATACCGGTTCAAGAATTTGAAATCAGCCACAGGTGATTTGGGAACACATCGCTTTGCATTGATTTTGATGGTATGAACATTGGCCATTTAGAAAACAGTGGGCAAACTACTGAATGTAAAATTGCTTTGTAAATCACAAGCAGGCAATAAATGCTAGAGTTGATTGCAATGATTTATAAAGGACAACTGACTTTTTAGTTTAACTAAAACAGAGCCTCACTAAAGGTGCAAATGTGTTATGTTTGTTGGACACCCTTACAGTTGTGTTATCAGTATCCAGACCTATCATTTACTTTAACCCACAGCCATGGAATGTGAGACAGAATGAGCAGAGCCTCACTAAAGGTACAAGTGTGTTATGATGCACCCCCAGCTGGACACCTTTACAAATGTCTTATCAGTACCTAAACCTATCACTTACCTTAACCCACAACCATGGAATATGAGTCAGACAGACAGACTCACTCACTCATAGTTGCATATCATTTACAAGGTGTTGCAGTCAACCCCAGCATTTTTTGGCTGTTTGTGATTTCTTGGCAAGTTTTATATTCAGTAGTTTGCCATTACTTTCTGAACAGCCGACTCATACCATTATATAAAAATCAACACAAAGCAGTCTGCTGCCAAATCTCAAGGGTTGCATAAAAGAAATATCATAATTCATTTGTGTTTCATTCATTTGCAATCAGAAGATACATGTATTCAAGAGTCAGTCAAGATGAGACAGACATATGCATGATAGAAATAATGTTATAAGTTCAGATTAACTACAGTAGTTGTGTTGTGCTTCATGTGAAGGGACCTGTCATCATTGTGTTGTTATCTGCTACATCATAAATAATACAATTCAACAACATGATTATATATTCACGTCAAAGTGTCGAGAAGTTCAGGCCACTTGCTGGAGGGCATACAAGCTGGACAGATATATCATCAGAGGGAATTCACCTTGTGCATTCCAAATAGTGCGGTACCAGTCAGGTGGAGAGTAGGGGACTCCGCCCACCTCCATTTCGTCCAGTGATGATTATATCCCTATTATTGTATCCCCAAGAAAACGTCATGCAGACCCCTGACACACATACACCAGGTGTTTGTTAAGTTTCACTACACTTTGTATGTAGAGCAAATTTGAAAAGTGAAGTACATGACATCATAAAAAATGTGCTCCACAGTCCATAATGAAGCAATATGCAGTGAATGGCTGTCATCTGCTGGAATTCTTCGTTGTACTCCAAACAGAATGGTGTTATCAATGGAGAAAAGAAATTTTTGGTTGAACAAGTGTTTTGAAATGACTGTCAATACATACGGAGGATTGTTCAAAGATACATTACGGTTAGAAATTTGTTGAATAAATTATAATGAATACGTTATTGGTACTTTCCAGCTTCCCCAAAACAGCATTAGACCATAGCAGTGACTATTGTAACTAATTTAATAAATTTTTTAGCACAGTGTTTGATGACGTCTTGTAACTTAATTTTCAAATTTGTTCTACTACAAAGTGTAGTGAGACTTCACAAACACCGTGTATATATAGACTGTCAATATTCTATGTAAACTATACATTCTAGAAGCATACTTTGTTCGCCTTTCAGGAAGAGAAAGATGGGCAGTGGAAGCAGTCTATGGATTTTATAGGAGCTTGTGCTGAACTGAACTACATGTCTCAGATTGTGTTGATGATGTTTGAGGATCCTGCACAGGTCAGCATCTATTCTTAGTTAGTTAGTTAGTTAATATTAGTTAGTTAGTGGCTCACAACACCAGTTCTGTGTTGGCTTATTAATCTTCTTTGGCTGCGTGTATAGTATTCTTGTTTGGCCAAATCGCTTTTAACTTGCTGTTCTTGCAGTCTGACCATGGTAGATCACAGTCATCATTGGATTCTCACAAGTCTTACTTCTTTAAGAGCAGTGATTATCAACCGGTGGGACACACCCCCCCACAACCCCCCGGGAATTTTAGGGTTTCCAGTGGGGTGGTGGGGGGGGGGGGGGGGAAATTAAGATTATTTCAAGATAGTGTTAATAATATAAGAACCAATTACTTAATAACTCCATCCCTGGTCTTAACTGGTCTCGGAATCAAAGCGAGAGGCAACTGTTACGGGTTATAAGTCCTTGTCAGTTGGCGTAGACATGGGGCGCCACGCGTTGCCTCTGACGGTGGGAGACACCTATAGGTGTCACTGATCAGCTACCGCCCGCCTCAAGCTGGGCAGCCCCCAGCCAATTGGGTGCTGATCCGCCACAGCCTGCCTGCTTCAATGGGTGCTTGGGGCTAGGACAAAATCTGAATCGCAGGCTGTAAAACCAATGCACCAGGTACAAACAAAAATATAAATAGAAACCTCAAGCTACGGCTTGCAACCTGGAACGTGAGAACCATGTGTCCAGGATTTTCCACTGACTTGACCAATATTGACGATGTGAGAAAAACGGCTGTGATTGATGCCGAACTCAATCGTCTTAACATTGATATTGCTGGCCTGCAGGAGACTCGCCTCGCTGAGGAAGGGTCACTCAGGGAAAACAACTACACCTTTTTCTGGAAGGGTAAAGGGCAGGCAGAAAAAAGGCAACACGGTGTGGGCTTTGCAGTGAAGAATTCGCTACTGGGAATGATTGAAATTCCAGCAGGAGGAAATGAAAGACTATTATCCCTGCGCTTGGCAACCTCTTGTGGGTTTGCCACCATTATTACTGCATATGCACCGACACTCGATTCCTCTGATGATGTGAAGGATTTGTTCTATGAGGAGTTAGACTCTGTGATCAAGGCAGTTCCAAAATCCGACTACATTTATATGCTCGGTGATTTCAATGCTCGTGTGGGCAAGGACTCGAGTTCATGGCCAGTGTGCCTTGGAAAATACAACATCGGTCGCATGAATGAAAATGGGCAAAGGCTGCTGGAGCATTGCACCAGTAATGACCTATGTATTACAAACTCTTTTTTTAAAACAAAAGAGATGCATAAGGTCACATGGAAACATCCAAGATCCGGCCATTGGCACCAGCTGGACTTCATCATCACACGGAGACAACATCTGAACCATATATCATTGACTCGTAGTTACCACAGTGCTGACTGTGATACGGATCATTCTTTGGTTGTTGCAAGGGTTAGACTGAGACCAAAGAGAATCTACACAGCTAAACACAAATCTAGCCCCAGGATTAATATTATTAACACTCATGATCCTGAAAAGTGCTTTCAGTTTCAACAGCAACTTGAAGACGCTTTCACTGATACACCAGAAAATTGTACAGTAAATGATAAATGGAATAAACTTAAGGAAACTCTTTGTAAAACTGCCGTAAAGGTTTACGGCACTGTGGATCATAAGAGGCAGGACTGGTTTGCGGCCAACAGCGAGACTCTGCAGCCCTTGATTGATAAGAAGAAGAAAGCTCTCTTAAGAAACAAGGAAAGACCAACGCGTAACACTCTGAGTGAGCTAAGGCAAGCTAGGAAGGATGTGCAAAAGGCTGCCAGGCAGTGTGCAAATGATTATTGGATCAAGTTATGTGAGTCCATTCAAATCGCAAGTGATAAGGGAGACATAAGAAGCATGTATGAAGGAATAAAGAAAGCCTGTGGTCCAGTGATCAAAAGAAGTGCACCATTGAAAACCTTGACTGGAGAAGTCATCACTGATAAGAAACAGCAGATGGACAGATGGGTAGAGCACTATTTGGAGCTTTACTCAAGTGAGACCAAACTAGCGGATAATGCCCTCAACGCCATAGAGGCTCTACCAACTCTTGACCACCTGGACACACTTCCCACCATAACAGAAGTTAAGTGTGCTATAAATGAACTTGCATCTGGCAAGGCTCCAGGTAAGGATGGGATTCCAATAGAGGTTATCAGGAGTGGGCAAGACACACTCACTATACAGATCCACCAGCTAATAGAGCTATGCTGGCGTGAAGGACAAGTCCCACAGGATTTCAAAGATTCAAGCATCATAACACTGTACAAGAACAAGGGCGATCGGAGCGACTGCAACAACTATAGGGGTATCTCACTTCTGTGTATTGTTGGAAAAGTATTTGCCAGAATTGTTCTGCGCAGACTTCAAGTCCTAGGAGATCAAGTCTACCCTGAATCACAGTGTGGCTTTCGACAGAACCGGTCTACCACTGATATGATATTCTCATTGCGACAAATGCAAGAAAAATGCCGTGAACAGAATCAACCACTGTTTATTGCCTTCATCGACCTCACAAAGGCATTTGATTTGGTCAGTCGTGAGGGTCTGTTCAAAGCACTAAAGAAGATTGGCTGCCCACCAACTCTTCTGTCCATTGTGGAATCGTTCCACACAGGCATGAAGGGTATAATCAAGTTTGATGGTGCAACTTCTGAAGAATTTGAAATCAAGAGTGGAGTTAAGCAAGGTTGTGTACTAGCTCCCACCCTCTTTGGAATATACTTTTCACTTCTACTGAAATATGCATTTCGTGATCAGGATGGTGGTATATACATTCACTCACGCTCAGATGGCGGCCTCTACAATGCTCAGAGATTGAAGGCTAAGACCAAAATTAGGAGGGTACTGATCAGAGAGTTGCTTTTTGCAGATGATGCTGCAGTTACGACCCACTCTGAGGAAGAATTGCAATGTCTACTATCTGCATTCTCCAATGCTTGTTCTGAATTTGGTTTAACAATTAGCAAAAAGAAGACACAGATTATGTCACAGGGTGCACATGGGGTACCATCAATCTTTATTGACGACGCCGAACTAGAGATAGTAGACCATTTTACATATCTAGGATCAGTGGTAAATAGCAAATTATCCCTAGATCAGGAAATCAACATCCGGATTGGCAAGGCAGCAACAACAATGAACAGGTTAAGAAAAAGAGTCTGGGAGAACAGGAAGCTTACTGCCAAAACAAAAGTCCTTGTCTATCAAGCCTGTGTCCTTAGTACTCTTCTCTATGGCAGTGAAACCTGGACAACTTACTCACACCAAGAGAACAATTTAAACAGCTTTCATATGCGGTGTCTGCGAAGAATTCTTGGTATTAAGTGGCAAGACAAAATCACAAATACTGAAGTATTGGAAAGATCAGGTTGTGTGACAGTTTATTCCATGCTCAGTCTTCGTAGACTTAGATGGATAGGACATCTTAGGAGGATGGATGATGGTAGAATACCAAAGGATATCTTTTTTGGTGAATTACAGATCGGTAAGAGATCTCAGGGTCGGCCTCTACTACGATACAAAGATGTGTGTAAGCGGGACATGATTGATACAGGCATTGATAATGCACATTGGGAGCAAGTCGCCGCTGAACGTGTTGCATGGAGGGCAAATATCAGAAATGGAATAAAGTCAAAGGAGAAAATTATTGCAGAAAAGTCACACACCAAGCGTTTGAGACGTAAGATGGTGCATGATGGTGGAAATGACCACGTGTTCACATGCACCCACTGTGAACGGACATTTACAGCGCAAATTGGCCTTATCAGTCACACTCGCTACCGCCATAGTTAAAAGTTATTATGCCTTTTTAAAGCACAAACTATCGTCTGTCAAGACGGCAAGGTGCCAATGATTAGTTAGTTAGTGGCTCACAACACCAGTTCTGTGTTGGCTTATTAATCTTCTTTGGCTGCGTGTATAGTATTCTTGTTTGGCCAAATCGCTTTTAACTTGCTGTTCTTGCAGTCTGACCATGGTAGATCACAGTCATCATTGGATTCTCACAAGTCTTACTTCTTTAAGAGCAGTGATTATCAACCGGTGGGACACACCCCCCCACAACCCCCCGGGAATTTTAGGGTTTCCAGTGGGGTGGTGGGGGGGGGGGGGGGGGGGGAAATTAAGATTATTTCAAGATAGTGTTAATAATATAAGAACCAATTACTTAATATTGTGTTTCCCTTCATACTAAACGGTTCTGTACGCCTCACCCTTCTAAGATTCAATTTATAAAGTAAGTAGACCCACAAATCATGTTTTATGTGGACGTCTAGATTTGTTTTAGTATGTGCTATTAAATTTAGCTTCCATTATTACGTATACTGTGCAGGGGCGGGGGCGGGATTTTAAGGTAGGAAATATTAAAGGGGGGAATGACGTTCTGAAAATATGGTGAAGGGGGTGGGGGACATGGGCCAAAAAAGGTTGAGAACCACTGTTATAGAGCATTCAGTATATCAGCCTGGTCCATGGTTCGTCCCCCCTCCACAGTAGCCTTACATGCAAGCCTAACAGCCTGCTCATCCCCATGTATACCCACATGTCCTGGCACAAAAATGAAACTAATCTTTGCCAACCGTGACTGCCCCAGAGACGACAACCACTGCTTTCAGTCCCACTCCATCTCTATCTATTTTTCTAGCTTTTATGTGAGGTAGGGGCTATGGTAGTACAGTGCTAAGTGAACTAACTCACAGCATGGTGGTTAGGGTTCAGTTCCCAGTGGCAGGGTTGGACTGTTTCCCCACCAGTACATGTCCCAGATTGTGTTGATGATGTTTTCATTTTTGTGTGTCTTTGTTTTTGGGCTTGCTCGCTTTGAATTCAAGCATAGTCCATACACACTACTTTCTAGTGGCACTGGACTGAATTTTGCATGTGGATTAGCTTTCCCTATTACCAGTGTCCCTGGCCATCAGGCAAACCCACTCCGACTTCTGAGGTTCTTGTAATTTATGTCCCCAAGTCAAGGATGAGAAGTCAACATTTTAGTACACTGGAAGTTTAAGAGTGGGTGCTCTTATCCATTCGGCCATGTTATTATTATTTACCTAGCAAAACTTGGGTTCTTCTTCTTCTTCGTTCATCCGGATTTTTTTTTCGGATGTATGTGACTGCGTAGTGCCTGCTTACAGCAGAGCTGCGTTCTTGCGCCGTTAGGCCGACACATCCGACTTCTGCGGGCATTTGTTGACCGGGTTAACCCTCCCGGGCTTGGGTTCCTATCTGTTGGCCCATAGTGATGAACCGTTTTGTTTATCAGCTATATTGTTCCATAGCAGGCATACTGGTGTAATGGTTAGGATGTTACACTGTCATGGACCAATTGGTGTGACTAAAGCTAACACTCTTAACACAGTGGTATGAGCTCAGTCGGATGAGTGTTTTATGTCAGCTCTCGACACTCCCAGCAGGAGGGAAATAAAGGCCACCCTTTCCTCCTTGCACGCAGATCTATAAAAATGTGATGGCCCTACCACTTCACACCCAAAGCAGGATTCTGCAACGGAGCTATTTTCTTTTTTGTTCAATTAGGAGCGGCTGGCCTAGTGGCTGGAATGCCGGATTCTCCTTCGGGAGACCCGGGATCGAATTCTTGGTAAGGTGTGGATTTTTTTTCTGTCGGGGGTGAAAAGAAAACAACCTGCACAGTTCATGGCAACTGTACTAGCCAGGCAGCCTTAATTCCTCAGCCTCAAGACCCCCCCCCCCCCCCCCCCCCCCACCCCCTCCTGTCCTACACTGCATGGTACTAATGGCAATAGATGACAGTTCGATGATAAAACTAAACTTCTATATACAGTGAGAGTATGCATTTTTCAATCCACTTACTGTGGCACCTCAAGGAAAAACTATATTATCTAATCTGCGGGAATTTAAATTGCAATCTGTATTGTTTTTCTTTCATGTAATATATTTCACATCCCAGCCTGTCATTTTAAAAACTGTTTATTCACAGAGTGAGGATTCTGATGAAAGATTCCACATTGAACTCCACTTCAGCCCTGGTGCCTACACTTCGTGTGATGAGATGGCAGCCGAGCCAAAGGGTATGGGTTTTAGGCCGAAGCCCAATAGAGAAACAGTTAGTGTGAGTAATTTATAGTCAGAAATTGTGTTTATTGTCAGCTTTTAATAGGCTACAAGCCTATCTTGGTGTGAGCAAATGCAACCTATAGGCTAAATGTCAAGGCAGGCCAGACCAGCCCTAAGCCTTGGTCTGCAACTGATCTAGGATCAAAGCTCAGACAGGCGGACAGTTTGAGCATTGCTTTGTTGATCCAGCATTTTCTGCAGCTTGTCTTGTTCCAGATGTATTGGTATTACCTTTCCTCTGGAGTAAACTAGGCAGGCCGAGATCATGTTGCATGGGCAACACATGGTCTCTACAATTCAGCCCAGGCTGTGTGCTGTGGAGAGGTATAACACTATTCATGGTCTGGTTGTAATTATGCCTTTTTTTGAAGCACAATGTAACGAACTATAGTCTGTCAGACAGCAAGGTGCTAGTGCTTATAACATTTAATGTATCTTATTCATCTTGTAAACTTGTCCCTTTATCTAAGGCTCTTTGCTGCAAACAAGTAAAGGAAACTTAATAAAGGAAAGATGCATAAAAAGAAAAGTGAATGTTTTGATTGTAATCCTTTCCAAATATGTCAGTGCAACTATTAGGGGGCTTCAAATTAAAACCTTAAATTTTTTTTTGGGTGTGTGTGTGTGTGTGGGGAGGGGGGGGGGGTGAATTTATTCTGAAAAAGTACAGAACAAATATATTGTTTTTCAGTGTAGTCACCACTGCGTTCAATGCAAGTCCTCCAGTGCCGATATAGTGCTTGGATTCCTGTAGAAAAAAAATTATCTTGGGCGCATGTGTAACCACTCTGGAATCACTACTTGGTGTGCCTGACAGAAGTCACACCGTTTTGAAACTTCCTACTCCACTCATACACTTGCTGGATTGACAAGTACGCATCGCCATACTGAACCTTCATTCACCTATTCACTGATAGATAAAAACGGATTATAGAGCACTGCTCCTCTTTGGTGCATGTCAAAAGTGGGACAGCCATTTTTAAACTGTCCTCATGATGTCACCATGTTCGTCTGCACCATGATGTCACATGCTAAACACTCTTGACATCCTTAACAACAACATTGACAGGTTACAAGACAATGGCATGGTTATTGTAATTTCTATCACACTTTTAAAGTTTTCATTTAAAGCCCCTCCATTTATCTACATGTTTATTGTCATTTTACTTGTGATCAAGGAGCCCAACCACATACTTGCACACACCCACACAGTCACACACATCCTAGCACACACACACATACATACACCCGCAACCACACACAAGCAATCCCACACAGCCTTGCACATACAGAACACATCGGTAGGCTTGCAGACACACAAACACAGATGCAGCTAGAAAGGCAAGCTGTTTATGATCATTGTCATTTCACATACTCCAGTTCCGTAACAAAGGGGTTTTGGCAGCAGACCTCCTTGCGTTGAGTGTTTAATCAAATTGTATGGCCGAGTGGCTAGAATGCCGGATTCGCCTTCTGGAGACCCGGATTCGAATCCTTGGTAAGATGTGGATTTTTTCTGTCGGGGGCAAAAAGAAAACCTTAACCTCCTAACCTACACAGTTCGTCGTGACTGCACAAGCCATGCAGCCTTAATTCCTCAGGCTCAAGACCCGACGCCCCCCCCCCCCTTCCATACACCGCTAGGTACTATATAGGCAGTAAATGACAGTTTTTGACGGTATGAGTGTTGGTGCAATGGTTTACTACTGAATGTAAACTTGCCAAGAGTTCACAAACAGCCAAAAAATGCTGTGGTTGACTGCGACGTCCTGTAAAGGATATGCAACTAACTTTTTTTAAAAACATTTCATTTATGATCAGGAAACAACCACTCCAACAAACATGCACGAGGTGCTAGAAGTGTCCCCAGCTCAAAGCAGCCCCTCCCAGAGGAGCACACCGGTGTTGAGGCAGTGCATATCATTACCAGACAACGTGCAGGAGGAGTTGATCGAAGCTGATCTGTTTCCCCTCCCCGACAAGGACTTCAACGTCAAGGAGATCCATTCAAAGGTAACACTTTTTTTTGTTCTGCTCTTCCACCGCCTTCATTCAGAGGTAAACCTCCTCTTTCTTCTTCCTCTTCTTCCCTCCTCCTTTCCCCCTCCTGCTCCCCAATTTCTTCTTCCTCCTCCTCCTCCTCCTCCTCCTCCTCCTCCTCTTCCTCCTCCTCCTCCTCCTCTTCCTCCTCCTCCTCCTCCTCCTTCTTCTTCTTGTGAGAAATATGAAACTGCCACAATCTTGGCGAGGAGAAAGAGTCTTGCAGGTTAAGAGAAAAGTTTCTACTCCAACCTTACTCCGATAGATGCAGGTCTCGGTCAGGGCCTAGATGAACTGAACTTGAGAATTAAAGCTCATTCTTCCAAAGGATAAACAACCAATAAACCACATTCTGTGGAGATCAGCAAGGCCGAATGGATAAAAAACACTCGCTCTTAAACTTCCGGTGTACTGATGCCAAGGTACCTGGTTCAACCCCTACATTGGTCAATTGGACTAAAATGTTGACTTCTCGTCCTTGACTTGGGGATGTAAATTACAAGTACCTGAGAAGTCGGAATGGGTTCGCATGATGGCAAGGGACATTGGTAATAGGAAAAGCTAATCAACGTACAAAAATCAGTCCAGTGCACTAGAAGTAGTAGTATGTGTATGCACTACGCTTGAGTTCAAAGCGAGCGAACGCAAACAACAAAAAAACAAAACTACATTTAGTTTCCTCTCATCCTCTTAAGAGTAAAGTGCAACTACTGCAGCTGGAATCCTTCCAGAAAACAAATCCTCATACTGCAAGAACATACTACAAGAACTTTGACATGACGCTGTCTGTAGCTCTCATTGACACATATGTCTTTTCTAAACCATTTTTTCCCATAGTGAATTTGAATAACGAAGACACAAACAATAGAATACATGATTTATTGCCTGACATGTTTTGATGCATCTCGTCAGGTATATACCGCATAAATCACATAACATAAACTAAAGCATTAAGATAAGTCCTTCAAGCATGTTTTCCCTAGCCTTTGACTGTCCTCAGTCTACCTATGAGCAGCAAGTTAATGTCTCTCTTCATCTGGTTCCTATCCCTTGTCCTGTCCGACATCAAAGACCCTATCAGTAGCAGTGCTACCATTGGTATAGCTCTTGGGGGGGGGGGGGGGGGGGTCCTTGGAACACAGCAGTACTCTCTAGCACAATCTAGGTGATCAAAGATAGAGGATCATGAAACGGTATATAAATGTCTAGCATGTCTAGGTTATCAAAGATAGAGGATCATGGAGCAGTATATAAATGTCCAGCATGTCTAGTGATCAAAGGTAGAAGATCATGGAACAGTATATAAATATCTAGCACACCTAGGTGGTCAAAGATAGAGGATCATGGAGCAGTATATAAATGTCCAGCATGTCTATTGATCAAAGATAGAAGATCATGGAACAGTATATAAATGTCCAGCATGTCTAGGTGGTCAAAGATAGAGGATCATGGAGCAGTATATAAATGTCCAGCATGTCTAGGTTATCAAAGATAGAGGATCATGGAGCAGTATATAAATGTCCAGCATGTCTAGTGATCAAAGATAGAAGATCATTGAACAGTATATAAATGTCCAGCATGTCTAGGTGGTCAAAGATAGAGGATCATGGAGCAGTATATAAATGTCCAGCATGTCTAGGTTATCAAAGATAGAGGATCATGGAGCAGTATATAAATGTCCAGCATGTCTAGTGATCAAAGGTAGAAAATCATGGAACAGTATATAAATATCTAGCACACCTAGGTGGTCAAAGATAGAGGATCATGAAACGGTATATAAATGTCCAGCATGTCTAGGTGAACAAAGATAGAAGATCATGGAACAGTATATAAATATCTAGCACACCTAGGTGGTCAAAGATAGAGGATCATGAAACGGTATATAAATGTCCAGCATGTCTAGTGATCAAAGATAGAAGATCATGGAACAGTATATACATATCTAGCACACCTAGGTGACCAAAGATAAAGGATCATGAAACAGTATATAAATGTCTAACACATCTAGGTGGTCAAAGATAGAGGATCATGGAGCAGTATATAAATGTCCAGCATGTCTAGGTTATCAAAGATAGAGGATCATGAAACGGTATATAAATGTCCAGCATGTCTAGTGATCAAAGATTGAAGATCATGGAACAGTATATAAATATCTAGCACATCTAGGTGGTCAAAGATAGAGGATCATGAAATGGTATATAAATGTCCAGCATGTCTAGGTGACCAAAGATAGAAGATCATGGAACAGTATATAAATATCTAGCACACCTAGGTGACCAAAGATAAAGGATCATGAAACAGTATGTAAATGTTGAACACATCTAGGTGGTCAAAGATAGAGGATCATGGAACAGTATATAAATGTCCAGCATGTCTAGGTTATCAAAGATAGAGGATCATGAAACAGTATATAAATGTCCAGCATGTCTAGTGATCAAAGATAGAAGATCATGGAACACTTTCCCCTCACGACCTCAATGTCCAACACAGTTTTATTTAAGTCCCCCACGCCCCTTATCCACAACCCCTCCCCTCCCCCCCCCCCCTCCATCTCCGCCATCTTATAGTCCACTTCATAGCCAGTTGTATGTCCTTCGCAGGACGTGGGAGTCACCACCAGCATTATCTCTGCTTTCTGTGACTTCTTGTTTGGTTTGCATGGGGTCGTTTCTCATTGCGTTCTTAACTACCATCACTTGTGAACTTGGCGGAATTGCGTACTGCATCCGTTACATCGCAACAGAGTTACACATCCATATTTTTCCATTCGCTCTCCTGGGCGCACCCCGATCCCCCTAGCGCGGGTTCCCTCACCGGTTGAATTAACCAATCACCGAGTTTCTGGCTGTACTGACCTTTAGGCAGTTGACCCCTTTACACAACATCCGTTCCATTCCACCCATGGATAGCCGTCTCAAGCTAGGACACAGATGAGTTGATATTTATACATTCATGTAGTGTCGATCGTGTATTAGTTAATCTATTTTTGTTTGTTTGTTCTGTGCTGACGAAGGCTTTGGCCGCAACGTCCATTGTTTTTTGAAGTTGTGCTTTGGTAAAGCTCTCAACCTACTTCTCGTTTTTCAGTGATTCATTCATTGCTTTTCAAGTTTTACCGCAGTTCACCTTATTCTCGATAACCACGCTTTATTCCCACGAACTTCTACTATATGTTTTATGTTCCGTCCTCATAGTCTGTTAAGCTTTTGTTGTGCTTAGTATTTGTGTCTACACGTCCACCGTCTTTCCAAGCTGTCCCATCACTGCCCTTCCCACTGGCTACTCTATCAATTTTACCGCCCATTTCCTTTGTGCACACGCCTGTACACCCGGTGACCCCATTTCACGACTAGGCCTTCACATCGGTCTTGTATCCATATTTTCTCTACCATTTGCCGCTATGCCTTCAACCGACTCACCTCAGTTATTCCAACAGTTGAGATCATACATCATCATCTGCTTTTCTCTTCTACCAACGGATATTAAAATCACAGCCACCGACTTTGCTCTTAACATCTACAAAAAGACGCGTACTACATGTCATTTTAACTTCCTGCAGAACTGCCTACGACTTCATCTCACCCCACGTGATTTCACTTCTAGATTTAACCCATCGGCGGGCTCTCTTCACGACAGCTGTAGTAGACGTTTATCTAAAATTGAGCTTAAATGTGCTACCCTTCGCATGCGCTGTATTGCCGACAACCATGCGCGCCATTTGTCTGATATTAGCTCTTGTATTCCCACCCTCGATCGGCATCTTAAACATCTTACCTCAGATAATTATTTCCTGTATTGTGTGATACGCTGTATCATCAATAGCACTAATCACCACTTATATAAATGTCTTTCCACGGCTAAAAAAACTAAGTTAACCAAACTTTGTGCCTCTATCCCTACTCCTTCCGCCTCTTCTCTCTCGGCTCACCCCACCATCGTTTCCGAAAATTTAGTTGTGTGGATACCTCCTGACCTCCCCCTATCAGCACCAGAGAAGTCGGTCCTTAGTAAAGGCCTCCGTTTCATACCTCTGCGTCCCTCTGCCGACAGATATGCACTACTGCAGGACGTCCATCGTTTCCATCGCACTCTCAGGTTGCAATATCACTTCAGTAATCAACCTACTAAGGACAACTCCTCTGATCCCACCGATCACTTCTCCCACCTTTCTAAACGCAGATCCACGTGGGTCCCTCCTGCAGGAGCATCCAAGGCCTTAGATCTATACATCGAGAAGACGCTCTTCGACATAGAACAATTGAAATTCAGGCCACTAAGGCACTCGAACCTCACAGCGGAGGAACAACAGGCGCTCACACATTTGAAACGCCATGATGATATTGTTATCAAGCCTGCCGACAAGGGAGGAGCGTTAGTGGTTTGGAGAAAGGACTTGTATTTACAGGAAGGCAACAAACAACTTGATGATGCCACTTTTTACAGACCACGGACAGAAGACGGGACGGTCATTAACAACACCGAAGTCAAGAGTGTGACGAATGCCATCATCAGACAAGGCCTCCTGCCTAGCTCTGCCAAGTCGCTGATCATCCAAGATAGTTGCTTGGGCAAACCCACCTTGTACATGCTGCCCAAGACACACAAGCTAGGGAACCCAGGCAGACCCATCGTCTCGGCCTGCTCTTGTCCTACTGAACGGATTTCAGAGTTCCTTGACAGCATATTTCAGCCGTTGGTTGCTAGCCTCCCCTCATATATCAAAGACACCAACCATGCTATCTCCATCTTCGATTCCATCAGCTTCACCACCCCTTCTCAGCACCACATCTTTACTTTAGATGTGACTTCACTCTATACATCTATTCCTCACTCTGACGGCCTTAAAGCCTTGGAATTTTTCTTAGACAAAAGACACGGCCCCACCATAGCCACCGGACCATTGTTGCGTCTGGCAGAATTAGTCCTTAACCTCAATTTATTTGAGTTCAATGGGGACTATTTTGACCAAATCAGCGGAGTGGCCATGGGCACTAACATGGGTCCGAGTTATGCCTGTCTGTTCATGGGCCATCTTGAACACCAGGTATGGAGTCAATACACTGGTAGGCTCCCGGAGCTCTATAGCAGGTATATCGATGACTGTTTTGGTGTTTCAGACATGCCATTGTCTGATCTTCAGGAACTTCATTGCCTTTTTCTCTAATTTTCATCCTAGCATCAGACTCACCTCCACTATTTCCTCGTCGGCTGTTAATTTCCTAGACATAACAGTTTTCTTAGGTTCTGCTGGCCTATGCACGACGGTTTACTATAAACCGACTGACTCACATGCATTCCTGCTCTACACCTCCTCCCATTCTCCCTCTTACAAGGATTCCATTCCTTTCTCACAACTGCTACGTCTCTGACGGCTTTGTCATGATAATAATGACTTCCATCAAAAAGCCCACGAAATGTTGGATTTCTTCCGCCTTCGAGGCTACCCGGAGAATGTTCTGTCTACAGCTCTTCACCGCTGCCAGTCTATTAGTCGTGCTGATGCTCTCTCTTCCAGGCCGAAACCACGCAATAGTAGACCTATTCTCTCACTTACCTACCATCCTCATAATATTGCTGCCAAGAATATTCTCATGAGGCATCTACCCATCCTCCAGGCAGACTCAGCCACTCGCGGTGTCTTCTCAGAAGCCCCACTTGTGGCATACAGGCGGGATCGTAACCTGAGGGATGTGCTGGTTCATAGCACTCTATCACAATCCCATTAGTCTCTTCCTGGCACGACTGCATGTCTTCGATCTCGTTGTAAGACTTGTCCATATGTCCTTCAAACCACAAGTCTCACTTTCCCTAAGACTACTTTCCACATCCGAGAGGGTTTCTCATGTACGAGTCGCAACGTCATCTATGCGATCATCTGCACACGTTGCGACATGAGGTATCTTGGAGAGACGGGCCTTCGTCTTGCGGACAGATTAGACAACATTTATCCGATATCGACAGTGGTGCCAAGAAACCGGTACCCCTACACTTCAACAGTTCCGACCACTGTGGGGTTGCCGACATACGTGTTACGGCGATAAAATCGTGCACATCTCACGAACGCAATCACAAGACATTGGAAAACCGTCTTATCTTCCAGTTGGGTTCACTTTCCCCTCACGGCCTCAATGTCCAACATAGTTTTATTTAAGTTCCCCACGCCCCTTATCCACAACCCCCCCCCCCCCCTCTCCATCTCCGCCATCTTATAGTCCACTTCATAGCCAGTTGTATGTCCTTCGCAGGACGTGGGAGTCACCACCAGCATTATCTCTGCTTTCTGTGACTTCTTGTTTGGTTTGCATGGGCTCGTTTCTCATTGCGTTCTTAACTACCGTCACTTGTGAACTTGGCGGAATTGCGTACTGCATCCGTTACATCGCAACAGAGTTACACATCCATATTTTTCCATTCACTCTCCTGGGCGCACCCCTCACCGGTTGAATTAACCAATCACCGAGTTTCTGGCTGTACTGACCTTTAGGCAGTTGACCCCTTTACACAACATCCGTTCCATTCCACCCATAGATAGCTGTCTCAAGCTAGGACACAGATGAGTTGATATTTATACATTCATGTAGTGTCGATCGTGTATTAGTTAATCTATTTTTGTTTGTTTGTTCTGTGCTGACGAAGGCTTTGGCCGCAACATCCATTGTTTTTTGTAGTTGTGCTTTGGTAAAGCTCTCAACCTACTTCTCGTTTTTCAGTGATTCATTTATAAATATCTAGCACACCTAGGTGGTCAAAGATAGAGGATCATGAAACGGTATATAAATGTCCAGCATGTCTAGGTGACCAAAGATAGAAGATCATGGAACAGTATATAAATATCTAGCACACCTAGGTGGTCAAAGATAGAGGATAATGAAACAGTATATAGTGCCATAACCTAAACCAGGCTATGAAAGGAGAGACACAGTTTGCACAACATGAGTTGAAGAAGATTGGGAAAATGTGCAAGACGTTTTTGGTGCAAGCGCGAAAGCGACACAAAAACGTCACTTAGAGATCAGTGGGATATGGCCTGCCGTCCAGTTTGGACGAGGCATGTCGTATAGAGCATGGCTAACAGTCCGTTATGCCGCTCTTTGTGTTAATCCTGTGTGTGTGTTCGGAAGTTTCTGTGGAGCGATTGAGTAATTGAGTCGACAGATTAAAGTCAATGTCCGAGAGGAAAGTCGTTGTGGAGTTTTATTCCAGTGGCTGTTTTTGGTCTGCACGGAGAACTAAAAGGTATTCAAGTATTATTCATATTATGTCAAACCCTAGACGCATCAGTAGCCTTTACAGCATATACTTCGTGACAAATGGGGATTCGTACCGGTAGTAATAACTATTAACTGAACTCGAGATTTATTATCAATTTATGACATTGTTGCAGTAATCTAACGAATCGAGCCATATACTTGAGAAGGCCAAGGTCGTCATCATAAAAGATCGATTACGTCATTATATATAATTGATTTTGGTGATGTAGTCTCGAACCAAATAGCCAATTCTGAGCAGTACACAAAACATCCGGAAAGTATCTTATGATTTTGATTCAAGAAACTGTTCAACTAATATTTAATCGCAGTTTGTTTGATGGATCAAGTAAGGAAAATTAACAAATGTCATATTCAGTAACGGAGGAAATGATGTACAAACATTCATACGATAATGAAAACTCAACTGACAAAAATTTGCTTGAATAAACAACAAATTGACAGTATTATTTACTCAAGTTCTCAACATGCAATTATATTGATCTACATAAATATGTCAGGTTTCCAACGACACGAATATAAGAACGTTATCTACTGTCGTCAGAAATTATTGTTGGTTCTGAAGATACAATATTTTGATTACAGTTATCAAAGATTTGAAAAATTGAACTCAGATCACGATATCTTTTGTATTTGATCATATGCAGATACTATTCGTTTGCACAGATACAGGAAGATTTGATTTTAAAAAATTCAATCGACATATAAACTGTGGTAGTCATAGTGTGTTAAAGTGAATGAAAGCGTACATGGACAGTAAATTATTACTCTTCAAGACGTATGTGTGATAGAAGAACATGAAACAAGTTTGGACCAAGATGTTGTTCGACGGTATTCGAAAATCTCGACTGTGATCTACGGTATTACTGGTTCATCAGTTGAATCCGTACCGCTTGTTCTCATCGACTTCACATGCTGACCTGGTGTAACAGGCACTTTGAAGGAGACAGCTACCGATTATCTGATAGGAACTCGTAAAAAGATGCTAATAACACGGCATCGAACTATTTGATTCACACGTCAGATTCCGTATACGCCAGTTCACATTTTTTGTCTCAAATACTTGAATGAAGGTGCCAACATGTCTGTTGTTACACACAAGAGTACGTCAGGAAAATAAAAAGACAAATAGTTGTCAGAGGAATTACATTTATACGCAGTTCTCCAGGAACTTTCGAAAGAAATTTCTTGAAGAACAACAACACAAGACTATAAATTTACATTTAAACAGTCGAAATTCACTGAACGTTGAAAATTGCATTAAGCATTGAATTCCTGGAAACGATAGTTTGGATGAAGTCAAAGTGATACGTGAACATTGAGAAGTAAACACTTGGAAGAAAGCAAGTGAATCTTATTTTAAAATTATGAACCAAAATTCTCAGAACATTCAAATATTCAAATTTTGAGAAATTTCTTGAAAGAAGACGATTACATCGAAATTCGAGTTTCATAACAGGATGAACAATTTTTACATCAAACTTGAGAAACAGAACTTATGGAAACGTACACTAAACGTCATTAAGGAAAAAAATTACATCTGAAAATATATACTTCACTTGAAACATTGTGAGTACAACCAACACTGACTAGTCTACATTCAATCGAGATTAAGCTAAAATCAAGGCCAAGATACTCAATTATTCGTTATCAAATTACGAACTTATTTGGCTACATTATCAAATCTGAGAAATATCAGTGCATGTTTCAACTTTAAGGATATTTGCTCACATTTTACTGCTTGGGAGGAATTAGTTCAAAGACATCGAATCAACAAATCCGCATCTACATCTATTATGTCGATACCAGAAGAAATTTCGATCATTATCGTGTTCAGGAGAGACGGTAACTTGTCGGGCAAGGTCAATTAATTCCCCATATTCAAGTTACCGAAATTAATTGAAGTGATTTTACACGCAAGGACAATACTTACGTAATAGAGAACATTAACGCACACTTACACGAGGACGTATTATTCTCAAATTGCTGAAGATGTCGTTACATTGGAGGAACGCAACTCGGTCAATCGGGACCGAACACTAACTTCTTACGTCAGCATACGAGCTACACTATAGCTATTACACATCCATACACGGATTGATTAACACTGATTATATTGGCGTGATACCAGTTGTTCACGCGGGACTATACACGTGACTCATTCAAGGATTCTTTGGTGGACACCGGCCACTTCAGGACCACCAACATCAGACACTTGTCATTTAGCCTTTACAATCTATTAAATCTATTACAGGCTATTAAATCTCAGGCTTCATCGTTATACCCAAGCCAATCATGTTTCACAGAGATTGGTCACGGACCGTTCGGGTTTGAGTACAAGTTGATTGTACTCTCGTCACAGCCAGGAGCAATCTACTTGGGTTATACAGTCCCTTCCGTTGACCAACATAAAGGATATAATTTGTCGACCTCATTATATCTACGTGCACGAGAACAAGAATCAGGCCAGTAAATTATTCAATCATGAAATTTACTTCAATCGTTATACAGTGGAATATTCGTTTTGGAGAATAAGCGATACATACAGGAATAACGATACATTTATCACTAATAGATTATAAACATACACGAATCTGGTTTAAAAAACTGTATTATAAAAATGTGAAGGACATTTAAAGACGTCTAATACACCTGATGAAAATAAAGGATAGTTTAATTTACATCGTCATAAATAAAAGAATGCCATGTTAGTCTCACGTGAATCCAGCACGTGATTAAGGGTGTTCATGAGTTCAATGATAGTAAATTGGGTGAATGATGTTAATTTGTTTTCGTCGTTGGTGATGGTCTATTAACCTGTTGTATTTATGCAAAATTTTAGTATATAGATCCTTACATATTTTTATTTTTTTAGACACTATTCATGTGGTCTGGTAATTCAGCTTTTGATCTTGCTATTATTGCTGGATCAGCCGCAAATGTTTGCCATTTGTTTTATCAAGGGTAATCACAGGAATAGGTAGAGAGGGTACAGAGAGAACCACACATAATGTGAGGGTGCAGTGCGGTGTGCTGGGATAGAAGCAACTCCCCTGCGCAGATATAACAGTACACTAGAATTGTACCAAGATATGCGTTACATCTCTAGACGAATATGGAGGTGTACTGTGGACTAACCAACGTCATTAGACTCAGAGGTTTGGGGAAACTCTCTTTGATCTGAAGCGCTAAGGCAGTCTATATGATACCGAGATAGAACCGTTGGAGAGTTAAAGATGATTTTATGGATACCGAGTCATATAATTATATAAAAATCAGCATCTTACTAGCACCAATGGGCAGATGAAAGCATTATGAGGTAGCTTCTCTGCATACATGTGTGAGCATTGGGCAATGGTACCATATTACAACAGTTGATTGAAGGAAAAGATTTATCCTGCTGGAGAAAGAAATGAAAAGCATAAGATTTATCCTTAAAGGAGCAAAATGAATAGTTACAGATCGGTGTTTACACAGAGAGAACTATTGTGCTATGATAACATTGCTGATCTAATGATTTGTATAGTTATTTGACTATGGTATTATTAGATGGTTAATAATAATTATTATATGAATAGGTTAGTAGATAGATAATGAATATAAATAATTTCTATAAGATAATAGTTAGAAAATATGAAAAGACGGATGTCAACATATGTTATTATGATGGTGAAATTATACTGGAGGTTACTACATTTGTCTGACACAAATGTAGAGCCAAAATGTTGATTTCGGGATATCCACTTTTCACATGTCATTGCAATATATATGTATACATATGTGCATGAGCTTGATAATATTAGTTAAGTACTGATTGGTTGTAATTATTATACAGATAATGAATCTTAGTAAGACACTCTTCATCCTTTGTCAAGATGACAGAATAAAGTCTCAAAATGTTTTCAACATTTTGAAAATTAGAGGGGGTGAGTGCTATAACCTAAACCAGGCTATGAAAGGAGAGACACAGTTTGCACAACATGAGTTGAAGAAGATTGGGAAAATGTGCAAGACGTTTTTGGTGCAAGCGCGAAAGCGACACAAAAACGTCACTTAGAGATCAGTGGGATATGGCCTGCCGTCCAGTTTGGACGAGGCATGTCGTATAGAGCATGGCTAACAGTCCGTTATGCCGCTCTTTGTGTTAATCCTGTGTGTGTGTTCGGAAGTTTCTGTGGAGCGATTGAGTAATTGAGTCGACAGATTAAAGTCAATGTCCGAGAGGAAAGTCGTTGTGGAGTTTTATTCCAGTGGCTGTTTTTGGTCTGCACGGAGAACTAAAAGGTATTCAAGTATTATTCATATTATGTCAAACCCTAGACGCATCAGTAGCCTTTACAGCATATACTTCGTGACAGTTGTGCTTTGGTAAAGCTCTCAACCTACTTCTCGTTTTTCAGTGATTCATTTATAAATATCTAGCACACCTAGGTGGTCAAAGATAGAGGATCATGAAACGGTATATAAATGTCCAGCATGTCTAGGTGACCAAAGATAGAAGATCATGGAACAGTATATAAATATCTAGCACACCTAGGTGGTCAAAGATAGAGGATAATGAAACAGTATATAAATGTCTAGGAGGTCAAAGAAAGAGTAATACGAAACAGTATATAAATGTCATTGGATCATGAAACAGTATATAAATGTCCAGCATGTCTAGGTGACCAAAGATAAAGGATCATGAAACAGTATATAAATGTCTAACACATCTAGGTGGTCAAAGATAGAGGAAAATGAAACAGTATATAAATGTCTAGGAGGTCAAAGAAAGAGTAATACGAAACAGTATATAAATGTCATTGGATCATGAAACAGTATATAAATGTCTAGCATGTCTAGGTGGTCAAAGATAGAGGATCATGAAACAGTATATAAATGTCTAGGTCAGAGATAGAGGATTACGAAACAGTATATAAATGTCAGTGGAACACACAAACCCCTTTAGCTTATCTATGTGATCAAAGATAGAGGATCATGGAACAGTATATAAATGTCCAGCATATCTAGGTGATCAAAGATAGAGGATCATGGAACAGTATATAAATGTCCAGCATGTCTAGGTGATCAAAGATAGAGGATCATGAAACGGTATATAAATGTCCAGCATATCTAGGTGATCAAAGATAGAGGATATATGAATGTCATTGGAACACACAAATCCCTCTAGCACTGTAAGATAGAGACACAACACAGGGGACATTCATGCTTTCATACTCATTCTCTAATGTGATCCCAGACTGTTGCCAAAGAAAACCCCATCGCTAGCGTCCATCTCCCATCACCTGACTCAGACACACCAGAGTGGGACAATCGAGGGAGCTTCAAATGAAAACCTTAATTTGTTTCAGACAGAGAGAGAGAGAGAGAGAGAGAGAGAGAGAGAGAGAGAGTATATTCTCATAAAGTAAAGAACAAATGTATAATTTTTCATTGTAGTTCAATGCAAGTCCTCCTGCACCGATAAAGTGCTTGGATTCCTGTAGAAAAATATTCTCTTGGTTGTATGTGTAACCCTCATGCACCACCTGCTGTACCTCTTCATCGGACTGAAAAAGTCTTTCCTCCCAATGACTCTTTGAGTTGTCCAAACAGGTGGAAATCACTTG